>OZ014454.1:2483262-2862918 GCA_963966035.1 Acleris laterana | reverse complement strand
TGATTGACAATAACGTAATGGAGTGCGAAATGGACACGGGTAGCCGTATATCAGCGATAAGCGAAGATATGTACCGGCGGATTTTTTCGCACAAAACCATCAAGATGGATAATTTAGTGTTACGGGGTTACTCTGGGTCGCACATGGAATCGTTCGGGTACATTCTTTCTTTTTCTTTCTTTTTTTTTTAATGTCACACCAATTGACCTAGTCCCAAACTAAGCTCAAGGCTTGTACTATGGGTACTAGACAACGATATAAATACTTATATAGAGAAATATATACTTAAATATATAGAAAACATCCATGACTCAGGAACAAATATTCGAGCTCATCACACTAATATCTGCCCTTACCGGGATTTGAACCCAGGACCGCTAGCTTCGTAGGCAGGGTCACTGCCAACTAGGCCAGCCCGTCGTCAACATTGATGTGGAAGTTTGTCTTAATAATGTTCAAGTTAATTCTTTACAACTTTACGTAATTAAAGGTGGCGCGCGGCCACTTTTAGGACGAGAATGGATGCGCGCTTTAAAAATATCACAAATAAACTTAAATTCAATCTCGAACGATCAGTTTGTGAGCCAATTATGCGATGAGTTCCCAGTAGTTTTTAGTGATAATCTAGGTACGTGTAAGCGATCTATTCGACTACAGCTGTCCGATAATGAACCGGTTTATGTGCGCGCGCGGCCCGTGCCGCTAGCACTGCGCGAGCGCGTCGAGCGAGAGCTGGCTCGTCTCGTGGCGGACGGGTCTATTTACCGTGTTGATTATTCCGACTACGGAACTCCCATTGTTCCGGTGGTAAAATCCAATGGCGATATACGTATATGTGGGGATTATAAAGTCACAATCAACCCAAAATTAAAGCGAGACCACTACCCATTGCCGCGAATAGACGAGTTGTTTGCGAATCTTAGTGGTGGAGAAAAGTTCACAAAAATAGATTTGAGACATGCGTACGAACAATGTTTATTGGCGGAGGAATCGCGACCTTTTACCGCGATTACCACACACATGGGGACGTTCGCGTATCGTCGCACTCCGTACGGGTTATCTTGCGTGCCGGAAAAATTTCAAAAGATCATGGAGGAGACGCTACGCGGGGTGCCTTGTTGTGTGGTTTTCTTAGATGACATTTGTGTTACGGGTTCCAATGATGGGGAACATGTAAAAAATTTAAGGGCTGTACTCGAAAGATTGCGAGATACAGGGCTTACAGTTAAATTAAGCAAATGTAGGTTTATGCAAGACAGTGTTAAATATCTCGGTTTCATAATTAATAAAGAAGGTTTAAGACCGGACCCTAGCAAATTGAATGCCATTTCCAGTGCACCACGGCCGGAGAATGTTTCCCAACTAAAAAGTTTTTTGGGGATGTTAAACTATTACGGTCGCTTTATTTCAAACATGAGCACACTTTTGTACCCTCTACACGATCTATTAAAAAAACAGGTCGACTGGAAATGGGATTCCAAGTGTGAACGTTCTTTCAACGAAGCTAAGCAAGCTCTCCTGAGCGACCGGGTTCTGGCGCACTATGAGGAGGGGCGCGAGCTGGTGCTGGCGGTGGACAGCAGCGCTTACGGACTGGGCGCCGTGCTGGCGCACCGGTACGCGGACGGTAGCGAGCGGCCCGTCAGCTGCGTGTCGCGCACGCTTAACGCGGCCGAGCGCAACTACAGCCAGCTCGACAAGGAAGCGCTGGCCATTCTGTTCGGGGTTACTAAACACCACCAGTACCTGTTTGGGCGGCGCTTCACGCTGCGCACCGATCATCAGCCGCTATCGTATATATTCGGGGAAAAGGGCGGTATCCCTCAAACGGCGGCGAGCCGCCTACAGCGCTGGGCGGCGCGCCTCGCTGCGTACGATTTTAAAATAGAATTTGTCAAGTCGGCGGACAATGGTCCGGCCGATGCGTTATCGCGATTACCGCTACCTCAGGAGAGTTTATGCATAGACTCGGCCGATTATTTAAATTTAGTAGAAGAATACCTACCTGTTTCTTTTAAAGACATAGCCAAAGAAACCGAACGTGATCCGATGTTATGTAAAATTAAAGGTTATGTACTGTTTGGTTGGCCGTTTTCCGGACCGAGCTGCGAAGAAGAAAAAGCCTTTTTTGCTAGAAAAAGGGAGTTGGTCGTAGACCATGGCTGTATAATTTATAAATACAGAATCGTAGTTCCGGCTAGTTTACGGAAAAAGGTGCTAGTGGAACTCCACCAGGGGCATTTGGGAATGAACAAAATGAAGAGTTTGTCACGTAGTTACATTTACTGGCCGAGCATAGACAAGGATATAGAGGAAGAATGTCGCGCGTGCGCGTCGTGCCGCGCCGTGCTTGATGCGCCGGCGCGCGCGCCGCTGCACCCGTGGGAGTTCCCGCTCCACCCGTGGGAGTTCCCGCTCCACCCGTGGCAGCGCCTGCACGCTGACTTTGCGGACTGTGCTGGGGTGCGCTACCTTATCGTAGTAGACGCGCATTCTAAATGGATCGAAACTGTAGCGATGCGAGGCACGGACGCGAAGGCTACGATCGGGGTGCTGCGAACTATTTTTGCGCGGTTCGGTTTGCCTTCGCAGCTCGTGACGGATAACGGGCCACCATTTACATCGCACGAATTTAATACATATTGTAATAAAAACTCCATTAGGCATGTAACTTCGGCTCCTTATAGACCTCAAGGTAACGGCGCAGCGGAAAACGCGGTCAAGACGGTGAAGAAATGTTTAAGACGGGCGATACATGAAGGGGATGATGTTAACACGGCATTGAATCAATTTCTTTTCCAATATCGGAACTGCGAGCACGCGACGACAGGTGTCTCGCCGGCCGTGGCCCTACAGGGCCGCCGCCTGCGCAGCCGCCTCGATGCGCTGCGCCCCGACGCCGCCGCCGTGGTGCGGGACGCGCAGGAGCGGAAGGTCGCGCGCTCGCAGGGGACCGAGCGCCGTTTTCAAGTAGGCGATGCGGTGCTAGCTCGCGATTATACGGCGAGGGGGGACAAATGGGCTGAAGGTAAAGTGATCAAAGTAACGGGGCCGGTTTCTTACAAAGTGGAGGTAGGGAACCAAACGGAATGGAGGAGGCACGTCGATCAGCTGGTTTCCGCTGATAGTAAACACAGATATTCTTTGTCCCGCACAAGCAGAGTCCCCGAGGACCTTGCGACAAATGACGATAAGGAGGCCGAAGGTGACATGTTTGAGGACGCGTGCGATGGGGCGGAGGACGAGGCGCACCGGTCCCTGGCGACGGCGCCACCGACTTCCCCGCTGTCGTCCGCGCCAACAAGCGCGTCGGCTCGGGCACTGCGTGCGTTGAACCGAGCTAAACGAATAGTTAAGTAAAGTGTTTAGAGGGGAGAAAATGTGACGTTGTGTCACATAATATGTAAGGTGCGGGTAGGTTAGTTTTCCAGATGAATAAACCAGTCAGTCGATAACCTACGCCTTTCATTGACGTCTCAGTAATGAGCTGAATATTAGTATTCAGCATGAAACAAGTTTCAGGAACTTTTTAAATTGTTACAATCCTGAAAATAAATCGTAACTTCGCGTACCAAACGGATTGTCATACTTACTGACACATAACAGATATACATTATTTTCTCCATAGCGCAGAACATACATTATTTTTGCGCATACTATACAGGGTGTCTTGAAATCAATCGAATAAATTTTAACCGTAGATAGGGTGGATGATTTGGATCATCTCTACATTGGTAACTTTTTTTTAAGTTAATATTTGACTGAGTTACAGACTGATTTATCCTGACGATGCTCTCAGTGTGCTCCATCTTAACTAATTCATTCATAACCCATACACCGGATTGACGGGGGCAAATATGTACCAGTGCTAGTGATTCATTAAAATATCGATTAAGTTTATCGACAATTTTTTTCGGGACATATGGATCTTCCATTACTTACAAAATAAAGTTGTAAATACCTTTATCTTCTATATCTAAATGATCAGCTTTCCATGAAGATAAACGATCTTTTTCTTTCGAATCATTTTTAACCGACTTAAAAAACTAAATGGTTCTCAATTCGTCGGAATACTAAAGAATATTGTCGTACTGAATTAATTTGTTATTCAATGTAATTTCAACGGTTGTCAAAAGTGACTCGAGTCCAGAGTCAATGTCAGATACCGGTTGTTTGTATTATAAGAGGTTTGCACATAATTAAAAGTCATTCAAACTAGGCCATTACTTATTTTAATGATGATCGAAAATTGCTTTATATCGTTGTCGATAAATTTTGTCGATATTGAATCACTAGCACTGCTACATTTTTGACCCCGTCAAACCGGTGTATGACATAACATGTGTCACAACGTAATGTAAATAAACAAGTTGTTCCATATCAACAAACTTTCTAATCACGGTCAAAAGCTCCACGGTGTTTAGAAAACTGAAAATAGACTGAAACTGAACTATAATATGAATGAAAAGATGATCTCTGATAAGGGCTATTATGTGAAATAATTTAAAAATGAAACTTACGATTACGATGTTTACTCACACTCTTGCCACACTCGCACAGGTAAAATAGCACTTGTACTCGTAGGTACATTAAAGTTATTTTATTAGATCATGAATCATGGATTTATTTCATTGATTTCTACCACCATCAGGGATAACTATGAATACAACACACAATAATTAAAACGAATCAATAAGTTGTTATTGTCCTTTGACAGTTCAGCATAGTATTTTTTTAAATCTTGTACCATTGAATACTCTTTATGAAAAGAGGTTTAGGTTTAGGTTTTGTAAAAATAAAATAGTTTAGTTTTGTTTCATTTCTTTTTAAGAAATACCTAATCTAAAACGCAGAGAAGAAAATCTGGTGCGAAGTTCATCATACCACTTTGATTTAAATCTATCCGGAGTCCTAATATCGCTGCGTTTATCGCGTGACAAAGTTTGGATAAGGCATCCGTCACCTTCTGACACGTAATACAAGTACGAGAGTGACGGATGCTTTATCCACATTTGACGCGCGATATGGACGGAGCCATATTAGGCCCTAAGCGAAGCAGAGTTTGTCAATAGGATTAATCTTTGAGGCCATAAACACATCAAATTCGAAAATCTTGTATTTTTTGCACTCTTACACGGCTATAGCTATAGCAAGGTATTTTTTGAAACTTTTTATTGCGAAAACGAGTAAGATAATGAAAGGTTAGCCTAATAAATTGTGCAATATGTGGTTACGGAATTATCAACAACTTTTTTTAGAGTTGAAGGTAATTAGGCCTACCCCACGAGAACGAAGGGGTGAGTTTATGTATGTGTACGTATGTGTAATGACAGATTATTGAGGTAAGATTTATTTGGAAGTGTGTTAGATCTTTTATTTTTATCTTACGTTTCGGCAGAAGGGAAAGTTTGTGTATGACGGAATGAATATGTTCAGTCTGTGAGCACTTAGAAGGTGCTTCGGGTTTGAACTCGTCTCTCACTCGCTACCATAAGCACTTGTTAAGAGCGAGTGAGAGAGAAGGACAAATCCGAAGGACCTAAGAGCTATCGCGCTATACGCTGCTGCGCTGCACGTAAGTTTATCCATTCCATGGCCTAGGAAAGGTTGGTATTTTTTGTTCTCTATGGTAAGTGTGACATCATAATAAATTATAATCAATTATGCGACGGCTTTTATATCCATGGACAAAATATTTAACATTCGGGCTGTTGGCTACTGCCACAAATACCACGCAGATCAATATGGAGGGCAATAATCGGATCGTTCAATCCATGTCTATCTGAACTCTATGTCAGAGTCTATGAATTTATGGCTGTCATTATAAATTATGTCATTGTTATGTTATTTTGAGATATTCAAGTCGTAATTATTTTTGCTGTAAACCGGTTATACGGGCCACTTTAGAACAGAAAAGAATGGTAAATGGTTAGATCTCGACAATAATATAAGAAGGACGATAATATTATGATCAGTCTTGGCGAAGCGTGAACAAGAGATCTAGTGAATTCACATTTAAAACCAGCTAGTGTTCAAATTGCAAAAATGAAAATACAGTAAGTTGCACTAATGAAAATACAGTAAGTTGCACTAAAATTTATAATTATTTTAAAATGTTAGTCAGATTTCTGCTTACATGGAACGAACTGTTTGTTTACATACCATGTAAACAACGTATGGTGTCAGGTCATTGACCTTTAGAATTTTGACGTTAGTTACTACGAACGTTTGTAGTTGTATAGTATCAGCGTCAAAATGTCAAGGTCGAGATATCGGCTGCGATACATCAAGTAACAAAATTAATATAATTAATCCTTCTTTTTTTTACATTAACAGAAACAAAAATGAACCATACCCCCGTGATCAGAATCGTGCGAACTATTACCCCGCCAAATATCTCTTATTCGATCCAAGACACCCTGTATACTACTACTTCTGGTATTACGAAGATACAAAGTCAATGCTGAAACATTTCACAACCAGTTTGCGAATATTGATAATGTTATTTGTTGCGTGTGCAGAAAGAATGATAAAGGAAAGAAATAAAATTGTCACAACAAGAAACACACTGAGAAAAAAATAATCTAAAAATAAAGAAACAGTTACAGTAGATAAGTAATTGTTGCGAAACGGTCCCAACTCAGCGAGTGCTGGCTTTGAACACAACGCTGGACTTCCGTTGACACACAGACATTGGATAGGTATGCTACATTTAGACAAACAAAAGAATAGATAAATGATGATGATTGGTCCGACCGATCTCGGTCACGGCGACCGTTCTAAAGGAGACCCTGTTGTCGCTGGTGAGCTCGCATGTGGCTTATGTAGCCAATAGTTCTAGTTCTTTATGAAAGTTCTTGCGCATTGTGGGCATGTGAGCTCACCATTGACAGTATTGTAGGAGATTGCCGCACGTGGTCGGGCCTTCAGTTCGTCGCGCTTGGCGTGAAGCTCAGAGCGCCGTTGTTCTGCAAAATCGCGGACCTTGGTTTGCACCAGAGTCTGCCACTCGGGTCGTGTAGCCGCATGCTTTTCCCAGCGAGAAGGCTCGATGCTGCATCTTTTCATGTGCCGTTTAAGCGCATCTTTGTACCTAAGGAGTTGTCCGCCATGCTTTCGCTTGCCCTCCCTAAGTTCTGAATAAAAGATGCGATAGATAAATAATATACAATTGAAGGAATAGTAATAACCGCATTGATTTACCGCTTTCAACATTATCGATATTCAGTATTAAGCGACTACATAGTCATGCAATGTTTCAGGATTGACGTATACTGCCCTCGTTAGAAAAAAGGGCGTATGTCTCACAGAACCGCGTTATGTATTTAGTGATCTCCAGACCTAGGAATATACGGGGCAAAACTAAATGACAACTAGGGATTGCCTATGTCGAAAACTCAATTATCGATGCTTTTCCCATATACTAGTGATCGCTCCAAGTTTTGATTGTAAAAATAGTTTATTTTTTAAAGTATGCAAATTAAACAAAATAGCAACATAATTCTGGTCATTCTTTATTTTAAAAGGATTTATAACCTTCACTCATCATCGTCATATTGTTTTTACTCCTAACAAATTCTAGTCGTTTATTTTAACAATAGTAAATGGGACAGTCATTCTGAAATTCACAATACGGAAAAAATATATGATGATGATGAGTGAAGGTTAAAAAATCCTTTAAAAATAAAGAATAACCAGAATTATTTTTCTATTTTGTTTCATTGCATACTTTCAATCAAATTTTATTTTTACAAACAAAACTTGGAGCGATCACTAATATATGAGAAAAGCATCGATAGTTGAGTTTATCGATATAGGCAATCCCTAGCTGTCATTTAATTTTGCCCCGAATATTCCTAGATCTGGTGATCTCACTCGTATTTTTTAAGCTAAGGGGTTAATTTACTTTGACCATCAAATTACGCATGCATCCTTTTTATTTAGGAGGGCCGTATACGTTACTAAGCTCTAGATACAAACGCAGATAATCTTACATAAAGCGATGGATTGGATGTAAATTTGGTTGACGGCAAACTCATGCTCAAGTATAAAACTGAGCCCATACAACTGAAGCAAAAATGCCGGTAAAAACAGCAGCAGCGCTAAATACATCGCACCTGTAATAAATGTTCATTTATTTATTTATTTAATCTTGTCAAAATATATATTTTAGTAACTATCATCATCTAAATTTATCTGACATTTTCCCCATACAGGGAATCGAACCCGGGAACGCTAGCTTCGTATGCAGGGCACTACCAACTACGCATCGTAACGAGAAGGTATTTATCTATTTGTCAGCCAATCTCTCAATTACTCAAAGGTACCGTAAAATGGGGTGAGTAGAGACAGAACCTAAAATGAAGCATATATTACTAATTATAAGACTGAAATTATTTCCAATTGACGTAACGTTATTGTCATAATATTTAAATACTAATAAATAAATAAATAAATAAATAAATATAGGGGAACAATCCCACACCAATTGACCTAGTCCCAAACTAAGCTCTAGGCTTGTACTATGGGTACTAGACAACGATATAAATACTTATATAGAGAAATGTACACTTAAATACATTAGAAAACATCCATGACTCAGGAACAAATATTCGCGCTCATCACACAAATATCTGCCCTTACCGGGATTCGAACCCAGGACCGCTAGCTTCGTAGGCAGGGTCACTACCCACTAGGCCAGCGCGTCGTCAACAAAAATGAATTTATGACTTATTTTTAGGTTGTGTCCCTACTCATCACAATTAACATACTCGAAGCGATTCTGCAAATCTTTTGAACTAACCTAGAAAATCACCCTGTGTAAGTGTTTCCTCTGTATCCAAGTTGTACGCGCATAGGATCACAGTTGGCTGTATGACTATTAAAAATAGGGTCATCTGAGCAAACAGCTTGGCGATCCAGTGGATGAAGTTCGAGCTGCCGACTGCACGGTGCGTGTACCGCACTAGGAAGCGGTGTTCATAGATCAAGAGTTCTATAAATTTGATGAGAGGAATCGCTGAGACTGAAAAGAGTAATAACATTTTACATATACAGGATGTCCCAAAACTTAACGTCAATCCGCCTAGGGCTGATAGAGCAGCTACAAAGATATCGATTGAACCTCATTGATTTCATTAAAACGGACCGGATTAAGATAACACTGCGAAACTTCTGAAATTAAACCGGAGATGAAGTATTTTCGTGACACGGGCATAAGGGAAAATTACAAAAATTTTGATGAATATGACCAATATCTCCGAAACTAGTAAAAATATCTGAACATACATAGGGGTTAGATCGATAGCTTTTTAGCTGCTTTATCAGCCCTAGGCGGTAGATTAGTTGCACCTGGCTTTTAGACATTTGAATGCCTTATACTTGAAATGGTGACGGCTGTAGCCGTCGTGGCGTCAGTAGCACGACTTTAAGTTGGCGGCGAGAACCGCATGTGGCGTTCAAAAAGTTGGGTAAGGCTCGTAAAACACACTTCCCCGAAATGTGCACTTCCTCTAAAGGTGCACTTCTTTAGAAGGGTCATTTTCTTGGAAGGTACACTGTCTCTAAAAGTGCACTTCCCGATATGTACACTTTGTCAATAGGTGCACTTTCCCAGAAGGTATATTTTCCCGGAATGTACGCTATCTCTAAAAGTGCACTTCCCGATATGTACACTTTGTCATCAAAACATAAGGTTCCGTTGCACAATCGATTTAGATGACATTTAATTAAAAAGTGCACATTTCGGGAAAGTGTCCAAATTGGGAAAGTGTACATTTTGGGAGTGTACATTTTGAGGAAAGTGCACCTCTGCAGAAAGTGGACATTTCGGGAAAGTGCGTTTTAAGAGCCTAACCCAAAAAGTTAAAGGTTGGATTTATACGACACAATAGCAAAATATAATGTTCCCAAATATAAGTTTCCTTTCTGGGTTTAGCTATTTAGACTGCTTTGATTGGTATATCAGTCAGTTTTTCATATTGTAAATCAAAACATATCGAGTAGGTATGTTTTGACGTCTTTTTTAGTCAATAAGTAGTTTACTTTTTAAGTACTTGGATCAAATGTTTAGTGGTGGAAACTCGCACAAGGTCCCAACCTTGTGAGTTTCGTTCGGACCGGTACCAACATAAAATATTATCACTAACAACTACCACCTTTTGACCTTTTGACCGCTTTTCATCAAATACAAAATATGTCACCCAAACGAGAAAAATGTTTCCTATGCTATGCCAACTATACTATAGCGTCAGTTGGGACTCAGTTGATGGCCAGAGCCGTCGTCCACGTTCAAAAGGTTAACATACCGCGTAACAGCAGTGTTCGCTTTGTTTTTTTTCTGGCATTTCATCTTAGTCTTCAGGGTTGGCAACGCATTTACGGTCTTAGGATTGTAGTCTTAAGAATCTAAGTGGCATAATGGGTCACAGATCCCACTAACCATCATCAAGTGGCCGTGTGGGTTTACCTTCTTCATGTCATAAATATGCCGAATACGTACAATACTTACAAAACGTTACTCCTATGGCCCAAAACATGCACAAGATTGTTTCTTTAGGTATAAAGAGATCTAGTTTCTTAGCAGACAGGGCTATAACAGCCGGCTTATGTTGCGGTACAACATCGGACATGTAAATATTGGTAAATGTATTAAGGGCTTTCGTAGCTTCAGGGAGGGAATGAAGGCCAATATATAAGGCAGATTTATTAGGCCTCATTACAAACTTGATGACATTTTTCTTGGGCCAGCGCACTGGTTTCTTTTTCCTGTCAGTGATATCTGAAACATACATTAAAGTACGGTCAAACCAATGGATTTCTAGGCATAATGGAACTTAGGAAAATCCTAAATAAATGTTTTGGTATCTGCCTTTTGGCCGAAAATCATTTGGCAAAATGTATCGTTTTCCAACTGTTTCATTAGCCAACCCGCTTTTTTCTGTAACTGTAATTATTTCAGGAGATATGTCTTATACCAGTATCGTTAATAAAATTGTCGTGACGTCATGAAAAAGTTACAGGTGTTAATTTTTAGAGATGCGCCGAATAGTGGTTTCATGGAATAGCCGAATAACGAATACTATTCGGTTTAACCATTGCTGAACCGGATATTCGGCCGAATTACTCGGTCTATCATTTTATTGTTTTGCCGCGTAAACAGGTTCTAACATGCACGCTAGGTATCGGTGCTGGTTAGATGACAAGCGAGTGCACTTTGCATAGTTGTGCTATTTGAAACTATAGGTTAAGAAATAAATATTTTGACTTTATGTTTCAAAATAAATCTTGATCTGAAGTTTGCTTAATTTTATTATTAGCTTTATTCAACACATTCTTCATAGGATTTCTTTAACATAATATAACATAGATGTTACATAAGAAGTTTTGACTTTTAGTTCTATAACGTGTCGTGTAGCCAAGAAAATAGGATACTCGAACCAAATAATATTCGCCACCAAAACCGAATAATTCGCCCGAATACAAATGTTGAAAAAGATGCCGAATACGCCGAATACCGAATACCGAAACGAATATTCAGCGCATCTCTATTTATTTTAATCACTAGCTATGGGCACTTTTTTGGAAAACCCCAGCAAATATAAAAAACAAAAGATTACCGCCATGACCATGTGTCCTAAACACGTGTAATTCAGGATACATGTCTCTTATCGCCTCGATGTTATCGCGTCTCTCTCCGCGATCAAGAAGGAGAGTTATAGCTTTGCTATCAGCTTGTTCCTGGCGGTAACTGTTCGTGGTCACAGATATAACTATGAGACCGAGAACTGGTATTATAATTTGCTGGAAAATGATATCATATTACAGTCAGAGCAATCCATTGGTGAGTTGTTTTGATATCATTGAGCTTGGAGTTATTGCAGCGACGCAATGTATCACAAAAAGCATGCAGGCCATTGACCAATGAAACTGAGCCTTAATGCCAAGCTTACCCGATGTCAATTTTAAAATTAATTTAAATAAATTAAAATTTTAAACCGTTGACCGTGTATAAACCAGGGACCGGCCCGCTATCCCATTCAAGGGGTTTCGAATGGGTTTTTAGAAGAATTTATTTAGAAAAACCGTATCGCTTGAAAGCCGTTCGATTTGCTTTTTAAAGCGCTATTTATAAAGGTTACCTTTGCTTGGATGCAATGCAATGGATATTTTGAAAAGATTAACAATCCAAATCCGTTTCGAATAAGTCTTGTTCGAATTCGCTTTTAAAGCGCTGTATTTATTTTACCTGTCACTAATACACTGGTAAACATCTTCGCCTAAGTGTGCAAAATGTGGTTACAGAATTATCAAAAAGTTTTTATAGTTGTTGGAAATTCTGTAGCTCTGCCTACCCCACTCTGGGAATAAAGGTGTGAGTTTATGTAGTGTGTATGTATGTAGCGCTGTATTTTTAGTAATACCAATATCCCTTTAACAAGCCGTTCGGTTGGCTTTTTAAGCACTATTTATAAGGGTTATCCTTATAAAAACATTTCGGTTGGCTTTTTTACCAAACAAAGAATGGAAGTGACTTTATTTTATATTATGTAAAGAAGATAGCACAAGTTATTGACTGAGCTACAGTAATTAAAGGTATTTTTCATCTTTCTTTATTTTCAAAGCAAAATACATACATACATACATTAAATCACGCCTGTTTCCCAGAGGGATTGGCAAAGACCACTTCTTTCCACTTGCTACGATCTTGACAAATTTCTTTCGCTTCTTCCACATTACATCATACATCGAGTCATGCACGCACGTCGGTTTCAGGTACTTAAGATTCGGCCCTTTTCCAGTATTTCAACTTATAAACAAATATAACAAATATTATATATTAGCGAAATACAACAAATAAATATTTCAACTTACCAGTATAGTGAACTGGCACTTGTAACTCCACATGTACTCAAAGTTTCTCTTCATGAGGACGCCTATTTGCTGGACGCGTAGACGCCAGTCCTTTAGTTGCGGATAACCTTCATGAATAGGAAATTAATAATCTCCTTATGTATACAGAGTAAATTGATTTTCCGATACATAATTTTTAGGGGAAGGGGAAGGCATAGTGAAGTTAATTCACTGCAAAAAGGACATGCGGTATTCGAAAACCAGTAGTTTATTAAAAAAATAACATTGGTTTTGAACCTTTTGAACAAATTATGTCGAATTCAAATTGTGTCACTCACACGGCAAACATGCTTACTATACTATAAAAATTACAACTTAAATCCATACGAAACAAAGTTTATTTTAATCTTCCACTTGTGTCGGCTACGACCGACGGTGGCATCAGTGGCACGACTTTCAGAGTGGCGTTCAAAGGGTTAAAGTATCAGATAACCAATCATCCTGTAGATATAAGAAAATAAAGTCCGTAATTCCTCTATTCTACGCGGCAAAACAATATTGCATTTGACATGTTATCGCATTGTTTTGAACTCGGCCTCCATTACAGACAAGTAAACAACAACAGACAATGATACGATATCACATCCAAAGCAATATTGTTTTACCGTGTGGAATGAAGGCCTAGTCTTTCTGTTGTCCTTGTTAATTTACAACTTACCGTGGTATGTTTCAACAAACACCGCGTCCTGAATAGTGTCTTCGATAAATCTGGGAATAACAATGCATTTACCAAGTGAAATATATACGTTTAGAAATACATGGTGTTTGGCAGTGGTCGTAGAGGTTTAAAAATAATAGTAAGGGGTATTCTGAACATTATTGACCACATTTACTACCTATTATGTAAAGTTACACAGTTTTATAGCTGTTGATAAAACGCTATTTCCGCCTGAAAATTCATAATTAATCAGTCTAGCACTAGTAGGCGTTAATTTGAATTTCTTCTGAAGAACCATCAAGGTATTGCGAAGGTAAAACTCCAAAAATAATTTAATTTGCACTGTACAGCGTGTTCAATCATTGTTTTACAGGGGAATATAGCGTATTTAAAATTTTCATAACAGTAAATGTGGTCAAAAATGTTGGTGCGAATATATCCGTGACGTGGAAAATGTTAAACCCTACCCAAATAAACATGATAAACTCACCCCAAGAATATTTCCTCCAAGGACATCCCAACTCCCATGTTCGCAATACCCAATTCCACCTTCTGCTGTTCCAAAGCGTCGAACAGATCAGGGAATAGCTCGTGATCCTTAGCGGGCAGGGTGAACAGGAGCCTTCTGGAGTCCAGCTTAGTTGTTTCTGTGCCATGCAGTGTGCTTTCGACCAGAGCGCGCACCGCATCGGCGCCTTCTACGTTTTTTAAAGTCACTGAGAGATTGAATCCAGTGCCTGTAATGTCAATGCCAAATTTTTTAATAGTCCTATTGTATTTTTATTATTTGCTGTTATAGATTACACACTGTAAAGGAGGGTGGGCTAATTGGCCTAATGACCAATAAGGACAAGCGATATGTCCCCGAATAGGTAATTCTAAGTTGTAAAACTATTACTATGACAGGTGGTTCGAAATCTTTGTATGAAAAAAGTTATTGCCATGCAAAGACCGCGGTTTTTCCAAGTAATTATTCTAACGTCGTCTATGTAGGCGTCCCGATGTTCCAGATTTTTAAATATTTCACACAGCGATTTAAGATTTCCCGCCATACAAAAAGTTGTAGAATATGAAAAAATCTTTCAAAGGACATATGGCTTGTCATTATTGGTTTTTAGGCCAGTGTCCATACAAAACTGACCATCATCCTTTCTAGTGACTATCTATAACGGTTCATGAGTTACAGCAAGCCCGCAGATCATGGACAGACAGACTTAGCAATAGAGTCCTGTCAGCACCCTTAACGTGGTGTTTGAAATGTTATACAAAATAGTGAAACGATTGAAAGCGACAAGATACAGAAATTTTCACTTATTTATGCTGTTGACTGTAACCCGAACAAGGAATCAACGCTGAGAACGTGTGACTTTGCCGATCGATGAATTGAGATATAGTTCCAAGCTCTATAGTTTAGTCAATGTATGCAAATATCTGAGGCCCTTACCAAGATGTACTACGCTAACTGGCGTTTCTATTCGTTTCGTTTTTAAACCAATCGCGTCACTGGTAGATCACGTGACTGCTCGTATCACATCATCTACCAAGGGTGGTGCATCTTGGCAAGGCCCTCTGTGACAGCCGTGGGTATTTCTTTATTTCCATGGTTCAATAAAAACATGTAAACGATACCTTACCTATGGCGTTTTTCAAAAACTTCGGCGTGCCGTGGCATTTTATTTTTCCTTTGCTAAATAAAGCGATTCTATCGCCCACCGCGTCAGCTTCCTCAATGGACGATGTTGTCATAACTATAGTTTTCAGACCCCGAAGTTCCTTGAAATATAAATATAAATAATTCGTAATTCAAAAATCATCATAAATTGTATCAAAACTATGTACAGACGTAGTGAATAATCCTTTCCCATCGTTTTTTGTCGGATACGTTCGAATTTATCAATCTTTCTCAATTAGCTTCAGTACCCATCAATAAGCCAACTGAGAAAGCAAGATAAATACGAAATTATCCTACCAAAAACGATGGGAAAGGATTATTCACTACATCTGTATTACCATTATGATATCCCACAAATAGTGGCGCGTTTCTGAATCACATTTGGACGTCGGCTCGTCCAGTATCAAGATATCCGCGCCGCCGGCGAGCGCGCAAGCTACCTGCGCACAACCAACATTATAGCACGGAAATTAAAAACAAATAGGGTAAAGGCACCAGTGGTCAGCCAGAGACCTATAGTCAGCTTCTATAAATAGTTTGTATGTATGTATGTAAACTCTTTATTGCACAATAAAAAAAAACAATTACAAGTAAATTCGTACATAAACTCAAGATTAACATGTACAAAGGCGAACTTATCCCTTTAAGGGATCTCTTCCAGTTAACCTGACCATGATTGAGGAAACTGTACGAGGATAGGCAAGATTACAAGGATGTGCACAAAAATAAAGAAACTCATAATTCTACAGCTAAATATCCACAAATTATACATGTAAATAAACATCAAAATATACACAAATATAAATATAATGATAATATATACATATATACTTACATAAATAAATAGTTATATAAACATACATACATACATAAACTCACGCCTTTATTCCCAGAGTGGGGTAGGCAGAGCTACAGAATTTCCAACAACTATAAAAACTTTTTGATAATTCTGTAACCACATTTTGCACACTTAGGTGAAGATGTTCACCAGTGTATTAGTGACAGGTTGCAAGCCAATCGCTTAACAGTACTACACAATAAACATGTACTTACATATACTTACATATAGATAAATACATGATATCGAAATGGAACATGAGTGGGAGGAGTACAAAAGATATATTTTCCACTCTTCGCACTCATAATAAGGTCGACCACTGGTCTCTGGCAGACCACTGGTGACTTCACCCTATACAGGGCCTCTATTCTAGTCGGCAAAAACCATATCGTGTTCGACCTGTCATGGTATTGTTTTTAACTCGGCCGTCATTACAGTCAAGTAAATAAGAGCTATCAAAACGTTGACAGTAAGTACTATGAGAGGTCAAAGACAATATGGTTTTTACTGCCTAATATCTGGGCGGGTGGTAGGACCTTGTGCAGGGTCCGTCCGGATCGCTACCACCGTCTTATCCATTAACCTACCGCCAAACAGCAGTGTTCGCATTGTTGTGTTCCGGTTTGGGGATAAGACAGCCGGTGAAATGACTAGCATAGAGGCATTCCATCTTAGTCCTCAGGGTTGGCAACGCATTTGCAGTCTTAGGATTGCTCTGCAGTCTTGTGAATGCGAATGTCTATGGGTCACAGTTTCCACTTACCATCAGGTGGCCTGTGTGCTCGTTTGTCATCTCTATGCCATAATAAAAAAAAAAAAAAAAAAAAAACTATATGGAAAAGTGCACCAGCAAAAGAGCGTAGCTTCATGGCACTTGTGATATGTTCATAGCACTTAATATGTCTTATTGTTAATACGTGCAGTTTTTGCATTGAAAGTATTACTAAGCGCTACCTTTGTAATTTTTGGGGACACTATGGTTCTTTAGGAGCGATAATTTCCGTAAAAATTCTTGTGCACTTAATCAAAAATAATGCTTTTATGTTTGCTGAAAATAAATAATCTCATCTTCTGTTACATGTATGGAGTGCCCTGTAGTGAGGTCACCAATGTAACAGCTGATACCTACCTCTTCTCTAATTATTAGTTTAACGATGCTATAAAACTTTAAAGCCTCTATTAAGTTTTATAGTTTAATTCCGCTGACAATGCATAACCATTAGTTCCACACCATTAACCTTAAGCCCAGATAATGACTATAAACCATAGTATATAAACTGTACAATTTTAACAATAAAACATCAGTATTTCTCTACATTCTTGAGTTGTCATTATACCTTTCACCGTACACTTCAGCCCCCCCTAGATATTTATTTTTGTTATTTAATGTTTATACAGGACACCTTTACTATAAATTTCATCAATATTAATCTTGTAGATTTTGTGTAAAATGCCGGTGACATACTGACGAACATGACGAAACTAAGTATAAGGGTTACGTTTCTTGCCATTTTGGCTACGGCGCCCCAAAAACTCCCGACGCACCGTGCGACGCCCAGCGTCTCCCCTCCGCCCGCCCTAAGTGTCACCTGTAAGCACCTCTCCGCACTGGGCGTCAGCTGGTAGCTGAACACGTCCGCCTTGCCCTTGAGTCGTAGCTTGGTCATCAGTTCCTCGGTAGTGCTCGTTTGCTCTTCCTTATGTACACCCCTGAGCTGCGAACGAGCACAAAAGTGGCAGACATTTTGTAAATTATAATAACTAGCTGTTGCCCGCAACTGCGTCCGCATAGAAGTCGTGTATCGATACTCGCTGGGAAAAACCCTTTGCCTTTCTCGGGGTTCAAGCTATCTCCATACAATTGTATCGAAATCGGGTCAGTGATTTAGATATGAAAGCGTAACAAACAGACAGACAAGTTACTTTCACATTTCGTATTATAGTATCGATAACTAGATTTTTTGCTATGACTCCGTCTGTGTAAGCGTTTATCGCTATTCTCTCGATAACTAAATAATTAACAACAGAGAAAAAAAAGTAAAACCTTCTAAATTGGTGTCCCCTTGTTTCACCGAAACTCATTTCACAGAACGTATCACTTTGCAGAATTTTGTATGATAGAAAGCTATTCTGAGCCCATGTCGAGGTTATCTTAAATGTGAATGACGTACATAGGTTAGGTTAGTTTAGACTTGTACTTTGTTTTTTAGACGGTAGTCTGAAAATAGCTTTCTATGAAACGAAAATTCTGCGAAGTGATGCGAGTTCTATGAAATGAGTTTCGGTGAAACAAGGGTAAACCCTATAAATGGATGGAGTTGACGCGTTCTGCCATCAGCGTACGTCAATCTTATACATTTTGTCGATGTTCGAAAATAGATAACTTGTTTTGCACCTTCACTAAGTCCAGGTGGCAGTTCACACTTTTGCCTCCTCAATGGAATAAAAAACTCACCTGTTCAAATAAAGTGATGTTTTCTTCGACAGTGAGGTAGGCGAAGGTGAGATGTTTCTGTGGACAGAACCCCAGCGCCTTCTGTATAGTCCGCAGAAAGATCGTAGTATCATAACCGTTCACGTAGATCTTACCTACGGTCGGTTTTGTCATGCCTAGAAATAATAAACCTTACAAAATTCTAAGACCCAACTTTCCAAAAAGTGACTATGAACAACCGTAGATACTAATGAACTAATCTCGTGTGAGATTACTTTTTTACACGTACATACATACATAAACTCACGCCTTTATTCCCAGAGTGGGGTAGGCAGAGCTACAGAATTTCCAACATCTATAAAAACTTTTTGATAATTCTGTAACCACATTACTTACTACTTATTACTTTTTTACAAAATAAGTAACAAAGTATTAAATAAAAAATCATCGTTAAGGTTTCAAAATTTTATGAAAAGCATGCGAAGTAAAAACAAACCTGTAATTACAGACACTAAGGTCGTTTTCCCGGAGCCTTCAACTCCCAACACTACGGTGACTTCGCCTTTGTATATGTCCAAATTAATTTCATTCAAAACATGATCGACAAACTTTACGCTTCTATATTGAGTTACTTCAAGCTAAAACAAACGAGATTTTTTGAAGGAAATATAATTGATATTATACAGACAACCAAAGCCTTGGGGTAATAAAGTATCAATACTGGGGATCTATTCGGTAAAATCATATTACTTTTGACATGTCATCGTGCTTTTTTTAACTATGCCGCCATTACTGTCAAGTAAATAATCATAACGCTGACAAAACGATAACATGGGTACCTTTTATTTTATCGAAATACCTTTCAACGAACATATTATTATGCAGAATTTTCATTTCATCAAAAGGCATTTCTCGGCGAGTGAATTAAATTGTTTGGTAGTCAGAAGTCTAGCCTAACCTTACCCATTTAATTAATGTTTAAGATATCCTGATAACATCATGGTTTCAGCAGAAAGTAGTCGAAATGTAATTCGATGTAATGATACAACCGATGAAGCGAAATTCGATAAAATGATGGGTTACCCGATAACACATGTCATGAGTGGAATAGAGCCCCAGATCCTATTGATGTTATTATTAATGATTTAGATTAATGATAGTGTATTTGGGTGGATTAACAAAAATGGACGCGTCAGCACTTACATTTACGAGTAAATGCCTATAAAACAATAGGTCTGTGTTCAATATTAGTAGACTGTTCACCAATTTTAACCTTAGTTAATGATATAAGTACCTCATTTGATTGGTGGTCACATTCGAAAAATCATATTTTGTAGTTACATTTGGAAAAGTTTCTTCCTACTGACGTATGAGAGCTTTAGGTCTGTCTTTTTAACTCACCGCAAATTAATGATTCACTGGCTGGCTTTACGGTCAAACAGATGTTAATTGAAAATGAAATAAACTTCTATCGTGGTGGTAGACCTAATTTTTGGCCGACAGTACACAAACTTGTTTTTTTGTGTCAGCACTCACTGATTAAACTACGCGCTGGCTGCATCGTCCACCGTCGCTGATCATCGACCTCCGATTATAGCCTCTGATTTTAAAGTGTCGCAGCCCAAATCGGAATCGGAGTTGTAATATTATTCAGAAATTCAGACTGTTTGGAATCGAATCTCCGTAACATTCGTAGTCTAGGTACAGTCTGGTGAGGTGGTCAGCTATTTTACATCGAAATTTTATTAATTAGTACCTTACCTTACTAACATGTACTAGCTTGATAGCCACCGGCAAGTTTGGTGTTTTCTGGAAGAACCTCCTGTCATACAAGAACTTACTCTTCTCTGACGTGACGTGATAATGGACTTTCTTTCTAGGTTTCCAATAATCTTTCTACGAATATAGAAAAAATCAGTAAGTATCTACCTAATGATAAGAAATTGCTTTGTTCAAAGTTCAATGTATGGCTCCATTCATTAAAACTCAACACAGATAGAAGATTTAGGCAAGAAGCGGCGCCTATCAGAGAGAATTTCGTACATTGACCTGCGCTGTATTATATTATAGGGAAGGCATCTAGGCGCCTTGCATGATCTATATAGAGACACCATTTTTTCGATGACATCGTGCAACATAGACAAATATAGATATAACTGGCAGACCAGACCGAATTCCAAACTCAAAAATACTGCAAAGGATTAATATGGACGGATTAAAGTCCATGCTCATAAATGGACAGTTGATATGGTGCGGGCATCTTGTTTGTATGAGGAACCAGGTTACTTATAAATATGATGAAGTGGTCTTCTATTCACAGCAGACGGAAGGAAAGGTTTTTTTTATGAGATTACACCCTCCTATACCCACACGTATCAGAAAGTCAGTTTATTTTGCAACTATATCTTTAAGAACAAATTAGGCATTGCCAGTCACCTTCGCTGACACCTTTGAATTTGCAAGCCCATCGCCTAATACTACAAACCTTTATTCCCTTAGTCGCTTCTTACGACATCCACGGGACGACATGGAGTGGTATTCTAACCCGACAACCACACGGGGTTTTCTAAATTATATAAATAAATATCTAAATAAATATAATACTATTTCAGAATCATACAAACTGTCTATTTTCGATTGCACCCTGAATTACTTACTCGGAATAGAAAATTACTACTCTGAGCCACTCCGTATGAACCCGGTATCACCACATCTAGGTACCACACTATAATCCAAACAACGATCAGCTGCAAATTGAAAACAATACATAAGTAACTAACAATAAGACCCGTATTAATAAACTCATCTTGGCTGAGACGCCCGTCACAAGATACGTCAAAGTAAACGTCAAACCATAGAACACTGTCATTTTTGATAGATCTTGAGACGAGCATTAGAGTTGAGATTAGTTTATTATTACGACCCTAAGTATACTACCTATTTAAATCCACGACGGACAGCCTCTCTAGCATGATTTTAGCAATCCACTGACGTTGTGTTTTAACATTTTAGAGCTGATAGCTATTGCAGCGACGCAATGTATCATGAAAATGGCTTGGGGGCTATCGTGCAATAAAACTGAGCGTTAACGAACATTGACGTAATTACAGTCTGTGAGCACTTAGGTACTTCGGGTTTGTACTTTTTTGATAAGCATTTATCAATACGAGAGACAAGTATAATTGAACTACTTTATAATGTATTAGCTGCTGCCCGCGACTTCGACCGCGATGAATTCGGTCATCGCTATTAAATATTATATTTTAGGTACCTACTATTCAAATCGATTCAGCCCTTTACTTAGAAATCGTTCGGCCGAAAACGGTTTTTACAATTGGAAGTTATTTTTAATTATCACAAAAAACTAAGCTAACATAACTAATGTTAACAATATATCTGTCTATTAAGTCCTGTAATGTCAGTTTAAAAGTAAGGCGAAAAGATTTTAGACTTTTTTCCAAAGCTTCAATAAAAGCTGATTCTTGTAAAATACAGTTGAGAAAAATATTTTTTTGAATAGCTATGTAGTAAAAATTTTCAAGACAAGTCAACAAATATTTGATTCTATCTCATTCTAGCAAAACAGAATTTAACACGCGAGTTACATGACTTTACACGGCGTATCGGACCTCCTCTCTGTCGCTATCTTATTAGCAGTTTAAAATGCTTGTATAATCCATATTTCTAGGCTGATTTTTATTTTAATTTCACTTTTGGTGATCTCTTTTACGGTTTTTTTTTATATTTAGTTGAGACACGCAATTACAAATAAATCACAAGTTTTAAAGAGGTAGGATAGGATAATACATCACCTGCACAACAAAAGCAAGCCAAGTGTAAACCACCGGTATAACCGTGTAGATTGAGGGATGCTGCGTTGCAATGTTATTGAAATTCAATCCAACATCTGTCAAAGTAAACGTTACTGCAGTCTTCTAAATAATATAATGGTGGTGGTGGTTCTAGAATCCATGGAGTCGCTATATCCTAATTACTTATTTTAATACATAACTAAATAAAATGAACTAAATACATTTTAAGTTCGGTTATTCCATACCCACTAATATTTGCTTTGTATTATAACAAATAAAAAATAGTGACTCCATGGATTCTAGACCCACGATTTGCCACCAAAAGTCTTAACTCTAAGTACCGAGTGCCTCTAAACTTGCGGCTTTAAATGAAATGATGTATTCTACTAGCTAAACTGAACTACTTTTGTTCTGCAACATTAAAAAAGAATTTAACTATAGATAGCTAATTGGTGTTAAAGTCTAATTTGTAAAATCAGTGTATTCAATCATATGGCCATATAATCACTATCTCATGATACGGTGGCGATCATTCCTTGGTACGAGGGCTAGAGGAAAATGGAGAATTGGATCGCGTACATTGAAAATTATATTTAACTTTTAAAAAAAAATTTTGTTTGACATATTTATATTTATTTATTTATATATTTTTTTATATTTTTTTTTTTTACCAACGATGTTCAGTTTCAGGAGTAGAAACGATTCATGCATTTAAAACCCCCAAGGTCGGGGGCACCCTGTATAATAAAAGTAACAGTTCTAGCTCCTATATGTTCGGTTTGAACTATTCAAATGAAATTTTGACACTCGTCCCAACACCGACAAATCCAACGATGAGCAAGTAGAGCTAGAGATATTCATTTGTCTCTCTTTTTGACGCGGGATCTTTATCTTTTGTTTCAACAAACTAGTGCAGAGTTCTCGCCGGCAGTGTGAATAGAGCGATCAACTATTAATATATGTGTCTCTTTTATTGACACGCGATCTATATCTATTGTCCGATTCTTGAGCGAGAAAATAGTCGATAGCTTGCTTGAATGCCCCCGGATATAAATTCTGCCGTGCTAAGCAAAAACGCAGTAACTAAGAGAAACCTCCTGCAGTAATATCGACCTTATTATTAAGGACATAGAATTGTATCTGCTTTGGTGATTGAATTTAAGATACTGTTTATTGGCTCAGGAGGGCAGAATTGGTCACCGCCGCGTTGCAGGACTCAAAGAAATACAAAGACATCCTTTTAAAAAACCCCATATTGTAGCGCATTAGGTAACTATTATATACTTGCGCACTCCATATATCTAACTTCATTCCAGAAGAGATATATCGGCGCATGCGGCAGCATGAAGCAACCCAAATACATCGCGATGGTCCTCGACTTGAGTTTAAGGTACCAGAAAATGCACAAAGCGCAAGCTACTATGTACATCACCAGGGCCAGGCCGTTAGAGTGTTCATCTGAAATATAAAAATGAAATTTTCAAATACAAATTTATTTGATGTATAAGTCAATATAAGGCCTTACGGTATTCATTTAAAAGCAGTAAATACATAGCCATGTTGTAAGTGTAACATTTATCAAAGAGTTAGGGTAAAGTCGCCAGTGGTCAGCCAGTGACCTGTATTCGGCCTCTGTCTATACTTTGTATGAATGGAAAGAGTATGAAAGATATATTTCTCAGTCTTCGCACTCATGTAAGGTCTACTGTTCTATGGCTGACGACTGGTGACTTTACCCTATGTTAAGTTTACTCTACTGTTTGTGCTATGGCAAAGTATAAACTAGATAAGTAGTTACGTTCTTATTTAGACTTTCAAGTAGAGTAGTAACAAAAAAAAAAAACAGCAGTGTTCGCATTGTTGTGTTCCGGTTTGGGGATAAGACAGCCGGTGAAATGACTAGCATAGAGGCATTCCTTCTTAGTCCTCAGGGTTGGCAACGCATTTGCAGTCTTAGGATTGCATGGCAGTCTTGTGAATGCAAATGTCTATGGGTCACAGTTTCCACTTACCATCAGGTGGCCTGTGTGCCCGTTTGTCTTCTCTATGCCATAAAAAAAAATAAAAAAAAATTTTTTACAACACATGCATGCTTCGGCGCAGTCAGATACTAGGTAAATGTACTTTAAAAATAAAAAAATAAAAACAATCTTACACCCCTGTCCAACAACGCTCGTCACAAAAGCCAGTGAGGTTATAGTTAAAAAGTACAGCATCATCGTAAATGAGATGATAAAAATGTTGCTTAGTGGCAAAATGGGTGTGTTCGTTATCTGTCAAAAAAAACAAATGTTAAGGCTTCGTCACAGTAAAAACAGGTCAGGAGCAGTGCAGCTTGAACACGAGCCCATGTTTGTTAGTCGAAAAGGAGGGTTCACCAATACAGGGTGACTGGATATTCGATACAATCCTTTTATGGAGGCAGAACAGAGTTCATTTGGTTTGAATTTTTGTAACTGTTTATATCAAATAAATAAATAAATATTACAAATCAGTGCAGCTTTTAAACGCATTTGCCCGTTACTAGTTTTTATGTAGTCACATAAAGTGTGTTTCTCCGGATACTGAGTGAAAAACCATGAGGGGAACCCCTAGTATGGAGAAACAAACTTTATGTGACCAAATTTGCTCCTAATGAGGTCTAATATGCCTCCATATAGGGTTTCCAGATCTCAAAACCGAAAAGGTGGACAGACTAGCCAGTCAAACCGGACATTTGGGTAAAAATGCCAGACACCGTTATTTTTTCTATCTAAACATAAAAATAGCACTAAATATTTTTTTGAAGTTGGTATATCAAGGAGGTTTTATCATTTAACATAAAATCTTAAATTCTAATGAAGCAAGAATAAAATCGACTGAATCAGTCTTCTGTATGACCTAAAAGAATAATAATTAAAAAACCGAACAAAAGCCTTAAGCAGTCTAATTTGGCCGTACACGCAACCAACTATGCCCGGCTTTATCCGGACGCCTGGCAACGCTACCTCCGTAAAAGGATTGTATCTAATATCCAGTCACTCTGTATATTCAAAGGTGTTTAGGTTTTAGGGTTTTTTAGTTATATTTACCTTCAGCATGATAGTAATAAGGATCGAGTTGATCACGGATAAAAGAACTGAGTCCAAATAATGAGAACAGCGAAGCACACTTGGCGTGACACCCATGATTCTCATTAATTCCTGGAGCAAAAATAACCATTAAAGTGGACATTCACGGTCAGTCCATAGCATCATTTGGCATCCTGCCAAAGATCATTAATATTTGGTCTTCAGTACAAATTTTGGGCCTAACAAACAGAAAACCAGTGGTGATAGGACCTTGTCCGGATTGCCACTACCAACCTTTGAACCTTTTGTTCTGGTGTGGGGATAACTGGTGAAATTACTTACAAGTCGTATTGCAGTATTGAGAGTGTAAATGTGTATGGGTCTCATCAGGCGGCCTTCTCGTTGCCATTAAAATAAAAACGGAATTTCCGTCCGGCCTTAAGCGAGGTTTAAACCCTGGCGCATCGGTTCGTGGCATCACGCCAAGCAACCCGTTAAATACGGGTTTGTACGCGAGCAGCCTATGGGTCAAATATTCTCAGAGATCATACAGTGCTCTGCGGGTTCAATTTAATAATGGATTTAGGGCACTGTTGGGGTTGCCTCGCTACTGTAGTGCCTCGACTATGTTTGCGGAAGCTCGCACCGACGATTTCCATGCAATTCGCAGAAAAAAAGTTGCATCACTTTTGAGAAGAATGCGAGGCAGCTCCAATAGGATCCTTGAAATGATTTCAAGGAGGTTCGATTGTCCTATAGTCTTAAGTATGTGTAATTTAGTTAAGTCGAATTTAGAGTTTAAGTTTTGAAGTTGTGAATCGGTACTAACATTAGACAGTAAGATAATAGTGTACACTAACCAATATGGGTCATGTTACCCGAAATAAATGTTTTGAATTTGAATTTGAATTTGAAATAGACAATTCTAGATTAATTTAATCGACTACGATTGGTACAAGTTTGTTACAAGCATATCCACTAAAGTCCACCCATAAACTAACGTTGCCAAGAAATGAGAAGATATAAAAATTCCTGTAACTAATTGCAAAATATACGCATATTTGAAAGATTAAATCCTATAACTACGATCATAATTTCTCAAAATTGATTTGAGAACACTCTGTATCGTTATATAATATGGATTAGATTAATACAGTGGTAGCGTTTAACAGAGTAGGTCCCTGCGGTAGTAGAGCGGTGCGGGGGGGAGTGTTTTCGTTACGTCAAATGACGCGAGACTTCAGTCGGGCGTCGGCATCGCTGTCGTCAACACGTGTAATTAAGACTGGCCGTTTTGAATTAACCCACACTAGATGAATATTTTGAAGGCAACGAAATTAATCGACTGAACATTTCGATTACTTTAATTGTCATAAAACCGTTGCCAATTTTACCGGATTGTCAGCAGAATAAAGGGTACGACCAATTACAGGCAAAGTTCAAAATTTCAGTTCAAAACATTTATATTAAATCACATTGTAACTCATTTCGTCACTGTATATTTCCATACGCAATTATACGAATTCAATTTTGTAAGTATCGTAAGAGATATTTCGTTAGTATTCAACACGTGTATAGCGACAGTTCTGTTACGTCACGTGTAACCCCTCCCGCACCGCACCTCTACCGCAGGAGGGCCCTGTCTGTAGTTGTAGTACCTTCAACCCTGACCGGCGCTCCAATACTAATCTCGAATGGTTGTACAGATAGTACGGAAGCGGGGCGATCATCGTGCAGAATATCAGAAAATTATATATAACATCCAACCAGTGTTTAGGATGAGGCAAATCAAGCTTTCGGTATTTGGGAAATGATACTTTCTGAAATAACGTAAAAAATATTAGAGTTATACGGTAGGTAATCTGTAATCCATATACATACACGCCTTTATTCCCAGAGAGGGGTAGACAGAGCTACAGAATTATCAACAACTCCAAAAACTTGTTGTTTATTCTGTAACCACATTTTGCTCAAACAGCCTAAAATGTTTACAGTGTAATTGTATTTTGTAATGTATACAGGGTGTAACGTTTAAATTGGTCAGTATGGGAATGTCTGGAACTAGACGGCATACAAAGATCTGTTTTTACGAACCATGTCATCGATTTTAGTAACAAGGAAAACTGCATTAACTTAATTAACCGGTTTAATCCACGAGCGTCGAGTCGAGAAACCAACGCGTTTGTTGCAACTTGTTTTTTTGGCTTGTGAACTTGTGATGTGAAGACGCGCGCGGTATGTGTCTGGATTAACCAATTTTTCCAACCAAATCCATGCGCATTTCCTAATGATACCTTTTTTACTTACATGTTTAATAGTATGTCCGGTCGCATACTTCATGAAACTTTTGTCAATAGCCCACTGCAGTTGCATTAGTGGCAGGGTCGCATGTTGTTCCGCTAAAAATAATTGAAAATGTGATCACAACTTTTAGGGACAAATACTCGGGATCGCTTGCTTCGTAGGCAGCGTCATTACCCATTTATTTTATCATCTGTTACATCTACAGGCCAAAACTGTGGTCTACAACCCTAGGGTCGAAGTTCATTTGTATGTCATGATACAACAAGTTCGATTTTCCCTTGCAAAAATATTATGACAGTGACAAAAATGTCAACCTTAGCGATAATTAGATCTCACAGAATCTTCTGTCAAAACTGGTAGACCACTTTTTTGGCCGACCGTATGTATGGAATGCACCCCTGGTTTTTTATTTTACTTATTAGCGGCTTCTAGAAGACATATCTGTACATATCCCAAATTTCATCAATGTTCTTCTTGAAGCTTTTGAGTAAAATACCTATGAAACTATAAGGGTTCCGTTTGGCTACGGAACTCTAAAAAACCAATAGCTTAAAACATAATATAATCATCAAAAGAACATACCATTAATGGGATTCACTGTTAATATTCTCATAAAATGTCGTCTATATTGTGAACGGTCATCTATCAAGCCGATTGTGTAGTCCAGGTGCGGAATTGTCTTATTAAAAACCTGTAATTTAATTTACTTTCGTTTTTATTAAACATAGCTGTTGCCCACGACTCCATCCGCGCAGAAAATTAAAATATTGCCTATGTTCATCATAGACAATGTAGGATTGTAATGGTGAATGAATTTTTCAAATGTGTTGTTTGCTGTTGTTTCCGTGTGTTTGTGCTAAGTATTTCACTGGTAAGTACTATCACTACTTTTCCACTACAAAAACAAAGAGATTGGTGCCGTTCTTTATATTTTTTATATTAAATTTCGTTAAGCTCTCTGTTTACTTGTTTACTTGGCTAGGGTTGCCAGGCTATTTCAAGAGAGTTAGGTTTATTTTACTATGAACACTATAAATTGCATAAGCGTAAGCAGACCAATTCTTTAAGTGAATTTTGATCGTGTGGTTATTATAAACAAACAACTTCTAACTGACAGCTAGAGCTGCTGAGAGAGATCTGACCTTTGAATCTTAACATTTCCGACGCAAAAGTACAATGCACAGTGGTCCCAGTAGAAGACAATATTCAAAAAAGTCGCTTAACTATAAAACCTTTTTTTTTTACCAAGGAGGGTAGCTAAATGCATGTAGGTTTAGGAAACATAAATTATTTGACATGTGTCGGAACACAAATGTCCACTTATATTCATCCGAAGTTGTCATACCGCACGCACTCGAACCGTGTTATCACAAAACAGTAAAAACATTGATTTGTTTACGGATGATTTTCACTACTATTTTGTTTATAAGTGTCTTTAAATTTTATAATGGAGATTCAAGGAGGTATGTTTAGTATTTTCTTAAAGGTTGTGTTTGATTTTTATGCTTCGTTTTATTGTTATAATTGATTTACGCAACACGTCGGAATACCCTATGAAAATTTCAATCTAGGAAATATATCGAAGCTTTTACTGTAGATATCCCGTGAACCCCCTGATGATTTATATGTCATTTTGAAGCAAAAAGTATGAACTTTAATATTCTTATGACAAATTTACCGAACACTTCCGAAGGTCTTGGTGATAGTCATTTTACGTCATTATAGTTTTAAGGTGAAAATACTTCATGTTTTGTTTAATTTGTTTTAGACCAAGAAATCAATTATTCGTTGTCACGTATGTTTGTATTTGAACAATGGATAGGTGCTACCAAAGATAATAATGCTGAAAAATGCAAATACGTCATCCAGCAATTATCTAAGCCGATATTAGAAAATAATATTAATTTGTTCAGCTTTATGTGATATGTCTGTGGCTAGGTGTTTCATATGCGGAGCGACACCTAAAGAAATGAATGATGTCGAAAAGTGTCTCCAAAAATCTGTCCATGAGGAAAATTATGAGTATGGACTGTCTACTTATGAATATTTTTTACACGTGTCCTATCGGCTACCTGTCAAAAAATGACAAATGAGATCTCAAGAAGAGAAATGTTGTTTTTTGTAAAGAAAAAAGCTGCTTCAAACAATGTTTAGACAAAAACTGGGTCTTATCATCGACAAACCACAAAGTGGAGGTAGTGGTTCCACAAATGACGGAAACACGGCACGTGCATTCTTTGACAATCCTAGAATAACTGCGGAAATAACAGGACTAAACGAAGATTTGATATACAGATGTTCTGTAATATTAAAAGTTTTAGCTTCTGGCCATAGGATTAATACAAAAAAAATCGAAGAATATGCCATAGAAACAGCGAAACGCCTCGTGACGAAATATCCGTGGTACTACCTTCCTGCTTCAGTGCATAAGGTTTTAATTCATGGGTCAGAAGTGATAGAATATGCTCTTTTAGCTATAGGCGAGATGTCAGAAGAGGCTGCAGAAGCAAAAAATAAAGATGTGAGATACATTAGGCAACATAACACCAGAAAACAATCTAGGGTGACGAGCAACACTGATTTACTGAATCGACTACTATTAACATACGATCCTTTCATCACTGGCCTGCGAAGTTTGCCCCAAAAAAAGAAAGGATCACTGCCGAAAGACTGTGTTTCTCCAATTTTAGAACAAACATAACGTAATGAAGCGTTTAACACTATCTATCATATTTTTATTGCAACTTGTTTATTTTCGTCCGCTGTTGTATGAACGCGGGACCACTGTGCAATGGTTCAAATTAATAAATTCAATTTGCAAAGGGTGTAAAGGTAAAACTCGTTAAGTCGTTAGTAATTTGTGTGTACTTAGTGAGTTTTACCTTTACACCGACGAAATTACTTTTTGACATGTAAGTGGTTTATATTTTTTGTAAGTATTTAATCACCTTTTAATATCTTTCATTTTGATACCTATAGTAGGTACTAATTTGGAAAAAGAAAGATTTTCGATACACATATTAGACACGTAAAATACGCCAATTTTTTGTGTCGCCTATCCAACGTGACTGGGTGGCCAAAAAAAATCCAAAGTTACAAGCATCCATGCTTCCAATTGGTCACTGGGATACAACACAACAAGCATCCATGCTTCCAATTGGTTACTAGGACATAACACAAAAAGGATCTGTGCTTCCAATTGGTCACTGGGATACAACACAACAAGCATCCATGCTTCCAATTGGTTACTAGGACATAACACAACAAGGATCTGTGCTTCCAATTGGTCACTGGGATACAACACAACAAGCATCCATGCTTCCAATTGGTTACTAGGACATAACACAAAAAGGATCTGTGCTTCCAATTGGTCACTGGGATACAACACAACAAGCATCCATGCTTCCAATTGGTTACTAGGACATAACACAACCAGGATCTGTGCTTCCAATTGGTCACTGGGATACAACACAACAAGCATCCATGCTTCCAATTGGTTACTAGGACATAACACAAAAAGGATCTGTGCTTCCAATTGGTCACTGGGATACAACACAACAAGCATCCATGCTTCCAATTGGTTACTAGGATATATAACACAAAAAGGATCTGTGCTTCCAATTGGTCACTGGGATACAACACAACAAGCATCCATGCTTCCAACTGGTTACTAGGACATAACACAACAAGGATCTGTGCTTCCAATTGATCACTGGGATACAACACAACAAGCATCCATGCTTCCATTAGGTCACTGGGACACAAAACAACATGCTAATTTGGGTAAAAAAAAACATTATTTACATACATTTTTCTGCATGTGTAGCCTAAGAAAAATGCCAACGACCATTACAATAATAACAAAAAAACTACTTTATACGAACCCTAAAATGTACAACAGCTTTCGTTTTATTATTGTTCATTCTCAAATGACGTTGCATTTCTTGTATGTTGGAGAAACCTGTGCTGTAAAGGCGTCCTGAAACATTTCAAATACGATGGATACTTATTGTTTGTTAAAATGGACCGTTTAATTTGATTGTGTATTAAGTAAAACATCACCGCATACATGTTTTAAAAACTTGAAAATACCTAATTGCTTTACCGAGTCAGAAGTTTATATGATCTTATTTATGTTTCAACGGCCAGTTTCGCCATGTCGTCTGTCTGTCCGCATCTAAGCTTAAAGACTCCTAGAAAGCTGTAAATTCTGTAATTTCACATGAATATACAGGGTGATAGGTCGCTAGGTGCAAAGCTTTAAGGTGGTAATAAACGAGCTATTTTTGAACATTTTTAGCTGTATATATCCTAGATAAAAAGATTTAAGATGTTTATTCAGTAAGTAGGCCGCACGGGCACTTTTACACGTCACAAATCTACCAGCGCTTCGCAAGAGGCAGCTGTTGAGAAGAAACGCCGCAAGAAACTCAACAGTCAACAACTCAACAGACGAAATTTGGTATTTTGTTTTATAGAAAATATAATAATTTTAGCGTGTTAATAATGCCCCCATGACGTGATAGTGAGGATACTTAACTATTTATTAATACGTACGTTTAGAGCTTAACTTTTTGATGACAATCGGCATGAAATCATCAGTTAGTGACGTTTTTGGATAGTATACAACATAGTCCAACCGGTCTTCTACGATATGCCCCATCTGGAAAGGTATGTATAGCTACTTTACAAAGAAATGGACAGGTGGACTTCCAAAGCAAGATCACTTCACACCCATTCTATACCAGTTCAAAATCTTCGCCAGTGTGCTTTACAAGTTGTCTCATTAGGATTAGAATAACAAAAACCAAAACCCCACTAATTATTTCCCAAATGGTGTGATAAATCCTTCGTTTACGTTCTTCCAAAAGGGTCTTAAACATAAGAAATAATGGATTTGTCCAACACGACATAATTACATAAACTAACTAAACATGACTAGTAATTTTATTCTAAGAAACAACTTCAACATCTGGCCCCTCAAACACCATCATTAGGTACATTATATTCCTAATCATGGCTAGGAAGTCTAACGTTATACATTATTTATCAGATTATATTTATAGTAGGTAGTTCAAAAATGTTTATAAATTAATATCAAATTTCAAACTTCGTCGATATTTAACGTTGACAGCTAAACACCACAGTTTACTAAGAAAAAAGTTTCAGAGTCTATGGTTTATAGTCCATTATAAATAAAGATATCTATTCACTATCGTACACATTTCGTTCAGCGATTCTATCGATACTCGCCAACCGATTCGATTATTAGTAATTACAATGGCAACATTTTGACAGTCGGCCATATTGAAACATTTCAGTGATTCGGAAATTATCGTCTGCAATGGAGTCATATTTTTGCTTATCAAATTTTGATTATATTTTCGTTGGGAATTCGCCAAAATTATGTCATTTCTTCATGGTTTCTCAATCCGGTCGTTGTCATAGTAGAAAAGCGTCGATCGTTTGACAAAATCCGCTTGTGAATAACGTTATTAAATTCTGTCCCGACCCTGGGGACATCTTGTGATAAAAGCATAGCGGCGAGTCATTTCGCTGTCTCTGAAATTGTCTTCAAACGAATAACGAAATTAGATTGGTGCTATCTAGTGTCCACAATCATGGACGAATCGTGGGGTAAGTGTCAGAGAATGCGTTGATTTATTGATTTTCGTTTTAGTAGCAGTGTAATGTCATCGTGTGGTTAATTGCAGATGCGGAAAATTTCGAGCCCAAATTGCCGACCACGTTGACATCTTCTAATAAATGGGAGGGCGAGGACGAGGAAGAGATTGTCAAGGTAACAGGCGGCGCTGCCAAATTGTTTACTATGACGTCCTCTCGTCGAGAGTTGGTCGAGTTTTCGTAGACTGAAATTTGTTAAGTATAACCTCAATATGGTTGCTTACGTGTTGTCCTTGCTCGGTTACAGGAGAGCTGGGAGGACGAAGAAGAGGAAAAGAAAGACGAAGAGAAACTGCCGCCGCCGCCCCCTAAGCCCAAAAAGAAAATCGCAGACAAAATAGCTGAAAAAGAGGTGAGTGGTCATAATCATAGTGCAAACCTGTTATCATATCAGTGGCCATATGGCTCAATTAGATAGTACTGAGTGTTGGTTTCATAGTTTCCATCTATTTGTCAATCTAGTCTAATCCTCATGATCATCAGCTTAATTTAATCAGTCTTCTTTTGAAATGTTTAACAGTATCATTGACCTCAAGTTTATTAGAATAAGATCCAATAGTGGCCACATAATTAGAAATACTTGCGTTTTTCCCATACCCTCACCCTCCCTGACTTCTCAATATTGGCCACCAAATAAAAAGTTCTTGACCAATTTTATTACTAAATTATAATTTACATTACCTCATTAACTGGGGTTTAAACTGATGTACAGTGAACTACTGTTACTAACGGACCGTGTATTTCATAGCGTTTTAAAAACTTATAGTTTAAAAACTAGCTCCAAGTCAAGCCTTATGTTTTCAAATCCCTGAGATAAACTGTACATACATTTAACCCCTCGTATGCTTTTCTGAATACGGTATAGTCCATAAAATGTAGCTTAAAAAAATACAAAAAGATATCCAAATTTTGAGCAGGGATCTGTGCCTAAGCATACGAAGGGTTAAACCTTAGTTAAGGATAAGTGTAACTAAAAATAAGAATTTTTTGTTTGGTTGTCAAATTTGAAAAGTCATATTTGTAGGCAATTAATTGTATGGGAAAAACGCAAGCGTCCCTATTTATGTGACCACCACTGTACAGATGTAGTGAATAATCCTTTCCCATCATTTTTAGTCGGATAACTTTGTAACGGATAATCTTGCTTTCTCAGTTGGCATATTGATGGGTACTGAAGTTAATTGAGAAAGCTAAATAAATATGAACATATCTGACAAAAAACTATGGGAAAGGATTATTCACTACATCTGTACATATACCATTCACCATGACGTAAAAGTAGACCTGTTATGTGCACTGGAGAAAGTAGAAAGCTGAAATGTATCACTAATTGCATTTTAAAATATTTTGTTCAACCAGAGGTTGTACTATACTGGTATAGATTTCATACAAAAATTAAATTGTGGTATAGTTTGTAAGAATAAGAATATAATGTAATAAGGTATAATTACTAGAGTTGCCGCGAATAGTGGTTATAGCGAATAGTCGAATACCGATTAATCGCCATTCACTTTGGCGAATAGTCGAATAACTCGACATTACTATTCGACATAAAAAAAACATTAAACACATTAAAAATATTTCTAATTTCTTCTAAGGTTGTGAGCAAAAGAAAACTATAAAGTTAAAGAAATCTATTTCATGTTATACATACCTACATTATGTAGTAAATTTAATTTTCAATTTTTAAATGCTGGCAATTGGCAACCCTTTTCTTGTACATAGTTTACAGGGAATACCCCGTTTTGTTTTTAAATATTAATTAAAAAGCCTAACTAATTTAATTTCATGAATATGATAGGCACAGGCACATATTACAGATAAGTAATAATTGATATTGTGTATTGCTTTATTAGGGAAAATAATTAAAAAAAAAAATTAACTCATTAGTTTGTTTGTTCGATATAAGTTTATTTTAGACGACTATTCGCCGAATGCCGAATAATACTAGCTATTACGACGAATATCAAAAAAATTACTAGTAATGCCGAATACCGAATAATAGCGAGTATTCGCGGCAACTCTAATAATTACCTGAATGACAACAAAAAATATCAAGTAAATGTTGCAAATTAAGGAAGATATATCAACCTTGCCTCGTCTTTGTACTTATTTTAAAAGCTTTTATTTATCTCGCAGTGTATGTCTGTAAGGGTTAAATTTTGCAAGTTAAATTTGACCCACTTCCCAGTCTCCGATGAAGCTGAAAATTTGCATACGCCTTTATTTCTGACGACAAAACAATTATATCTAGTACTATCGAGCTGGTCTGATGATGGTGACTCAGAGTGCCCATAGGAACTCTTAAATTACACATGATAAACCTGTTGTTTTAGGGCTTGTTAAAATCATCTTGACAAGTAGATGACGACTGTGCAAAAAAAATACAGTCTGCAATAAAAGCTTGTCCCAAAAATGATTTTTTTGAGAGAAACTTATTTATATTAATTGTATTATTCTGGTTGTTCTTTTGCACATTAAAGTGTTTACATACATACATACATTATTAATTAATAACAGTAGCAATTCCTGGTTAAAACACGACTTTATATTTCGTTATTGTAGACGTGGAATATGGGTTGAATATGGGACCAACTTGGCATTTTTAAAGTCATTATTTATTAATAAAATAATTTGATTACACCTCAGAACATTTTAAATGAGATTAATTCAAATTTATATTGTAACATTACTCAATAGTCAACAAAGCAAATGGAAATGGTAAATTTGTTTTGTTCTATTACAAGATTGGCTGTCACAATTGTTTTGCTCTGTTATCTCAAACTAACAACACCTTATTTAGGGATAATTATAAATTTAAACTGGTTTTTAATCACTATATTAATATTATTGCTACTGATAACATAGTTTAATGATGTCATTAAACTATACATAACTATTATCAGTAATCATTATCAATGCTTAAGTAATGTTCTGTTGTAATGAACTTTAAATGAAGGCTATTATTAATATTATTATCTTCTAGTTCATACACATGCGTGTGCTTTCATAATTAGATTGTTAGGAAATTATCAACTTGACAAATACCGTGTCTGTTCCCCACATGGAATGAATACCTTGATTTTTGAAGGCCTTACTTACAGAACAGAAAAGAAACTCTACTCAACAATAGTTACTAAAGCGCTACTAAACCCAACCAACTTCAAAGTTTAGCTTGTAACGAAACGCAAAGTTGTATTTAGAAATTTATCAACTTGAAAACCTGATGGATGCTGCCAATAGACTACCGTTGTCATTATATCAACCGCATTATGCATATTTGTATTCCTCGCCAAGTGGATTTAGACCGTAAACACATCTTGTTTGCTAATTATTTATTATACCTTAAGGGTGAATTGCAAAAATATTGTACATAGTTAAGGACTTTTAACGTTAACTTCCTTCCATTGTTTTCCCTTTGTGTAATGAAAGTAATCCATATGATTTTATGACTAATCTTTGTTACACAAAGGAAAAAGTTAAGTGTTGTTAAGGATTTCTAATTGAGCCCTTAACTATGTACAATATTTTTGCAATTCACCCCCAAGTCAATAAGTATTGAAAACTTACTTGGTGTGTGATAGTGCTTGATTTTTCTCACATAAAGCTCATTACATCTTTATCATTATAGACTAGTTAGAGGAATACGTACACGTACATACACTGTAATATAACAGATTGAACCCCTTTTATATCTTAGCTTTGCAATTGACGGATATGTCTACACTATCGGTTCAAAACCATGGACTGGATGGATAATCCAATCACTTTTGCCAGTGCAAATAAATACATCTGGTTTATAGCTGTCATTGGCATAATAATGACTAAAGGCTATTGGCTTGGTGTTGAAAAGGATAACATTACATTGGTGACAAATTGAGAACTAAAAAGTTCCTCCTTCTGGGTTAGGTCGCTTCATCGTCGACAAAATCTTCGTCCTCCAAGGGCGGCAAGAGTTAGTCTAGAGCAAACTCACTATGAATAAATATAAATTAAATAAATCTTGCATCTTGTTTGATAACAACAATACTGACTGGGGGGCCTCTATTCAACATGGTAAATAAAACAATGTTTATTTATTTATTTATTTATTTATTTATTGGAAAACAAACAGCTTAAATATTACAAAAAATATAAAATAATATGGATAATACATGAGCCAAAACAGTTTTCACTACTAGATAACACAATTTATGCTCAGAGGAGATAAAAGCGTGAAAAGTAGAAACTTATTTTAAAATAACATTAACGAATGGAAGGAGAAAGCAAGTAAATTTGGAAGAGGAGAAAAAATAAAATAAAAATAACACAAAAACCAAAACACTAATTACTAGCTACCGTTTTCTGTTTTAACTGTTTTCACTGCGGAAATAAATTGCCCAAAGCGCAAGCTAAAGGGGTCAATGTGCGAATATTTGATGTTGTAGGTTGAGCATGCTCTGATGAGATAGGAATTTTTGGCATATTTGGTGCGACAGAAAGGAACAGAATATAAATTATTATTCCGAGATCGAAAATTAGGACATCTAAAGTAAATGTTGTTCGTGAGGTATTGCGACTCAATAGAATCATTAAGTACCTTGTATAAAAACACTTGATCCTTATGTTCACGGCGGAGTTGCAGACTCACAAAGTTATCAATATTAAACGATTTAAATTTATATTTCAACCACCTGATGAACTTATTCTGTATTTTCTCGATTGACTCGATGTGTACAGAGTAATGAGGACTCCAAACAACGGACGCGTACTCCAAATGTGATCGTACGTAAGCATTGTACAACAGTACCAAGGTACAAGGGTCTTTAAAATCTTTACTTTGCCTAAATATGAAGCCAAGCATCCTATAAGCCTTTGAGGTAATTTTGTCGATGTGAGACACAAGTTGGATTTCACTATCAATGTAAACACCTAGATCTCTAACCTCCGTAACCCTATTAAGTAATTCATTCCTAATTGTGTAGTCGAAAAGTATTGGGTTGCGTTTACGAGAGAATGAAATAGATAAACATTTGCCAATATTAAGTACAAGACCATTATTAAGACAGTACTGATCCAATCTGTTAAGATCATCCTGCAAATTAATACAATCGCCTATGGACGTTACCGACGTATAAATTTTTGAATCATCGGCAAAAAGTAAGATATTGGAGTGATGAAAACAGTTGACCACATCGTTAATAAAGATATTAAACAGTAAGGGTCCAATGTGGGACCCTTGTGGCACGCCGGATGGTACGGGAATAAAGCTTGATGTATGACCTTTGACGGAAACAGCTTGGGATCTATCTCGCAGATAGGACGTTAACCATCTAAGCAGATCACCGTGTATGCCGAATGTTTTTAGCTTTTGCACTAATATCGAATGAGAAATTTTATCGAAGGCCTTAGAATAGTCCGTGTAGACAGCATCAACCTGAATCCCCTTGTCCATAGCCTTCAGAACGGTATCGAGAAATTCCGAAAGGTTAGACTCAACTGACCGCCTACTAAAGAAACCGTGTTGCCTCGTTGTAAGTGCAGGTCTAACTAATTTATAAAGAGTGTCGTAGATAATTTTTTCAAACAACTTAGGTATAGTAGACAATATAGAGATTCCGCGATAATTTTGTATGTCGTGCTTGTCACCTTTTTTGAAGATGGGAACAACTAAAGAGCGCTTCCAAACTTTCGGCATTATACCCGTATTTAAAGAAAGTGAAAACAACACAGACATAGGAAATGCTAAAGCTACACTACAACGCTTCAAGAAAACCGGGTGGATTCCATCCGGACCACTACCTTTCGAGTCATCTAGCGATTTTAGGGACCTTTCCACTAACTGAGAGCAGATTACAATATTACTGATGACATTGACGGTAGATGAGAAGTCCTGGTCAGTAGGAGATGATGGGTGTGTCACAGAAGATGATGCGTCATGCTGTACAAATACAGACTGAAAAAAAGTATTGAACATATTTGCTATATCGTGCCCTTCACAAGCCACCACGTCGTTGTAGTAGAAGGAGTCAGGGATGCTGCTATTAGATTTTTTAGATTTTATAAAGGACCAGAAGGCTTTGGGGTTGTGTTTAATATTATTTTCGCATCGTAAAATGAATAGATTGTAACACGAATCCACCTTTTTTTTCGCTAAGGCACGCAGATTAGAAAAAGTGTTATAATCCGATAGTCTGCCGTACATCTTCCATTTACTATGAGCTTTTTTTTTTTTTTTAATTAGCCTTATCAACGGGCGCGAATACCAAACTGGGTAGCTGGTGTCACTACGAATTGTCGTAAACGGAATAAAGTCGTTAATTATCATATCAATTTTACTATAAAAAAAATCTACCGCGTCGCTTATATTATTTATTTTTAAAAGCGGTTCCCAATTTATACGTTCCAGTTCGGCATTAATTAATTTGTAATCTGCGGCGAAAAAGCGTCTAGCCACGCGCGGAGCTTGCTTCAGAGGACGATCACTCGCGCCGGTGTCGGCAAACACGCAGAACACGGGGTGGTGAGCGTCTACGGGCACCAGTGGATCAGCGGCAGATAGCCCCAAATTAAAGTTCGAGAGGACTAGATCGAGCTGCCGGTCGTTTTTATTAGGCAAGTGGTTATACTGCAACCAGTTTGAGAAATGCAAGAACGAAGACAATTGGCTAGTGAGTGAATTAAAAGTTGGGTTAGCAATGGTATAACCTTTACAGCTTGTGTGACAAGGTATCCAAACAGCCTCACCTATGTTAAAATCACCCAGAACCAAAAATAAATCGTCCGGGAAATCATTATAAAGGTTGGACAAATAGTCAAAAAATATTAACTGTGACTGTTGCTGATGTTTACTTTGAGGAAAATAACACGTAAATAATCTAAGCTTCGTTGCAATTGCGCCTCGAGAAATGATAAGGTCGACCGCGGTGACGTCAGCGTCGAGCAGAGCCGCGAGCGCGCGCGCCCCGCGCAGGTCTACCCTCAGATTGCGGCGCACCGCCATCAGCGTGCCGCCGCCCCGGCTTACCCCCATAACTTCGCAATTACGATCGACTCTGTAAACATTGTATCGCGCGTCAAAAAGTTCCGAATCGAAGATGCCTGGCACTAACCATGTTTCTGAGATACAAATAAGATCGTAGTCCGACTGCAATACATTACGAAGGAAGTCGCTGCACTTTGTTCGGAGTCCTCGGGTGTTTTGATAGTAAATTTTAATCGCCATTGAAATTCCTGTAATTATCTATTATTATTGTGAGTCGCATATTATTAATAAATAAAGTAAGTGGTATACGAGGGCTGCCTTTTAAGTTCTGTCGTTTGCAAACCTCCCGTGATTGCATAAAAAAGAACTAGTGTCATCTTAAAATATTTGAATTTAGAATTCGAAAACAAAAGAATGACTCGAAATCGGCCCAACCGTTTTAGTACAGCGTTCGTTCAAAGTTGACAAGTCAGTTGTGAAAATGGAAATTTCGAAGGAAAATTTACGTGCGATAATTTTTTAAAACTTCAAAAGGGGCTTAACGCGACTTCAGTGCTTCGAAGAGTTGACTACGGTTTTCAATGATAAAGCACCATGCCTCCGGACTGTGGAACGCTGGTATTTAGAATTTCAACGTGGTTGCTCTAGTCTTGGTGATAGACATCGTGAAGGTCGACCAAAAACAGCCGTAACCCAGGAGAACATTGATGCTGTACGGCAACTGATCGTCGAAGATCGCCATGCGACATACCGTGAGATAGAAGCTTCCTTAAGTATTTCAGGGACCAGTGTTCACAGTATTTTGCACGATCACTTAGGCGTAAAAAAGTTGATCTCACGCTGGATACCACATTTACTCAGTGAAGACCAAAAAATGGCTCGCGTTCGATGGTGTCGCAAAACTCTGCGGCAATTCAACCGAGGAAACTCGAAACATGTTTACGACATTATCAGTGGTGACGGATCTTGGATATATGCCTACGATCCCGATTCTAAACAGCAGTCGACTGTTTGGGTGTTCCAAGATGAGCCAAAACCGACCAAAGTAATACGCTCACGGAGCACTTCAAAAAACATGGTCGCCACGTTTGTGGCGAAAAGTGGCCACGTTGCCACCATCGTGCTCGAGGATCGTAAAACGGTTAATGCTAACTGGTATACCACTGTCTGTTTACCAGAAGTCATCGGCGAGTTTCGAAAAAATAACCCAAGACGTCGTATAAGACTGCACCACGATAATGCGAGCTCGCACACCGCTCGGCAAACAATTGCGTTTTTAAAAGAGCAAAACGTCGAAATTCTGGAACACACTCCGTACAGTCCAGACTTAAGCCCTAACGATTTATTTACTTTTCCAAAAATCAAGCAACGACTTCGTGGTCAACGGTACCAGACGCCTGAAGAAGCCGTTGAGGCATACGAAACGGCCATTTTGGAGACCCCGACTTCGGACTGGAATAAGTGTTTCGAAAACTGGTTCGATCGAATGAAAAAGTGTATTACATGTCACGGTGATTACTTTGAAAAACAATAAATACCATTTAACACTTAAATTGTCTTTAGTTTTTCCAAACGACACAACTTAAAAGGCAGCCCTCGTATGTTGTCGGACTGTTGTTGGACAGACGAAAAGGGAATGAAAGTTGTATAGATTAATTAATTGTAAAAATAGTGTAAAAATAATATCAAAGTTTAGTGAGGCGATTCCGCAGTGAAACAGTAAGTAAATAATATTCATCGACGAGCAAGCTAAAACATTGAGAAAAACATAATCCAAGAAAATGACATGAGTGATACTTATGTAATCTTGTTTAACGCATCCTCGGAAGTGATGTAAAGTATAGGAGAAGTATCCGTTTTTCGTACTTTAACAGTGCAATTCCTCACCCAGCAGTATTTATATTGCCTTTGCGTTCTTCTGATCTGTGCCTGCTTGAGCAGGTATTTATTAAACCCTGAAAGGTGATCGTTGATAAAAATACGATTTTCATTGTTAGAAAATCCCAAATCAGACGCTTTCATGTTTTTTATTTTACGCAAGGATGATATGAACTCGTCCTTCTTGTAGCGAGCCTGGAATTTAACAATGATAGGTTTCGGTTTATTGGTGTCCCTGTCATTCTTTACGGCCACTCGGGTGACGAAATCAATGTCCGTATTAATGTTCAGTGGGTATCCGGATCGTTCGGCCAAAGAGTTCACAATTGCATGTAAGTTTTCCCTACTGGTTTCCGGTACGCCGTTTATTTGGATGTTGGAACGCCGCACCCACTGGTCGTTGTTCCTGGTGTCAGCCATGACGTCCCTCAGCAGGCCCTTGACTTCAGCAAGTTCAGTCTTGCATTGCTCCAAGGCGCCAACTCGCGTCTCAATGGAGTCAACCCTGGAGGTCATTTCGTCGAATCTAGCGCAGAGGTTACTCTTCATATCGGCTATATCAGCCCTAACTTGATTCATGTCAGACTGTATGGACTGGATGGCTGAAAACTGCGACTGTAATTCCGACACTTTTTCCAGAATGGTGTTTAATAATTCACCCTGCAGGGTAGCCGTCGATGAGCTGCCACTCTCGTTACTGTTTATAGGCCGGTACTGATTAGGAGGTGTTGTCATAACGCTGTTGATTTCGGTTACGCTCAGGCATGCAGTCTGGTCGATCTCAATCAGTTTAGATTCATCCAGGGTCACGTCGCAAGACATAACAGAGTCATCCAACCGTAACCCAGGCGTGACGCCACCAACCGGAGTACTATCGTCTATCTTGCGCCTGGTGCTGACAGATGTACAAAACGAGCAGAGCCACGATTTCTTCAAAAAAGCTGCTTTTTCCTTAGCCTGAGCTGGTCTGGTGTAAAATTCAAGCAATTGTAATGAAAAATTTCGCCACAGCCCGCACATTTGAGTGCTGCGGTTGAATCAGCGGGCTGGTTGCAAATTGCACACAGCATTTCTATTTGCTAATTAAGGAATAGCTCTTGTGTGTATAATAATACGACTCAAATCCCAAGCGCAGTTGAACGGTGCTAAATACGAGTAGCTATTACGAGCACTCGTGATAACTGTACCGTAGCTCGGCGGTGAGGCGCGCGACTTCCACGCAGCGGACCCGAGTTCGATTCCAAGCAAGGAATACAAAAATCACTTTAAAATTTCAAATTTCACCAAACACCGGCACTGCTGGCATCCGAAGAGTGAGAGGTCCGACACAAAGCAATATGGCCGACAGGCGCAATGGAACACACCACAAGATGAACAAGGAGGTACCGAGTCTCCAACCAATTCCGCACTTAAGAAATGCGAATTAAATTAAAAGCAAAAATTAAATCGGGAGATCGTCGACACATACGTCCACTCTGAGCAAAGTTATCCGCGGAAAAAATATGTTGCTTCTGGTGTTATGGTTATTGTCAAGTAAATAAGAGCTATCAAAACGTTGACAACACGGAAACACGTCACAAGCAATATTATTTTACATAGTTGAGTAGAGACCCTGACTCAAGAAGTATTTTAAACAACAATTTTGTAATATTTTCAGCGTCAGGAACGCGAGAAGGCTGAGCGTTTGACTACCGAGAAGGGGCTGGATGAGCTGACCCCTGAGCAGAAACTCGCTGAGAAACTGAAGAGGCAGAAGCTGCAGGAAGAGTCTGATCTCCGTCTTGCCATGGAAACATTTGGTAAGATGCCAATCTTTGTAGATATTGTCTAATTCAAAGCTGACCGCACCTCTGTTAATCTACTTAGGTATGAATTTTAAAAGATTTAAACTGATTCTAACCTTCTATTGCGTTTCTTGCGACGCTTCTCAGCAGTGATATCATGGGAAGTGCTGGTAGATTTTGACGTGTAAAAGTGCCCGTGCGCCTTACTTACTGAACAAACATGTCTTATCTTCTTTTTACCCTCGATATAATGGTGCAAATATAGAGAGTAGATCTCTTAAACGGGCCGACTGATCTTTATGAAATATAACTTAGAACTATCTCTATGAAACTAACACTTAAGATGCCACAAACAGAAAGCGTAAGCGTAACACAATGAAAGGGCGTTCAGTTTACGATTAGATGATCCGAAGTATTATTAATTTAGTCTGTTGTAACGTTGGATACACTGACGGTATTCCATCTGTGTTCTTCATCTGCACTAGCACATAGGGTTTAGAACCAGCGTGTCCTGTAGACATGTAGCCTTTTCCATTATTGACCCTATCCACTATTTTATTTACCCGAATGCGCGACACAAAGGGGAGTAATGTGCTTATCAGCCTACATATGTTTGTAATTTGTATGTTCCTTTGTGGCGCTCTAGAAACTAAACACGTGGACCGATTTTAATGATTCTTATGTCAATCGATTTGTCTCTCGTGGGTGTCACTAAAGATATGACTTATAACGATTAAAGTTGGTTAGCAACAGTCTGTATTATTAGGATTAAAATAGCATTTAGCTAGGCCAACATGCCTACTTTGTGCTTTCCTTTCTATCGCATAATTTGTAATCATTTGCATGCAGACATTTTAAATATAAACCTTGTGGCGTTCTAATGTCGACCTTGGTTCTATGCGCTTGGTTTGAATCTAGTTCATATTATGGATTGTGACTGGATCTGCGTAGAAATCGTTTATCCGATTCCCTGCGGGACATAACTTATCAAGATAAAATGTAGACTTTGTAACTGTACCTCCGTGACAAGAGATGTCTCTTGCAAATTTTCTCGTCGATCTTTTGACAATATTTACCAAGGGAAAGACTTAATTTCGTTCGACGATTCAATCCATGGTTTAGGTTAGGACTCTCACTTGTTTTTGATACACTTTTATAATTTGAGCAGGGAATCCTCATATACTTATTCTTAATAACCTTATTCCTCAGGCATCCAGGACGGCGCCACTAGCGGAAAGATCGACAGCTTCGAGCCAACCACCAAGGAGGAGTTTACAGAGTTTGCGGAGCTCCTCGTGAAGAAGATCACTCTGTACAAAGCGAGGGAGGAGTTCCCAGAGTTTGCGGACGAGCTGATTAAAAATGTTATTGTTCAAAGTGAGTCTGAAAACATGAATTAACTTCGCTCTAATTGTAACATCCAAGAGTTAGTCGCGCTTCTAATTCTGGTTCATGGCATGAGTGATGGCACGCTTGGGATCGTTTAAATGCCATAATTTTAAGAACCATCTTTCCATATTCTAAGACTATGGCTAGACAATCCATACGCTTTCACTGCTAGTGTTATTCTCTTAAAACGGCGTTCTGTGGGTCGAACTAGTGAACGTATCGCAACTTATATAAACCGGCGAGTTTAAGTAGTCCCGTCAGAGCGTAAAAAGCACATTTTAGCGAGTGCATTCTTAATTTGCCAGCCTTACACGTTCCATCGTTTGAAAGAAACCCGGCTGCCTGATCGAGAATGCACGCGCTAAAATGTGTTTTGTACGCTCGCCGGTTTATATAAGCTGCGCCGCGTTTACTCGTTCGACCGACCGAACGTCGTTTCTAAGAGAATAACATCGCATTGTATTTTAAACTTCCGCCGGGTGCCGAATCTTATATTTTGTACAAAGTTCTAATGCTATCAGAGCGTTTAAGGCACTGGGTGAAGTCAGCAGAACGTTTATATGGGCTGCGGCAATGAATTTAATGAATTATTCATTAGCAGCACTTATGAATGCTGTTTCTTTTTTGTGTAGTGTGAAAACTAGTTTGTATAGAAATTTATGTATATGAAGTGCATTAAATTTATCAAGTTCCTCACTCTATATCGTTTCTGAAAACTTGAAAAACAAAGTAGGCAGAAATAATTCCAGTCTTGATTTTGTCTTGGGTTTGGAGGGCTACTATTAGATTGACCGTGAGATTGCTTACAGTCTGATGGCTTATCCACGCTAAAATTATTAATGCAATGGCTACTTTTACCAGTGTAGAACCCTTATCCCTTTATAGGATGACTTATTTGATTATTACAATTTATTTTGAATTCTAATGTATAGAACAGTAATGCACTCATTCAAACACAACATAGGGTCTCAAAAGAGACCGCTAGCCCATAAAGGGTTAAACAATTAACTATTTTGACTTTAGTGTGTATCTACTTACTACTTTTCGGACACAATGGAACTGGATTATGATTGATCTTGGATTTTATTGATCAGTCTTATTTAAAACCAGTCTCCTGATATTTATGTGTCTGATCCGTAGTCACACCAATTTGTCACACTGGTTCATTTTATTTGTCTGTAGTCACACCAAACAGGAGGTAGGTTTAGCTTAGATTCGTTTTTATATCAGGCCAAAACACTCCGAAATAGAAGCTCTGCAAAGTCGACTCTGTTAAGTTTGATTTCGAAAGAGAAATAGTCGCAAATTCGGTCTTGGTGTGACTGCGGGTATATAAAATGAATCATTGTCACACCAGTGTGGTAAATTGGTGTGATTACAGATCGGACACGGATATTTATTATCTTTACTTGTTTCTCAGTGTCTTCGTTGGATATAAAGAGGATAAAGCTGACGGTAGACAACCTGTACATTGAGAAGCAGAAGGCGGAGAAGAACGACAAGGGCAAGAAACCCAACAAGGGCAAGGGAAAGGCTAAATTAAAAGTGGAAGGAGACAATGTGAGTACATTTGATTAATTGTAACCTGTGTCCAAACTGGTATTACAAACCCAAACGAATTAAGACTGCGCCGAGCAAAAGCCGAGCGTCCAGTGGCGCCCTCCTTACTATTATTGTGTTTTCTAATTAACTAAAGAATTTCCTTGGAATCAGGTTTTTGTAGTGCAAGTAAAAACACAATTTATGGGATACGTAACAAACTTTAATAACAATTACCATTTGAGTAGTCAGCTTAACGGGAAAAGGTGGCCACTTTTTTCCGTTAAGTTAATAACTCGAAGGTGAATTGTTATTAAACTATATGATATACCCTATAAGGTGTGTTTTTATTTGTAGTTCAAAAACATTTCGTCCAATTTCAAGAAAATGCTTTCGTTTATTAGAAAACACAATAAAAGTAATGAGGGCGCCACTGTACATCCGGCGTACGCTCGGCGCAGTCTTAATAGCATACTGAGTCACTAACACCGGTATGTATCGGTAAGTTTGTCGGCAAAACAGGAGGATACCCGAATAAACTAGGTATCAAATTTATATAAAAAAACATGGTTAATTGAATGTTTCTCGTTTGTTGCAGGCTCATCTCACACAGTACGACGCTTATGGCAACTATGACGCAGACTTCGACGATTTCATGTAACTCCATGTAAATAACCCGATACCTGATATCTGAAACTGATTTGGATAAAATCTAACTCTAGCCTTGGTTGTAAGGGCGACTTTTGTGCTGTACTTTTATGTTTTTTTCTGCGTCGCTGGTCAATTTAATGGCTGAAATGGATAAAAGTTACCAGTCATAAAAGATTTGCCTTTTTTTCACTTCACCTATTGTTGTCTATATTTAGTCTGTTATTTTATTTCGCTCTTATAAGTAAGTCGTTAATTTTACTCTCATTAAATTAGTATGGAATATTTTTTATATCGACGTGTCTCTTTTGGACATCAGGTATCATATTTGGTCGCCATATAGCCTAGCCTATATATTATTTTACATAAATGTAATATACTATACAGTCGTTTCACTCTAGGGTTATGGTCCGTTATGTTATATAGATAATAAATTTTTTATTGTGATATTTTGTACGTTTTATTTTTTCTGATTTGTATGAAATCTATACAATAGCAACAAATAGCGACAATGCCCCGGTAGCTACAGGTATCGACTCGTGATCGCAAGGTACAGTCCCCAGCAGTAATATGGTGACCGTACAGAGTGATCCCCAGTAGCTGCCGTATTATCAGTATTATCACATTCACCGCTAAGTATCAGACTATCGAGTATGCTATGTTGTTCCCACGCCCCGCACTACCCGATTATCGGGTACTATAGTTTGCCGCTACACTGGCGTGTGGTCAGGATTTTTTTTCGTGGGCTGGCAGTGAATGCATTAAAGAGTGACATAAACTTCTTGACAAATAGCGCCATCTATCAGGGAATAGGAAAACTAAAAGATGTTTTAAATTAGTTCATAGATGACGCTAGTGGTCAACAAGACAACTTCGTTTCAAGTAGTATGCGCGTGAAATTAATGAAATCAGTACTTATAAACAAATAAAATTGATGCTCCACACAAGCTTTGTGTAACAATAGTGTATGTAAAGTTTAAAGAAAACACGAATCAATTGACAAATATTGGAAAACAAGGAAAATTATTTTCTAGATTAGTTGATAGATGGCGCTGTGTGTTGTAGTGGTTGACTAATTAAATTTGAAATAGTAACTTAAGTAGTTTGCAATCATACCTTTACATTTAGTATTGAACATCCCGTGTTAGGCTGCGGCTCCACTGAGGCGGAGCGGAGCGGAGCTGTGCCAATATTAACCAATAGAAGGCGCATGCGGTCACGTCGAGCGCGCCTTGCGCGCGTTAGTTTAGATTCTATTGGTTAATATTGGCACATCTCCGCTCCGCTCCGCTCATCTCCGCCTCAGGGGAGCCGCAGCCTAACGTCGTGGGACATGAAAATTCAAATAGTTCATTAAGATTTAAAAACTGTTGTGCTTTATACATTAACGTAACACGCAATTTTACTAAATACCTAAAGCACAGCTCTAAAACTTTGTTTTAAAATAGTTTAGCACTAGCACTTTACCTATTCACATAACAAAATTTTTTTTTTTGTATTCAAATAAGTAGGTATTTTTGTTCTGGCTACGCGACTAATATTTATAAATAAACCCCCCGCATTCCACGTGGCACCCATGCTTTCGACCCCATTGTACGGTAGTATAATATTCTTTCCTCTTGGCTCATATATTTATGGGATCAAAAAACACTTGCGTTTTTCATAATAACACGCTTCCGCTTGAATCCCATGAATATACGATGGAATTGAAATACATATTTTCGTAGGTTTGGTTCCCACGGGACGAAGAACAAAAAAACATTAGAGTAACCGAAGTAACCTCTTTGTAGTGTTTATGGAATTTAAAATGAACGAAAATGAAAAACTATTAAGGAATAGGGAAACCAAATTAGCTTCTCACTTTGTTAATAGATGACGCTAGTTTTCAATAAGACCACTTCATGGTTTGCGATCCGCGCTTCAGTTACAAAATTTATAAATTCCATACTATACCAGGAAAACATCAAACAACAATATGGACAGAAACAGGCCAAAGGTACCTATGGTGGTGGTGGTTTAAAAACATGTAGGTATGTATGTACAGTCAAGGGCAATAATATGTATACACTTTAGTACCTTGTCACTTTAACCACTGTGACAGTTCATATATGGCAGTTCAAATATGACGACAATTAGACAAGGTACTAAAGTGTATACATATTTTTGCCCTTGACTGTACAGTACAGTAGAACACAACCGATATGGCGTGTCGTAAATCTTCGTTCGCGCAGACACGAACAACGATTCCGATGATTTCCGAAAGCACGATTAAAACCCACGATCGGACTTGTACGTAATAGTTATAAGTTGCAAATTAGATTGCATCTATTTTTTCCATCTCACTCACGCACGTTTGACAGCTGACTGAATAACACGCGGGCGCGCGACAACATGGCGTCACTAATAACCAATAATAGCACAGAATACAACCGCGCAACGCTGATGGGTTCCCGCGCTTCGAAAAAATGTCATCGGCGCAGGTACATCGGTAAGCCACATCGGTTGTGTGTTGTGTTTTACTGTACGTAAACACTTTATTTTACAAAACACAGAAATTCAAATACAATATTTACAGAACTAGAATGTACAAAGGCGAACTTATCCCTTTAAGGGATCTCTTCCAGCTAACAGCAGGCAGCTAGCAGCTTCTACAGTCGACTAAACTAAACCTGAACTATTGGACAACTAGCGTCATCTATTAGGGAATAGGAATAGTTTCAGACTGAGGCACTGCGAATCCAATACAATAACATTTTCAGGATGCTGTTTGGGCTTCCTCGATTCTGCAGCACCTCTGGGATGTTTGCCAGAGCTAGCGTAGAGGACTTTTATGCTTTAATACGGAAGAAGACTGCCTCTGTGGTGAGGCAGATGAGGGGGAGCACAAAGAGCATCCTTAAAATGGTAGTAGGGAGGTGGGGTTCGGATATTCTCCGCCGACACACCGACCTTCATGTCTTACGACACTGAAATAGTTTATGTACGTACCTAACTCTTTAATATTATCAATGAATTAACGTAGTTTGTATAAGTGTTTTTGTAACATAACAATCCATAGGTTTATGGATCTGAGATATCTGTTTTTTTTAAGTTTATTTTTCATTTATTTAGAGGGAAACTAAATAAGTTTCCGGATGAGTTGAAAGATGACGTTAGTCGTCAATAATTGATAGATTTGATGCTGTCACCTTTTAGGGTTTCGTACTAAAGGGTACTCTGGGTACTATTACTGCTTATACTGGTAAGGACCAATAAGTTGGCCACGCTAACTCAATCAATTAAATTTTCTATGAAACATTTCCGTTGTGACACGAAAAATTGGCCATACAATTGTAGGGATACTTTTCGTTGCACAACGGAACTTTTTTCGTTTTCGTTGTTTGTATGGTTAACTGCGCATAACAGTGGTCCAACTTTTTGGTCCTTACCCATACTTTCCACCCAGCTGTCCGTCTGTTTTTATCGGTGTACCCTTGTTTTGCCGACAACCATTTCATCGAATATTATTTCATCGACAACGATTCATCGAAACATTAGTACTAGTAATATTGTTTGGCGTTATTTTATTTCAACTACTATTTATTTAAATTTATCTTACTACGTGGAAATACTAATCAACGAATAGTACTTAATCGCTGATTTGTTTCAAATTATCTTAATTGGTACAACTACAAAACATTGCAATTCATTTCTTCGACGTATTACTTTAATACAATTTTTATATGCCCTATTGCACATTTATACATTTTTCAAATTATGTAGTGTGACAAACAAATTTAATATGTATATTAAAACTAAGAATTATTAAATATATTAAATTAATAATATTATTGCATAACTAGTTATATCAAGAAATAGAAGTACGAGGCTTTCAAAGTAGGTTAGGTTAGAACTGCGACCACCAAGAAAATGAACTGTTGACAGAAGTGGGTTAGGTTAGGTTAGAACTGCGACCCCCAAGAAAACGAACTGTTGACAAATGTGGGTTAGTTTAGGTTAGAACTGCAACCCCCAAGAAAACGAACTGTTGACAGAAGCGGGTTAAGTTAGGTTAGAACTGCGACCCCCAAGAAAACGAACTGTTGACAGAAGCGGGTTAGGTTAGGTTAGAACTGCGACCCCCAAGAAAATGAACTGTTGACAGAAAAGCATGACACATTACTGTTTAGTTTTGATAGCAAAATATTACCAATTGAAATAATGTTATGCGGAATAAATATTATTACAAGTAAAAAAAAAACAATTAAAAAAACCCGAAATGATTAGTCATGACATGAATTGATTAGTCATGACATGAAGTGAACTAAGTAAACTACCAATTAAAAGACCACGTTTCAAATTACCTAGTGTTGAGTCCTCGACGCAATGACTTGTCGATGAAATGAAAATACTTGAAACGTGGTCTTTGAAATAATATTCGATTAAAAGTCAGTCGGCAATTCAATGGTAAACCGTTTTTATCTTTTGTACCGTATAAACCGGGTTCATTTTTTAAACAAAATATGCTTTTAAGGTGGTTGTTTTAACAAAACTAATTTCAAAAATACTTAACTGTTGCAATTTTTATCTTGACACAACGCAACATTCACAGCGCTGAAGCGGTCATAAAACGTGATAAATACTGTGCGATTATCATCAAATGCTGCAAAACTCCAAAGTTCAGTGCATTTCGCAACCTATTGTGGGCGGACGCTTTCAAAACTGTAGCAAGGCTGAGCTGTGAGAAATGTATTTTAACTTTAAGTTTGCAAATACGCGTTCATTCTTAAAACTTGCCAAGGTGATCGAGCAAAAGCTTGTACTACTCGTATTGTACAGTCAAAGTCAAACGCCACATACCACTAACAACAAGGGTTTTTTTTATGGCTAGGAGAAGGGACGCGGGCACACAGGGCACCTGATGGTAAAGGGGATCTGAGACCCATAGACATTTGAAACTAAGACGAAATGCCTCTATGCTAATAATTTCACCGGTTGTCTTATCCTCACACCGGAACACAGCAATGCAAACACTACTGTTTAGCGGTGGGTGATGGATAACCTAGCTATTCGGACGGACCCTGCACGTGCAGAAGGTCCTACCACCACTCAATGGTATCCTGAATCTATGAAACGTGTGTAAAATACTAAATATATCACACCTTAACTGCCAAAAATGGATGTCGATGTTCCCCATAAATAGCAAAACCCCATTAAAGAGGTAGTTCATGTACAACTTTTAAAGCTCCTTTATGGCAGCGTGGGCCTTATGGGCAGAATATTAGGTACATCACAGACAATAAATTGCATCGTTTATTTGCGGGAGAGCCTTAAGTAACCCACGTAACGGAACCTGGATTCTTAGGCCTAAGAACTAAGCGATTAAGATTCAAGACACCCAAATACTGAACCAAATTCAAGTCACCGCCGGGCCACATCGCTGACAGAACAGGAGCCTGATTTATAAAGCTACAAATTACAATTAACAGGTTACAAGTTTCCATTTGATACAACCTCGAACAATGACGGCCAGCCATTTGAGCAGTGTTGCCAGTTTAGACCTGTAAAATTGTAATTTGAAGCTTTATAAAACGTGCCCCTGATTGTTGAAGATGAAAACCAATGAATGCAAGCGGTGCAGGCCTTTCCTTGTTTCAAACCATGAAGGAACCTTTGTCATGAATAAGAATGATTTATTTAGATATGATGATGTACATACATACATTAAATCACTTTAGTTTCCCAGAGGGGTAGGCAGAGACCACTTCTTTCCACTTGCTACGATCTTGACAAATTTCTTTCGCTTCTTCCACATTCATACATCGAGTCATGCACGCATGTCGGTTTCGGGTACTTAAGATTCGGCCCTTTTCCAGTATTTCACCGATTTGACTCGAAAAAGTACGCCTAGGGCGGCCCCTTCCGACCCGTCCACTCACTATCGATCTGTATATCTCTTTATGATGATGTTTTCATAAGATATCTACAAAATGCAATCAGTAGGTAATGTGATAAATAAATCGGTTGACGGCACCAATGATGGACACTTTTAGCTGACAGGCACCAGTAATGAACACGTCACTCTTAATTCAAACATCATACGGTCCTAAATGGATTGTTGCAAAACAAATGAATAACCCTTATCATCTGTTAAATAAGAATCAGTGTCCATTATTGATGCCTTGTCCATTACTGGTTCCATTGCCCTATTTAAACACAAAAAAAAAACCAAAGGCATCTTGAACAACAGGGAACCATTAAACATATCCAGCCCATAACCATCACGACATGTAAACTATAAAACTGAATGGTTTTTAGGTCAATATCAAACTCCATTGTAAAATCGCTTTGGTAACCAATTAGCAGAACCTTTTCCATCACTAACGAAGCTACTGGACCATTATGGAGATCCATTTATCACCTTTAGAGCGGAGGCTGAACGGAGTGTGCGGTATAATGAGATTGCAATGGTGTGACTTGTTTGAGTGATGGGATCTTATGGCACGTACATTTTTGCTGAACCTATTAGGTAATAACCAGGGATCGGAAATTCAGTACGATATTTACCTGCATACATACATAATTTCACGCCTGTAATCCCAGAGCGGAGTAGACAGAGCTACAGAATCACCTGCAAGTCTAAAAACTTGTTGATAATTGGGATTACCCAAAAAAAATAACTCACGGTTTTTACTTTCTCATTCGAAACATTGGGAAATTTTAAGACACCCATTTCAATAATTTTGTATTTGACCCAATAGTTTTGTTTTAATATCTTTATTTATTTAGCAGACATTTTATAGATGACATGATTATTTTCTAATAAATTACAACAATTAAATGATATCTAATGAAAAAAAGTTATTGTAATAATGTATTAAAACATACAATTTCAAGCTGTTTTCGCCTAACCCGTAAGATACACCTAGGAGGGCTTCAAGCTGAAAACGAAAGTCAAACAAAGGTTGAAATTACTTTTGCCGAAATATCCAAAATAAATAAATATTTCAAAAACCTAATAATGCAGAACGGCTTTAAAACTCTATTCCTCGAAATGGTTGTCGAATTGGAGTACCTAATTGTAAAAATATGAACAATCCCAATTCTGTAACCACATTTTGCACAATTAGGCTAAGATGTTTACCAGTGTATTAGTGACAGGTTGCAAGCCCATCGCCTAACAGTACTACAAGCCTTTATTCCCTTAGTCGCCTCTAACGACATCCACGGGAAGATATGAAGTGGTACTATTCTAAGGCTGTCACTGTCACTAATATACACATGGTAAACATCTTACAAAATGACCTGATCGTGCAAAATGGGTTCCGTATCAGAACGCCGAAAATTAAACAGCCTAATGTATTATAATCCCTAAGAGTTCATAATACCAAATAGGTTTTTTTCAGGACTTTTTGAAACGCCATTGTACAGAACGCATTAGGTTAGGTTAGGTTTGTTTTGTAACAATCCTGAAAAGTTTACGGATTCAGAAAAGACAACCATTAGGTATTATGAACTTTTAGGGATTTTGATACATTAGGCTTGTTAATTTTAGGCGTTCTAGTACGTAACCGCAAAATGTACCTAGTTACAGAGTTAACTAACAAGTTTTTAGAGTTGTTGGTTATTCTATAGCTCTCGTACCACACTCTGTGTATGAAGGCGTAAGTGCAGTACGTCGAGTACGTACGAGTATGTTATGTAGGTAGATACTATATTAAGTAAAAATCGAATCCCTGCAGTAATTTTTTAATCTCACAAAATTCTAGAAAAAATACAATCTGAAATCAAACGAATATTGGACTATTGACAAGATACTTGCCATTTTAAAACTTGCATAATCATGTTTTGCTTGAATTGCCGCAATCATTCAAAATTTATTGTAACTTAATAAAAACGTCGCGTAACTGTCAAACCGACAAATTTTCTAACAAAAGCATGGATTCGCAATTACTCTGATATTGAAAGACACAATTAAATGTTACAAAATTTAATCCCACTTGTACTCTAATAGACTAAGTTACCTCTGACCCTGTCATACAGCCTCCATATCTAAGCGCCTACGCCGCAATTTGAGAGACCATTCAAGTAGGTATGAAATATTTCACATAAATAGTTCTGTTGTCTCGCAATAACTTGAAATGTTTGTTTAGAAGTGTTTACAAGGCAAAGATAAAGTTAAACAGAGGTGTAATTCAAAGCTTAAAATTTCCTAAAGCCGAAATCACACTGAAAGCGGAGGCGGATTATAGAACGCATCCGCCTCGCTTTGGAAACGCTTTTAAGCATGAAAACGCGGCGCACCCTCGCTTTTGAGTGAGTAAGAGTTAGAAATTGAATATAGTTTAATTTAATCGAAATAAGGACCGTTACACAAATTAACCAACCGTCAAATTAAGCTTAATTTTTTCTAAGTTAAGCTAGTTTAGACAACGATAGTGGTAGACGTCATACGGGTATTCTATGTATTTAAGTATTTATTTCTTTAAATACTTAAATACATAGAACACCTCTAAGATTCAATAATCACCTCTAAGATAAAAATTCGTTCTCATCACAATGCAACTAATAATATTTGACCAAGCATCGAACCCGGGACCACTAGCTTCGCGTAGGCGAGGTCACTAACAACTAAGCTAACATGTCCTTATTAATTTGTTGACCGACTGCATCTTTTGAACAGACATCACTCCTCACATTAGCTTATAAATGAGACTAATCTAACGAGTTCAAACTCAATAGGTCTACGATTAATACAGCAAAGACCCTGTCACTTTCCGACTGCATTAGAAGTCTTATTTTTTATTTTTTTATTGAGGTTTTCCAACAAATAATACATCCGACATACGCTTATACCTATCTATTTTAAAATCTAAATCAATGCTTATCTAACCATAGTAAACCACATCTTACGCCAGTAAATACACAAATTAAACTACGGCATGCATTAAATACTTGCTCACAAATATAAACTTAATAAAATAAAATCATAATTTTTTGAAAATGAATGGTATAGAATTAAATACATCACAAAATAGGTATATTATACGCTGTTACAACTAAGCTGTGAATAATACCATAATATACCATAATTTACCATAATATTGCATTGTTAAATAACCATTATATTATGAAGTTTATGGAAAACCCGTTGAAGTTACTAGCATAGAGGCATTCCACCTTAGTCCTTAAGGTTGGCAATTAACGCATTTGCGGTCTAAGGATTTAACTAGTGATTTACCGTTACCGTAAATTACGAGAACAGATAATTTTACGGTAACGTTCTCGGTGACGCTCTCCGTAATTATCAAGAAAGTTTCTCGAGAACTTTTGGTAATTTACGGTAATTTTTCACGTTGAGAATGACCGTAAGTGCGTTATTTATCGGTAGCACATCACATGACAATGCAGATATGTATGAATAACAAAGAGATCAAACATATATATGCATAGATATGGTTCACAGATCCTACATACCTACCATCAATAAATAAAAAATCTTGTCAGTAATGTCCTTTACCGGGAACACCTTAAAACTCCGAATTATTTTTTGCCGAATATTCATATGTCCGAAATTTCAATTTCCCGAAAGCTAAAAAAAAGCTAAGCTTAAGCGAATTTAATTCCTATATAGGTTATGTTACGTTTAATCAAAAAATAACTTCTTCTTTCAAAACGTTGAATTCGGAACTATGAAAATTCTGAATTATGACTCTTCGAGATTATACATATAGACTGCACCTGTCCTTTACCACCCCCAAAGTCCCCTTCTTTGAATTAAACCATCTTTGCCACACGTAACTACTCCAAATCTCAAGTTCACAATTGCATCAACTCGACTAAATTGACAACTAAATCTCATAATAAGATGACATGACCGTTTTAAGAAACCTAACCTAACCCACCTTGCGTCATGTTCACTTGCGACGTTCCACTTTTACCGGATAGCAAACGCTATTTGTTACCTCTATTTATGGAAAATTAATGCTCCAAGTGGTTTAAGGATTGTTTGGAAAGCACCGGATATCCGCTTGTTAGAAGTCATTATTATATTAATAGAGATATAATCACGTGATTACTTGAACACTTTTTATCAGGGTGTATTTCTACTCGGTTTACCTATATTGCTTTTGACATGTTATCGTATAGTCAACGTTACGATTTACGATAGGTTTTTTTTTGACAGTAATGGCGGCCAAATGGAAAAGAATACGACGACATGACAAAAGCATGGAATTATTATGGCCGTTGGTCACTAATATACACATGGTACCTAAACATAGGTATCAATTAATTACACCGCTACTTTTATTTGTAAAGTAAAATTTCTATAAAAACCACTACGCTTATACAGGATACTATCTAATTAATGGATAATCATATCCTCCTGATAAGCCAAGTAACAGTGTTCGCATTGTTGTGTTCTGATGTGGAGATCAGACAGCCGGTGAAATTGCATATAGGAATTCCATCTTAGTCCTCAGATTTGCCAACGCATTTGCGGTCTTAGAACTGCAGTCTTTAGATTATAGTCTTAAGAATGCAATAGCCTGTGTGCTCGTTGGCCTTCCTTGCCGTATTTTTTTTATTGACAAATACATATTATGAGTTTAAGTTTTTTCGTACACATTGTCCAGTTACATGAATCATCTAAGCCTTTTAATTAAAATGTGTCAGTACGGAACAATGGCGGACGCGTTGTGCAACTTGCGCAAGAGTTGTTTGCTTCCTAGATATGTATCTGTCCGGTAGAGATGTATGTTACGCAAGCCATTTGTGTAAGGGATTAACACATGTTTTAGACTTAATGGGGTTTTTGCTGTCGGTTCTTGTAACCATATTGGCACAGCTATAAAATAGATGAGCTAGGTGTTGCCCGCGACTCCTTCCGTGTTGATTGATACCCTAATTACCCTATGTCGTTCCTCGGGGTTCAAACTATCTCCACAGCAAACTTTATTTGACGCCCTGGCCTAGTTGGTAGTGACCCTGCCTACGAAGCTAGCGGTCGACCTGGGTTCAAATCCCGGTAAGGGCAGATATTAGTGTGATGAGCGCGAATATTTGTTCCTGAGTCATGGATGTTTTCTATACATATATATTTAAGTATATATTTCTCTATATGAGTATTTATATCGTTGTCTAGTACCCATAATACAAGCCTTGAGCTTAGCTTGGGACTAGGTAAATTGGTCGGTCCCCGGATATTTTTTTATTTATTTTATTGAGATCGGTTCAGCGGTGTAGCCGTGATAGCGAAACAAACAAATAAAGTTACTTTCACATTTAACAAATCACACTTGAACAATCCTTGTAAATTTCATAGCCTCGCTCAGCGGAGCTCTCCTATTGGTGGATTTTTCTCTCGCATACCGCTCCGCTTCGCACAGCTCTGGTGGATACTCACCCTTAAGCACCAGCTGTAGCCAGTATGTCTGTTCGTGTAGAAAATTGCCGCCGATCCCTCAGGAACATTTACCGCCGTACTTAATGACTAATTATATGTTGCGTTATCTATGAAAAGGGAGCTTATTGTCGATGGCGCTTCCGCGAATATTAACGATGGTCCGATATAAATACCTACAACGCAGTGCGGCGTAAACGCCATCGAAAATAAGGGCCCCTTTCATAGATAACGCCGCATATACGTTAAAGGCTCTTTGGCCCCATCTGACTTTTTTTCTACCACCATTGTTTCCTCGTCACCGGAACCGGACATCTCAGTAAATATCCAATAGCCTAAGAGCCGACTCACTAAAAAGCCTTCTCCGCGTACTAAAAAAAAACTAACGAAATCGAGGACAAACTGCCAACAGCTCACAACGACCTTGCTTCAGTTCACAACATTGATCCTATCACACGAACTCAATAATTCCAAACTTATTATTTCAAAATAGAAAAATAGAGCGATCCGATACAATATAACAATGGGTTTCAAAATGAGTCCGTATTAAGCCGAGTTCACACGGATAGTTAAAGTCTATACACACGTAGGCAAAGTAGTTTGACCAAAAACTGAAGGATGCAACGCATTCTACGAAATGTAACGTCTGTAGAAATCTGTCAAAGTGAGCGCGTAGGCCAAGAAAGCCACCTTAATGGCTAATGGCTAATTTACATTGGTCCAGCAAAAGCACGCCAGTAGAAGTACATTGCGTCGTTACAATAGCTCTCGCCTCAAACGTGAAAACCAACTCGTCAATGTACTTCTACATGCATTTGCTGGACCAATGTAAATCAGCCAAAAGGGTTGGTAGCCCAGTGGCTTAGGGATTCGACTCGTGATCTTAAGGTACCGAGTTCGAACTCCATCGGTGTTCATAATTATAGTAATGAGTTTTTCTAACTTAACTAAATTATCTGATGATCTGGGGTGAAGAAAACTATCGTCAGGAAACCCGCACATCAAAGTGGCCTCTCACACATCAGCTGGTTGTGTAACAGGGGTTAGGTATGGCACAAAAGATCCAATAAGTGTCCCAAAGATCCAAAAGGCCCATTTGTAAAACATAAGATAATATAAATAACTAGCGACCCGCCCTCGCTTCCCTTCGGTTTATGTGAGTATGATATAAAGCCTAATAGCCTTCCTCAATAAGTGGGCTGTCTAACACTGAAATAAGTTCCTGAGATTAACGCGTTCAAGCAAACATACAAACAAACTCTTCAGCGTTAAAATATTAGTATAGATAAGATAAGATAGAACGAGCACTTTACGTTCAGTCAACATTAACTAAGTCGGTAAATTCGTCGGCTACTTGACCAGCGAGTTGTCTTTTAAAGAAAATCATTCTAGATTGATAAAAATTAAATGTGCATCACGTGTGCAACCTCCGTATTGCAACCTGACCAGAATGCAGACATTTAGCGGCGTCTTTATTGTTAGACAAATTGCCGTATTTTATTTCACTTTCGTTTACTTACAAGTTATTAGCTTTTTCTCTTAACTCGATGCATGTAGAATTCGAAATTCGAATGGTCGCTGCTGGGCCATTCTACTTTTCAGTGTACATTTTTGCTATCGTCCGATAAAAAGTATACCAAATGATGAATCCGCGAAAAAACAAATAACATGAACTTAGAATGTTTACGTTTAACGGTTTTCAAAAAAAAATATCCTAAATTACTCAATTATCGCTGAAGAATCTTGGTAACTCAGTGGTAAATTGCACATTTTCCATAGAAAAGGCGGGGACATCAACGTCCACTGCGTTACTCACTTTATAGTTATTACAAATAACTTTTTATGAATTAGGTTAATTCTATATATAAGCTTATTGACGTCCCTTTTCTAGTTTTAAGTTAGAAAAAGCAGCACTTTACCGTTTGTTGAAATAAAAATAGTTTAGTGAGAGCGTGGCTAAAAGTTATGTACAACGAAAAGTAGAATGGCCCTGCTACGTAAATAGCTTAATTAATTTGATCCATTTTAACACATTCATGCTGGCAACGCATAAAAGCGTTCTATACGCCTTGAACGCGTATGTGAGTCTTTAGAATTTCGTACTAAAAACATCTAATTGTAATTTTACAGGGCTGAGATTCTTGGCGGTTAAAACCGACGTGTTATCGTATTGTCAACGTTTTGATAGCTCTTATTTCCTTAAGTGTAATGGCGGCCGAGTTATAAACCACACCATAACACCACAAAGACAATTCGTTGCTTAAATACACATCATCATCATCATCATCAGCCTATATTAGTCCACTGCTGGACATAGGCCTCTCCCATTGCACGCTCTCATCCAGCTCTTGCCAGCCACCTTACGAAGATCGTCACTCCACCTAGTACGAGGGCGTCCTACACTACGTTTGCCGATTCGCGGTCTCCACTCACTCCGCGTAAAGGGCCACAAATCAAAATGTGTTTGTGTTGCATTTAAATTCGGAATGCTATACTTTAAGTTTCAAATCAAACTATGTCTGTTTTTGTTTTGTGGCGCTTTTGTATTTAACACGTTCACGGACAGTACGTCGAGAGACGGAAACTGAGACCCTCGTGAAATGGCACTGCGGCTGTGGCCGGTGTTTTTAATTACACCAAAAACGGAACTCCGTCCACGGCCGGCCTTTTCCCATAGCATTTATAGGAAGCACGGACTCTGTGCCGTTTTAGGTTTTAACATAAGCCGCTAGTGTCACAGCAAAAAAGCTCTAGGGCAACCTCAACCTCATGCACTACCCTAAAAGGAGAACGACACGTGTTATGGCACATCACGGCTGTGGACGTAACGGCTGTGGACGAGCTGCCACAATAGGTAAGATTTTTTTTGTACGACATTACATACATATTTATTCCGTCATAAAGTGGCACAATGTTTGAAACAACGTTAAATGTGACAGTTCGTCCATGGCCGTAGAAAATGTTGTATGGAATTTATTTGTGCCGTATCACGCAATTTCGAGGTTGGTGCTGTGTCCGTGAACGTGTTAAGCAGCGAATTGTGGCTACTTCTCTCTCACTCGCTATCATATAACGCTCTAATGCGATTCTAAAGCAAGTTTATTCAAACTAGCTGTTGCCCGCGACTCCGTCTGCGCAGAAAAATAAAACATAGCCTGTGTTTATCAGGGATAATGTAGGATTCTAATGGTGAAAGAATTTTTCAAATCGGTCCAATAGTTTCGGAGCCTGTTCAATTCAAACAAACAAACAATCAATCAAATCTTTCCTCTTTATAATATTATTATAGAGTAATAGTGTAGATGTAGACAAAAAAAAACTCTTTATAACCTTGTAAATTGTTTGAGAGTTGACAAACGCATTGCATATATTATGTGCATTTCATGGTTTTTACCAAAATCATCATACAAATTACATACGTACAGTCAGCATCATAAATATGTATACATTAACAACGTTTCAGAAATATATATACAACTTTATTCCCTTGCAGTAGAGTCGTGTTTCCATATTTTTGAAAGTTTAACTGTATCCATATTATTAGACGTGACTATACATACATATAGATGAATTAACGAGAGCGTGGAATTGCATCTGTAGTGGTATTGTGTGTTTATAGGCGAGAGAAAGAGAGAGAAATACTACTCTCTCTTCCTCTTGCCTATACACACACACAATACCACTACATATGCAATTCTACGCTCTCGCTAAATACATACATTAAATCACGCCTGTTTCCCAGAGGGGTAGGCAGAGACCACTTCTTTCCACTTGCTACGATCTTGACTTTCTTTCGCTTCTTCCACATTCATACAAATTATTTAATGTAAATGAATCTAGGATAGCAAATTACAATGGTAGATTACTTAAAGTAAGACACGTCAACAATGATATCACGACGAGATCGAGGCAAGGCCGCAATGTCACCTAGATTACTTAGCTTATAGAACGGAACCGATCCGATGCTGATCTTGAAATCATGATGACTGTGTTAGTCTGATAGTCTGATATCTGATGACTTGATTGATCTGATTTACTATTGTTATAGGATTAAGAAATATTATGCTCGATACAAATGTCATTAAATTGTTATCTCGTTTTTGTCTATTTTATAATTGTTATCTCGTTTGTTTGTACAATAAATTATTTACATACATACACACTCGTACATAAAAAATGGACCATTCCCCCTCTGATCTCCGAAACTACAGAGCGTAAAATTATGAAAAAAAATCAGAGTATAGTTAATTGTTTGTAGATTACTTACAGGAAAACCTATAAGAATTCTATCATAAAAATAAATGAATTAAAAATTTAACATACCCCCGACTCAAAACAGTCTGTAAAGAAAAACCACTAAAATGCAAAAATAATAAATCAATTGGCCCTATAAGTTAAATTATAAGTAGGTAAGGATATATTTTGATTCAAGCGTCGCCACGTCGGAGACCGGGGATATTTTTTTATTCAGAATAAAGGCCCACATAGGCCTGTGTACACTGCCTTCTCGATTCCATAAAAAACAATGCATATAGGTACTTAAACCTCTTCACGTCCCAGCCATGGAAACCGGCCTTTAGCACCAAGGTACAAATTAAAAGGAAGAGCCTGGGATTAACCAGCCGAGAACAAATGGCCCATTTCCCCACGAACGTGTGAATTCGTACGTCGTAATTTACCTAACGGCTACTATTAAGTTACGTAATTCTACTAAGTTGCTTTAGGTTAGGCGTTCTGTTCACTGTCAGGTTACCTGAAGTCTGTGGTTAGCATAGCTTGACCGCTTCTATATTGGTCTGACTCTTCCTCTAATATTCAGTTTACAAAGAAATATAAATTCTGAGCGACAAGCAAGACTTATCAAGTTATGAGTATTTATATCCTATTGCACCAAACGCCAGTGTATAGGAGATAGTACGTGAGCTGTAAAAGTAGCGACGCAACCGAAGACGTCAAAATGATCTGCAATATGTCGTGTCTAGATCATTTTGAACATGTTATTCTGCTACTTTTGATACTGACTGTACAGTCACGAGATTAAATTTGGTCCCTTAGGTCTAAAGTCAATCTGACATTCTACAACAATAGGGTTGAGTTTCCTAAAAGTTACAAATGACTTGACATCTCTAATGATAATGAGATTGACGACTTCAAGCATATTTTTCTTGAAATGGGTCCAAAATTATCGCTCGTGACCGTACCATCAGAGGCTGTGCTATAAAAGCCTGAGAAAATTTAGTCGCCCTAGACAAGTTGCATTCAGCGTTCGTTAACGTTATCCAAAATGTATGGGATTGACGTTAGCTGTTAGACGATCGCGTCGAGCGCTTTCGTTGTCAGTTTTCGAAAATCGTATACGTTAGCGATAGCGTTAGCGATAGCGTTAGCGATATTTTCTAACCTCACAGGTAATGAAAAGGATGAATAAAAATGTTTTCTTTAACAGAACTTATCGCTTTCACTGATTCCAAATTGGCAGGTTATCTGAATCGGACCCAGTAATAGTTTGAGCATTTTAAATTCAATGTAGTACGCTTTAACTACTACATTGCAGTTAGGCACATTCTTTGGTATTACCACAGTGTATGGCTTAGGGCCTATAAAATTTGGCCCGTATATGTAAGATCTTAAAAGCCACAAGCGTGTGGTCTAATACAATGAACCGACAGTGAACAACGGACTGTGAGTGGTCCGCTTTGCAGACAATGAGTTGTTAATAAACATGTAATAAAATTTAGGAGAAGACAATAGTTTCTAAATGTTATGGGTGATGTTATAGGCTACTGTTAATTTTGGATGTTAGTAGTACGATCGCATTGTGACGTAACTATACTTTCAGTAGCTACAAGCTATTAAGAACTAAATATATTCAATGTGATGTAAAAAATCTGGACCGTGTTTTCGTATTGTTCTAACTCGGCCGCCCTTACTGTCAAATAAGAGCTATCGTGACGTTGACAATACGATAACATGTCAGAGGCAAAACTGGTTTTATCGTGATGGATAAAAGCCCTGACCAAAGCATGATGAATCAAATATAATAGGTATGTATTTCACATGACACTTACTTTAAAATTGGTTCTGTTACAAGTTCGATTCACAAGAGCTGGCACGAATGGATTGAATGAGTGAATGAATAGTAACTGGTTTTCGGTTTGAAATTCGAACATCGGTTCCAAGGACGGCACTCACACAATGATAGGTGACATTACTTTCGTTCAATACATTCGTGCCAACTCTTGTGAATCGACCTGTACCATTGCCAATACTGCTAATGTCAGAAAAAACACTGTCTAGATTTAATTTTTATTTAGATGTTATACTGTTGTTATTTGGGACTCAGCTATGGTTGTTATCTTGGTTCCGTCGATCTGGATGGATCTAGAGATGAGATGAGAGGAGTTGAGCCTGCTTGTGACCACTATCGCTGTAACACGATCGAAACGTCGAGGAATATAATATATATGTATAATGTTTTTACGCGATCAAGTCCCATTTTAGTAGATAGCGAATATCCTAAGTGATCTACACTAATATTATAAACAGGAAAGATTTGTATTTGTGTGTGTGTATGTTTGTAATGAATAAACTCAAAAACTACTGTGCCGATTTCAAAAATTCTTTCACCATTGGAAAGCTACATTCACCTGGACGGAGTCGCGCGCAACAGCTAGTACTTAATGTTAAGAACTTTATTTTAATTAAAAAAATATCACATACATTACATAAGCTCACGCCTTTATTTCCAGAGTAGAATAGGCAGATCTACAGAATTACCAACAACTCTAAAAACTTGTTAATAATTCTGTAACCACATTTTGCACAATTAGGTTAAGATATTTACCAGTGTATTAGTGACAAGTATAAGTCTCCTGAAGATCAAGTGAAAAAGGGTTTAAGTCTAGTATAGTCCGTTTATGTATTTGTCCTTTTTTATTACGAGTTAAGTCGACTTAAAAACGCCGTCAATGTCGCCTAAGTGTTAATGTAGAGTATAAGCTATCTTCATTTCAAATTTCATCTAAAGCCGTCCAGCAGTTGCAGCTTGAAGGAGTAACAAACAAATACACAAACCTTCGCATTTAAATTTTTGATGTTGTGTGCACAAAATATCCAAAACTCAGAAAAAAATACTTACAGTCACCCCTTAAAGTCACAAATATTTGCCCTTCAGGAAATCAAACCCGGGACTATAGTCTAGTCGAGTAGTAGTAGAGTAGTAGTGTAGTGTAGTGTAGTCTTTTAGGTATTTAAAAAAATGTAAACAAAACAATCACGTGATATATTTCGTCAGCCAATAAACGCAGAACACTGATACGTCAAAGTTTAATAGAACAGTTTTGATTGGCTGTTTAACAATGTCACGTGGTTTGGATTGTTTACATTTTTTATATACCTAAAAGCATAGACTATAGCTTCGTAGGCAGGGTCAACAACAAGGTGCCTAATCACATCTAATAATGACCAGCATCCAATTATGACCTAACACACATAACCCAAACGCAGGATATCAGTTGCAATAATTTAGCAATCCGCATTCTCTTCACAATACAAACTCGCTAATGATCTATCTAAGTATGTCACAGATGGATCTAGAGGTATTAGTTTAATTAGTGTGTTGCATAATTTATAAGGCTATTGTATCATGATTCATGAAGCTTTGACGCCGCGAATTTGCCGGTCATGTTGGATTAAAATGATACATGTATCAAAAAAGCGGGCCGATGACGTCATTGATAAAATGATAAACAACTTGTAAATAACCAAATTATATTTTTCATCTGTTTTTTTTCGGTGTGGTTGCCGGGTTAGCTATAAGGGCCACTCCATGTCTTCCTGTGGATGTCGTAAGGGACGACTAATGACCGGTTCCTATATTCAAACCGCGGACTGATAGGCTTACTTCGGATTAAAATTTAACACATTTTGTATGGGCAACTGTCACATTTTAACCCGAAGTAAGCCTTATCTATCCACGGTTTGAATATACACCCGACATAAGGGAATAAAGGCTGTGTAGTACTGTTAGGCGATGGGCTTGCACTCTTACTCACTCCAAAGTTTAAACAATTACTTAAGACTTAAATTCGCGTAACAATTGAACAATGACTGACGTAGAAAATAATATTTCGTCTAAAGCCCAAAAAAAACTAATCTAACCAAATCGATAGATAATATAAATGCATTTTTCTTGAATTGCTTATCGTTCAGGGCCATGAACTCCATATCGGCTACAATTTGTACATAAATGTATGACTTGGGCGTTTAACGTGCAAACATTACAAAAGGTAATGCATGTCAAACGGTAAGTCGGGACTCGGGCGGTTAGAGGTTACGTCACGTGGTGCCTTTCACGGACGGACGGACAAGATCCTTAGGTCACGACGTGGCCTGTTATTAGATATTTTTAGGATTGTTTGATGTTTCATGTTATTTTCACTTTCAGCTGGCTCGTGAGAAGGGATATTAAAGGGTAAAATGATAGAAAGTTATTAACGTTGGCTTTGAACACATTCAAAAGGTTTTTAGCTAAGAAGTTTGTTTGGAATCCATACTTCTTCCCGCTGCCTGTTCGTCTGTATGTACGCTTCGATCTTTCAAACTACACAACGGATTTTAATTGGGTTTTCAATAATATATACTTAGAGTATATTCAAGAGGAAACTTTGCAAGGTCATTTATTATCTGCTTATCAAGACTAATCAAATGAGTCCAAACACGGTGAGTCTACGTTAAGTATAGCGGTGATCCTGTCACCACCTTCTGAATCCATTATCAGACCACCTCGATGATGCCATGGTGGTATTGTCATCGAAATTACATACCAAATTCTAGCTCAATTCGTCCCCGGGAAGAAGTACAAATTTTCCTTACAAAATTTCACCCAAACATACATATTAGATACCTGTATAAATTGCAAAAGCTTGTAAAAACACACGATGCCACCAAGCAACGCCAGTTATTGCAGGTGGCCGGTTTCAGAATACTAAAAGTCAAATCAGCTTCTCTTTATGAAACACCAAAAACGCTCCGTTACCATGGAATTAATAGGGATTACTATCTAATAACAGCGTCCTTAATGTTGGATTTTATGAATTTAAAAATCTTAAAATATCAAACATAAATAAAAGATATTCTATTTATAACAAAACACAGTAACTGAAAAAGAAAACTAAAATTAAATAAAACTAACTCTAAATATATAAATTAACTAAAACATTAAATCTAAGAATGGCCCCTGCGGCATTGTACCAAAGATGCTGGCAGCATTTCCTCGCTGGATGGATAAACTTATACGTTGAGCGAGGAAACTGCCAGCTCTTCGGTCTCCCGTGACGTCAATGAGCCTCTTCGAAACTTCTTTGAAGAGGCTCCGAGCGCTAGGACCCCACGGACCAAGGGTCTCGACGCCGAATGGAATAAAAATATATTCTGGGCCGAGACCACTATATTTTACTACCTTCATGCTTTCGGCCGCTTCAGCTGCCGCACCTGCTCTATTAGAGGTCCGGTGGAGATGTGATGGGGCTAGCGTGTCTACACAGGTTGCATCCCACACTAGCACCCGTCCCATATTCCACGGGACCAAGGTCATTCCGTCAGGTCTCTTGCCATCATTTCTAGAAATGCCTGTCGGCTCTAAAAGAGCCGGGACCTTTATTGAGGCAAGAGACCGACGAATGATGTCGTTGAGTGCGGCGTGTCTGGAAAAGCGGCCAGCACTTCTCTGGCAAGAAAGTCCGTGATGTCCTAGCCGATCTACGTCACTTCCGCAGGGGCAGCGATGTGGAGCGCAGACCGGGACCCCAAGGCGAAGGCAAACTGAAAGTCGGAGTGTGTTAGGGTCTAGGAAAGTACCAGTGCTTGGCGAGGGATGAGCTTGAAGCCAGTATCCAGCCTCCCTTGTACCGACTGCTAAAATTCTAGCACGATCCGCTGCGCAGCACTGGCTAATAAGGGAATCAACAGTCAATTTACATACTATGTCATCCCAACACCTCTGCGATTTTGGGTTTTCAGGAAAATTTTGACCGGGGCAAGCAGTTAACCACCCATTCTTTGCGTCCTCCAAACCTGAAGTCTCATAGTTTAAAGGGAATTCCCTAAGGATTTTTCCTATGAGACTAGAAGAGCTATGGATCGACGAAAGAAAAGCTGGTAAAGCAATACTAGAAATTTTGCGGATCCCTATACCACCGTACCGAATCGGGAGGGATCCTTGGGTCCAGGAATGCTCGCTTAGCTGAATATTAAGAATGGATTGCAGGTTACTTTTGATCAAAGTATCAATTTTCGACAAAAGATCTTGATGTTTCCAGAACGGACAGCAGCGAAGCACATAAGTAAATTTAGGGACAAAAAGACAGAATTTAATAATTAAAAGGGCAAAATGTGGACTAATGTCAAGAAGCCGATGGGAATGATTTTGAAATTTAGAAATGGAATTTTGAATATAATCTGAAAAACTTTCTTGATTGATGATTGATGTTTTCCTAGTATTTTTAAAATGTTTATCTGGTTGTTAATGAAAAACCAATTTCATTTCACTCTTGTCAAACACCCTATTGGTTCAAAATAGATTCATCCGCGTCCATGGCGTCGTACGCTTACCAGAAAACGCAGCGTCTAGGCCTCCGACACGATGCACTGACGACGTGGCTAAGGTTGCGGGAAACTGATGGATGCAAGCGGCGCAGGGTAGTGATTCTGTAAACAACGCCGGTCGTACGGACTGTCGAGTGATGTCCAAGCGGCGAGTTTAAGTAGTTTAGTAGAGCGAACAAAACACATTGTAGCGCGTGCATTTTCAATTAAGCAGCCTTATACGTTCGAGCCATCGGCAGGAACCATGCTGCTAAATTGAAAATGCACGCGCTACAATGTGTTTTGTTCGCACTGACGGGTCACGAGACTACTTAATCTCGCCGCTTGGACATCACTCGTTCTTTCGTTCACCTTTGCTTTTTGAGAGAATCACACCCCAGGACCGGGCCTTGTGGTAAACCTTGGGGGAGGCCTATGACTAGCAGTGGACGTCTTTTGGCGGAAATAATAATAATAATAATAAAATTTATTGAATAAGACAGTTACAAAATCATAAGTATCACAAAAAAGTTTAAGTACATTGTACAATTGTACATAGAAAAAAAAAACAATAGTAAAGATACAGCTGGATCTTAAATTAGGATTACCCTGTGATGATGATAATGATGATGATGAGAGATACAGAAACAACTAAAATGTTTTAAGCCATCGTCCAGCTCGTTCTATTGCTTTAGTAAGTCATTAACACTGAAATATTTCTAAACCAACAATATATCTCCGTCTACTTCGCAACGATATGTTACATTTTACAAAGCTTCTGCAAAAATACTTTCTGCCGGTGAAGAAACTACAACAAATGGGTTTACGCCGAAATTACGGTGAGTAATTAAGAAATTATGCAAGACGCCAGACACGAGGCAGACAAAACAGTCGTGACGCCATCTTTAAATATTTCCTTCATTGCAGTTTTAGCTTAGTTAAAAATAGGGTTTGTTATATTTGGGTTTTTAGGGTTCCGTAGTCAAACTAGGAACCCTTATAGTTTCGCCATGTCCGTCCGTCCGTCCGTCCGTCCCCAGTCTAGCTCAGAGACTCATAGTACTAGAAAGCTGTAATTTGGCATGAATGTACATATTAGTCACGCCAACAAAGTGGTAAAATAAAATTTTGAAAAATATTTTTTTATAATGCACCTCCCCTACACGTAACGTGGGGATGTCTTTTTTTTTTCTTGCCTACCCCATAGTGTGGGGTGTCGTTGGATAGGTCTTTCAAAAATATTGCTGGTTTATGAGAACCATTTTTCGATTAAGGGATCCGTTTATGAAATATTAAGCTTTAAAGCGCTATTTTTTGTTAGAGTCAAGTGTCCCCCCCCCCCCCCCCCCTACAGCCAAAACTACAAGTACTAAAAATCTGAAAAAAATCTTCAACAAAAGCGCATATAACGAATTTTAAAGGAAAACTATCACGGCTAAGTAGACATGATTAGTTCCTGAGATACAGGCGATTAACGGGTTTATACCTACTAAAAATCATCTAAGACAGCGCCAAATAACTTTAAATAGAAAATTGTTTCATACATGTTGATTTTTGAGATAGTTTTTTGTGTTTTTTGTTACGGCTTCGGAACCCTACACTGAGCATGGTCCGACATGCTCTTGCCCGGTTTTTTTCATCTTGTATACTAGGTTATTGAGACCTCTTTATCATTAACGCATTTATAAACATACTAGCTTCTGCCCGCGGCTCCGTCCGCGTGGAACTCGTTTATATCGTAGCTACAAATTTTCACCCCCTATATCACCACCTTAGGGGATGCATAAACTCACGCCTTTATTCCCAGAGTGGGGAAGGCAGAGCTACAGAATTACCAACAACTCTAAAAACTTGTTGATAATTCTGTAACCACACTTTGCACACTTAGGCTAAGATGTTTACCAGAGTATTAGTGACAGGTTGCAAGCCCATCGCCTAACAGTACTATATGCCTTTATTCCCTTAGCCGTCTCTTACGACATCCACGGGAAGATATGGAGTGGCACTATTCTAACCCGGCAACCACACGGGTTATGCGTGAAGAGGTAACATACAGACAGACACAGTTTCGCATATATAATATTAGTATGGATATGGATTTTGGTTAAAGTATTGGTTGTTACTTATGTCACTTTGTGACTGATGGAAATGTCACCATCACAAATAAGGACAAAGTATATTTAAAGGACACTTTAGCTGTTTTGTGTTCATGAATAAGGGAAGTTTTTGATTTTATGTGTTTTCAGTATCAATATATTCATCCAGTTGGATTATATTTCGATCTTTTGAAATGAAAATCCAGTTATCGAACAAAATGGTCGAAATCATATTGCTAATTAATAAAAAACACCGTCACCGGTAGACTTATCGCAAAATAGGAAAGTTGTGGCTTGGTTATCCTGCCAAGATGTACTCAAAGGATATATTTACAAATCACCTTTATAGTTATATAGGGTGTCCGAAAATTCAACAAAAATTAACACCACAAAAAAGTATCCTTTATAAAAACGGTGTATAACAATTGTGTTTCAGTTTATATCAAAGATTTATGGTGTATTTATCTAATATGTTGATCGTATAATTACAAGTCACAAGTTCAACGGTCTATCAGCAGGCGGAGGCACTTGTTCCTCCACCAGGAAGCGATTAGTTATCGACTATTTTCTCGCTCAAGAAACGAACAAAAGATATAGATCCCGTGTCAATAAAAGAGACACGTATATTCATAGTTAATCGCTGGATGTTCACACTGTTGATGTTGGCAAGAACTCTGTCTCGAACAAAAGATATTCAAGTTCTAATTTATTTTTTATTCCGTTTTACGTTGTAGGTACAAGAGGGCATAGCAATGGTGGTAGAACATACGCAATTTTATAATGTATGTAGGTAGAGTTGTAACTATTAAACTATAAATCAACCTAATCTATCACATACAACAATCTATTCTTAAATATATATTAGAGAATAAAAATAAGGAACATACAAGTATCACATTCTTTCATATTTGGGTTTTAGGGGAAAATAATAACATTATCGTAAATTAATATACATACATTAAATCACGCCTGTTTCAGAGGGTTAGGCAGATACCACTTCTTTCCACTTGCTGCGATCCTAAAGAAAAAATATTACAAAATAACAAATCAGATAATCTTAAAGTATTCCAATATTACAAATTATTATTATGTATGTCTTTACCAATCACGGAACTATGGGAGTCCCGGACCTTTGGAAGGCGTACATGGAGCCGAAGCCAACACGCAGAGGCCCTTTAGACAAGTTTAATTTAGTAAAGTGATGGGATACCAACCGGCGATTGTCCCTGAGTTCAAACTATAGAGGTATGCTCCCACGAACAACCACCGATTAGAAGAGACTATTTAAGAAGGATGGGAACATTAATAATAAGTTCTATGAATGAACTGATATGGATTGGTGACATAGGCTATTGATGAAACTACTATTATTATTATTATTAAGAGCCGGATGTGTCCTATTGCTGGGCAAAGACCTCCCCCCATTTTTTCTATGTGTCTCAATTCTTTGCCGTCTCTGGCCAGCCCTTCAAAAAGGAATCCAAGTCATCCCGCCATCGCCGACGAGGTCTGCCGCGTTTCCGTCTTGAGTTGTTGGGCTTCCACTCTGTGGTGACCGCCCACAGCTCGTTCGGCATGCGGCAGACATGGCCAAATAAACATTAAAAAAAAAAAGGAACTCCTGAACACAGTAGGTAATAAGGTTTCTTTATTAAATTATGTCTTTATGATATAGATCTCATATAAATGAAAGAGACAGTATTAATAATTCCGCGGACTTCACTCAGCAGTCAGCTGTGGTACAAGTGCCATAAACACCTCTAGGCTTAGAAAGGGCCCTTAGTCGGTGATTGCAACCGGAGGACCATTATAATTGCTTGTGTTTGAACCCATATAGCGCCTGAAGCACGCGCGGTAGCAGGAAGCGGTGATAGACCTATCGCAAGGATGCGCTTTCACCGGCCTTTCTATTCAAGTCGCGTGCCCTGCCGCGGATTTTGCGCTGTTTGCTGTCTACATACCGATCTGCGTTCATTCAACTATACTATTTTACCCAAACCTGCCGCCAAACTGTTCGATTTGACTTACCTACTCCGGTGTGATATGAGACAAACGCCAGTGTGGCAGTTGCGCATAGAGAAAGCAAATAACTGGTTATAACCGGTTTTAACCGGTTATTTTCATATAAAAACGGTTAATAACCGGTTAAATTGCATTCTCTAGCTGTGCAGGGTCCATACCAGAGATCGGAATAGGCAGAGTTTATTTGCCTAAACTTGATGCATGTTTATTCAATAATGTATTCCCATCTCACTGACGCATGAATGAATATGCGTCTACTTTAGGCAAATAAACTCTGCCTTTTTCAATATCTGTCCTTGCGCTGCGAGGTGCACTTGTCGTTCGTCCAACCGCGTTTTTGAAACAATCACAGCCCAGCATTCGCAATGTTGTTTTCCGGTGTGGGGATAACACAACCTAAAGCAATTGGTTTATACCTACCTAAGATTTTCTTTATCCTAAGATTTCGCTGTCCAAGGTTGTCTGGAAGCCATCGATATTTAGCGGTCAGACCGCCATATACCTATACTTAAAATATACTGTTCCGTTTTTTTTCTCAGTAAAGAATAGATATTTAAACAAAAATGCGTTTGAGACCAACCTCGAGACCGTGATTTTTTCAGAACAACTTTTAAAAAAGTCCCGTCATCAGTTTGTCAATTAAAAAAAAGGTCGTAGTTCTTTTGTTTCTACCGCCTTTTCGTTTTGAATAGCATTGGTTATATCAGATGTATAACTTGAACATGAATCACTTGTTAAGTAATCCCCGTAATTTCCCCTCATTACTGGCCATCATGCTGATAGAATATCATTCGGTATAATTTCATTCGGTATTGGTTGGATCATCAGATAGAGTGGCGATAAGTGTTGGCCCTTGTAATGAAATCGGAGATAAAATTGATAGTTAAGGGGAAGTAATTTAATTGTAAACATTATCTTCTGTGATGTATGAGGCTCAGTAGAATGAGAAATTAAAAATATTATTTTAATTAGTAGATTAACCACAGATTAAGTTATAAACAATATATATGTTATGGTTTTGATTATATATGTACCAAAAAGCACGTGATTTATTGGTAACAATTATGTCAGTTTAGGCACGCAATAATTAGGATAAATATCTTTGGTCTGCTTAATACACTTATTAAACAATGTATAAGTAAATAAACAGATAATATTGAAAAATAATAGGTAATTTAGGATACCTTGAATAAATAAATACATAATTAAATAAAAAAAATGGAAATAAAACTTATAGTTCAAACTATTGATATTGTTTGTTTCTTCGATCACGAAACATCAAAGAGCCTAGCTCTCAGTTATACCTTTTTTTAAATATTTCACATTATTATTGTTCTACTTTTTTTAAGATTACACTTTTATTAAGCTTCCCCATAACACAACCTGCCCCTTAACCGCTCGCTTCACTTGTTGCCCACGCGCATCACATTGCGCAACTCGCAGGAATGCGGCGTCTGCGCAGTTTTGACCATCACTCGCAAACCACTCAGGGTATTTCTGGCACCCATAACTTTCTATTAGAACAAAGTGTTAATTCATAACATAAAATGATCAACCTGTATCTAAACCATGCTGTCATAAATCTAAAACGGGACTTAATCGCATAAAAACCATTATACTATATACTTTGACGTTTATAACAGTATGTGTGAACGTCGCGAAAGTTTGAAACAAACAACTGTATGTACCTACCGCCAAACAGCAGTGCTTGCACTGTTGTGTTCCGGTTTGGGGATAAGACAGCCGGTGAAATCACTAGCATAGAGGCATTCCATCTTAGTCCTCAGGGTTGGCAACGCATTTGCAGTCTTAGGATTGCATTGCAGTCTTGTGAATGCGAATGTCTATGGGTTACAGTTTCTACTTACCATCAGGTGGCCTGTGTACTCGTTTGTCTTCTCTATGCCATAAAAAAAAAATGTATACCGTTTTTGGGAACAAAACACCTCCTGTATTCTAATTTGTTTTAACCCATATTGTTTATACATTGTTATAATATAATTCACTTCATAAGTTCACATTATGGGAGCCATTTTCACTGGTCAGTAAGAAGGGCCTAAAAAGTACGAAGTAAAAAGAAATGTTTGTTTGTAATGCTTTCACAGTGGAGATATCCTATTTACCAAAATTAATTTAAACTCTTTTAGCGATTTACTGACCGGATGCAAAAATCAAAGCGGCATGATTATAATAATTAGAAAACAGCGACTGTGGATTCTAGACCAACGATATGCCAATCTATAGTATTTTTTATGACAAAGGGCGGGTCTTCACTTATCTAAGTGTTAAAAATCGTAACTTCAAGGCCTAAACTCCTTAATCCTTGCATTGTTTTTCTAATAAGAGTACATTGCAAAATTAATATAGATGGGTAAAAATCTAAATAAATGTCCAGTTAAAGAGAGTTTTGTCACCGTCACGAAACTGTTGGTTAACGTCAAACATACGTCAATTGTAATGAAATTGTAAGTTAGACATCATTTAAGTGACATTTAAATAGCGTCCTTATGTACACTTTTTTTGAAAAACACCCAGATACTATCTTTTAGGAATAAGTTAGGATACAAAAAGTAACAAGAATTTCTCAGCATTTCGTTTCCATAGGTCATGGATTATATTTTATTGTATACATTACATAAACTTTTTGTACTGTACACAGATAACAACGCTGTGAATAACATACATAGAACACATTTCTGCGCGCACGCACCGTGAGAAGCTATACGGATTTTTTACGTGTCAGTGGAAATGATGATACTAGGCAATTAAGAAGGTACGTGAGCGAAGCCACTTCGCTTTCTTTTATATTCCATTCATATTCTTATTATTTTTATGGGTTACAAATACTTCTATTACCTCAATTATGTATTACGTAGTAAGGTAAACGTCCGAGTTCTCGTCGCTGCACAGCATTTGTCCCCAGACATTGAATTGCAATTATCAAAAAAATAACATTACTTTTGTCACCATCTTTGTGGCTTTGATATTTCACACGCCTATTTTTAAATAAAGAAAAAGACTACCTGCAAAAGCACCTGATATTTACTCATACAATCCGATCGACTAACATTTATTTTTAAATTCCATGTAACAAAAGTAAAGGTCTCATCGGGTCCATATTGGCTCATATAAAATTGGTCTTTCGAATTTTTATACAAATAACGATTTGTGACTATACTCATCATTACTCCGAAAAATTTTGCTCATACTTTTTTGTTCATACTTTTTTAAGTCATAAGTATCGCATCCATTTTTTCTAAAAACTGTTACATTTTTTGATTTTTATAAATCTAACCTAACCTAACCTAATTTTTTCTACACGTAAGATATTTAAGAAATTCTGAAAAGTGTACGGTTCTATGAATATTGGCGTTATAAGTTCAGATGATTATAAGCTCCGATCATTAGTATTAAAAAAAAATATGACGATTATGAAGAGTGATCATTAGGTTGTAAAATTGTATGAGATACATTTTCGGAGTCCCAATAATTTAATTTGCAATTTTATATGAACTTTGGCGCACCCGGTCTCATTTCCCAAATCACATTTTTTTTTTGTGTATAATGTATAAATGAACATAATATCACGACGCTAATAAATATTTTCTGTTGACATGTCTACCATTCTGGGACGTTTACCTTACGCTATGCGAAAATCTGTTACCTAAATTACCCTGGCATTTTGTAATAGTGTACACATGATTATGTAGAGTGCATGGGATCGAAATGATAACTTGCATGTATTTAATGTCTTAATTTGAAGAACAATATGGCGGACTATCTTGTTAAGAGGGGCAACAAAAGGTCAGCTTTGCATACGAGTGGTTATTAGTTTGAGTGTAGTCGTAAAAGTAATGTTGTAAGCTCTCGTATTGTAATGAAATTGAGTTTTGTATAAGAATTGCTATTTGTTAGACACTTAGGTATTTTTACATAAAACTTAGATAGTTAAAATTTCATTTTAAATGCGTCGTTATGTAACATGGGTTAATAATCAAATCAAATACAATTTTAAAGTCATTTGATTGATTTATTTAAGTAATATTATTTATTTATTTATAAAATATTTCGCTATCTATACAATATAGTTCTTATGAACATGATAGCAAAAACTGACATAACTTATGTCGTCAATAAATATAGTTAAGGACAAATTGGGATCGAAGTCTTAGGCGATATGGCTTTGAAGTCGCTGCCTCTTGTTCAATGATAAAGGTACCTAGTTCAAAAATTATAGTGCGCGAGTATTTACTTATTCCTTCGTTTTGGAAGATTCATGTCACTATCATGTCACTCACATCATCACTACTTGCTTAAGTATAAGTTTGAATATTTTTCCTACTACCCATAAAGAAAGAAGAAAACGAAGTTCTAGGTGTGTATAGTTCAGTAAATGTGATTTGTCTGGCAACTACTTTGCGATCTTTTTTTCTGTGTTAAGACCTTGATCTTTCAACCCACTGTGCTGTTTGAAGAACGAAGGCAGTTTTAAGATTATACTTTTTGATTTATAATAAGAAAATATCTAAACTATACCTAGAACTTCGTTTATGACCCCCCGTTACCTCAAGGAGCGTGTCCAAATTGCAATACATACATACTTATAAGTAATCAAATGTCAATACAATCCACACCACGAAGTTAGTATTAAATAGATCGTTTAGAGAAATGCACGCATTTTTATTTAAAATTAACTCCTATTACAAAAGTCGACCCTAACGTATTAAACATAGTGTTTTAACTTTGTTACGTCGGTTCGTTGCTCCCAAAACTGTATCTTAACTGACTCCTCTTCATCCAAATCTCACAACAATTCTATTACATTTCAGGCTGTCCGACTGTGGAACTCCCTCCCTGTGGAGTAGCGACTGGGTAAATCTTTACCCATATTTCGATGGCCCCTACGTAAAACATCGAAAGTCAAAATTGCCGTTTTTTTTTTATTCGTGTAATCTACTTCTTTTAACCCATATTTTACACCACCGAAAAGAAAAAGAGAAAATTCTTATTTTTAAGCAGATTTTTGAGTCGCAAAACCTCGAAAATATGTAAAATGTTCGTAGTACATCATCGAAAGTTTCACATTCGATTGTTTAAGTGGGAATAATTGTCGTGCAAGCGAGACGAAACTAACAGTTTCAATAGTTTACGTCGTACAAGCCTGCATTATTACCGGCGTAAATTATCAAAACTGTCAGTTTCAATATTTTACGTTGGAATTTACTATTCACTTGGTATCGAAACTGCCAGTTTCAATATTGTACGTTGGAATTTACCGTTAACATTGTATCAAAACTGGCAGATTCGATATTGTACCTCGAAATTTAAGATTGAGTTTATATCGAAACTACCATTTTCAATGTTTTACGCGGATATTATCGTAATTTTATTCTAAGTTTCGATAAATTGCCAGGTAAGTTCCTGTTTTATTTTTCCTTAAAATGTTGGTATTAGTTGCCTTAACAAAGAAACTGATATAGTAGTGTTGACAAGTATATCAAACTATCATTTCGTACTAGTTTTAGTACCTGTTGATAAGTATATATACTACTACTACTACTATTTTTAGTATTTAATGTTAGTTTGATATACTTATCAACACTACTATAATAGTTTCTATGTTAAGGCAAATGTCAATAAAATATTGTCTCAGATTCTCCACTACCCGCACCTTGTACCTTTGGAGGTGCAGTTTGGGCCGCCCTCGAGGGAATAGCTTGACGAAGAACTATCTAAGATATAGATGAAAAAAAATGCGCCCGGATTATCGTTCTACGTGTATATTAAAATGTTACGATACGATAAATTAGATACCGACACACAGCGAAGAATATTAACCAATTTTTGGAAATAATTGAAACATACTCAGCAGTGGGTAAATGTAAACAAATTTACCGAAAGCAAAAAAATGCATTACTACCGAGGGCCCGTCCCGGCGACCACATACTTACTACAAAGTATTTTTTACCCCTATCACCACCTAGTAACGTTTCTGATCAACAATGTTTTCATTATGATCCCGTACAAGTCTGCCTCAGAACTTTTTTGAATACTTTGTGTATATCGGATAAAATGGTCCGCACTGCCCATGCAAAATTGAGCCGAGAAGGAATTACTTAAGTACTTTACCTGATGAAAGAGGAAAGTACCATAACCATCTTGTCGTAATATTTGCTGAAATGGTAAAAAGTGTATGTAACCACGTATCTTCATTTTAACCGGTCCCAGCGCACTATACGCGTGAAAGTAGTAGTAAAGTCTATCTGAATAATAACTTATCCTTCAAAACAATGTTTTCCTTGTACAAAGAATGGGATCAGCTGCAAAACTATGACAGTAAAGCTCTCACACCACGTCAGTACACTGACATAGTGAATGAGCACATGAACGTTGCATTCTATATCCCAAAGAAAGATATTTGCGACAAATGTCATGCATTTTCAACGTCTCAGCACAAAGAAGATCAAAAAAAGCAAGAGAATTTAAAGCAGGTGACAAAATGGTAGTTTTAAAATCACCCAAAATTGTTTGTGCTACATTTGACTTTCAATGTTTTTTTAATTATCCACGTGGAGATGTTAGACTGCTGAATTATAAGCGAAAATTATTGATTTATACTTTTACAATTTTCGACTTAGCAAACAAAGAGGGTTTCTGCTATATGTGGACAGAATGCACAGCCAAAAGGGGAGCAAATGAAGTGAGCAACTGCTCACACCTTCACAAAAACTCTTATAGATAAAGTGGCAAAACGGTTTGTATTTTGGTCAAATAATTGCTCAGGTCAAAATAGAAATCGAGTTGCGTACTCGACGTATAATGTTCTTGTCACAAAAATATAATGTTGACATTACGAACAGGTTTTTGGAGAAATCATAAAAATCATACACAAAATGGGGTGACAGTGTCCACGCTCTTATTGAAAAAGAGTCTAAAGGGAAAATGATTTTTACTCCTGCCCAGTTGGTACGCAATAATAAGGTGGACTAAAACCGCAAACAGCCTTACAACGTAATCGAATTAACTCTTCGGATGTTTTTGATTATGCACCATTGTTAGGCGGACGCAAATGCAATAGAGATACGACAATTGTTAATTTAACGTAGAACAAGTCAAAGAGGTCAGGGTAGAAAATGGTGTACCAAATTGTCTTTTCTTAAAGAACGACTTAAAGGGTGAGTAATTTGGCTTAAACACAGTTATCACTACTACAAGACGTGGAAGAGATCGTATGGTAACCCGCTAACTATTTATTACAGATGTCAAATATAAAGATCTTATTACTTTATGTCAATCGGGGGTGATACCTAAAGAACATCATATATTTTTTTTTAAATTTTAATTACAGTACAAACATTGGTGATAAGGTTGATCATTCTGATTAGAATATATTTCCTTTTTTGCTTGAAGTAAGTCAGCCAAAACATTTCTTTTTTCATAAGTATACCTAAGATTCATTGTTGATAGATACGGTGCTATAAAGAGTTTTTAAGAAGTATTTTAGTTTAGTAACAGAGCATTTGGAAACATTTTATGTTATATGGTATGAGTCTGTAGTTTGTTGAGAACTGTTTTGATTTACCCTAGGCAGTAATCATAAAATAATAAGACTTAATAATTCAAGCAGTGATGATAAACATGATTTAAAAGTCTGATATTTAGAATAAAGAGTGGTTTTTCCAAATAAAGATTTGCATTAACATAACTATACTGATTTAATTTAAGTACTCATACTAAACAGTGTCTTAAAACACTGTGCGTTTATATCGAAACTGGTAAAACCACTAAAATAGAGATATTTTTTGCGGCGTAAATTATCGACACTACCAGTTTCGTTAGCTACCGCAGTGCTACTGTCGAAGTAAATAATCGAAGCTGCCATTTTCGATAAGACTTTTAAAAATAATACCGGCGTAAAAAATCTAAAGTGGCAGTTTCGATACATGTAATTCTCTTTATCACGACGTATGCTATCGAAACTCAAATTTCCAGAAAACTAATATAATTTTCCTTAAAACAAATATGCCACAAGATAAAAGCTTTTTTTATTAGTTATTTTGGATATATAACATCAATGTAATATTTATATTTTCAGATTTATACCATAAACCAACTTCAAAATGCTGTACTGAAAAGTGCCCAAAATGACTTTCGATGATTTACCTAGGGACCATCGATTTAAGAAACTTCTTGCTCATAAAGCAATTCTTGTTGCAGTCATAATTGTATTGTTTCAGTTCTTTTCTGTGGGGTTTGTGTAGTATGCGTATATTTATATTATATACATTAAATCACGCCTGTTTCCCAGAGTAGGCAGAGACAACTTCTTTCCATTTGCTACGATCTTGACAAATTTCTTTCGCTTCATCCACATTCATACATCGAGTCATGCACGCTCTTTCGGGTACTTAAGATTCGGCCCTTTTATATTTATTTTATTTTCATTCTACATTTTTATTTTAAAAAATCTCAGGTTTAATAACTAACATACTTTTCTTGTTATTGCTCTCGTGAAGTCTACTATACCTACTGTGTAAAATATTTTAATTTGACACCTTATCCCTTCTAAGGTTGTCTGGATGAGATCGCTTATCAGCAATAAGATCGCCTGTTGTTTACCTGTGTTATTTTTAACTGTACAGTTTCTCTGTAATTTGTTTGTTTGGTGTACAATAAAATGTTTTATCCATAATCTCATATTTTTTGACAACGTTGTTTTAAAACTGCAAATTATAAATCATCTCGAATGTGCTTAAGTTCTGGCAACAGTAAACGTGTAATAAGAGTATTACCTAAGACGTCCTTTCACTAGAGAGGTTATCCGCGCATCGGTCTCAAGTGAAGGATTTATATGAGTATGCTACACTCCCTGATCCGATCAGACAGGTTTATTTGTTCATAGGGCGTTTATTCCAATTTGATTTGGCCATCTTGCTATTTTATCGTTATCATATTATCGACGTTATAGCTCTTATTACATACATACATAAACTCACGCCTTTATTCCCAGAGTGGGGTAGGCAGAGCTACAGAATTAGTAACAACTCTAAAAACTTGTTAATAGTTCTAGTTATAACCACATTTTGCACAATTAGGCTAAAATGTTTACCAGTGTATTAGTGACAAGTTGCAAGCCCATTGCCTAGCAGTATTACACAGCCTTTATTCCCTTAGTCGTCTCTTACGACATCCACGGGAGGACATGGAGTGGCACTATTCTTAAGTTAATAAGGACTATCAATAAACACCACTCAAAATGTATTGACAGTTGACCACGTGTTTTATCGCAACGCACGAGTGTGTCATCCCTAGACCCGGATATTTGTGACAATGACGTCACAATAGGGTAATTTGGGGAGTTAATGGAACGGTGTTAATTAATACGACAACCTAGTCTATTGGTGTTCTACGGAATTTAAAAATATTATCAGGCATCCACGACAGATTTTTTTTTTAAAATTATCGTTTGCATCTTGGCTAGGGCCTTGTTTTCTATCGATTCCAAATGCAAGACTTTGATATAGGCGATTATCTAATGGTCGTATTTATTGATGTGGAGAAGCGTAGAAAAATAGTACATTGTTGCCTAGGCGCGGAAAGTAAGGGTTTTCCTGACGAGGTGGTTAGCTGGCCGAGCAATAGCGAGGCCTGCTAAAATACGAGGCAGGAATTTCTTGTTTCCGCCGCGGCATACATAATGCTTTTCTCAAACATGTGTGGAAATAACACAAATACATAATTACAAGTATTTTTAAAAACCTATGACAAATTCGGAGATAACGTTTGTTTGAAAACTGCCGAGTATTGGTGAAGATAGTTTCACGCACAACGCACCGCCGCCGGCCCACACTGCACCCACAATTCGATTTTGTATGCAATAGAGAGCGCTTTTAATAAACAATATGGACATGGACGGAAAGTGTTTTCATATGGTTTTTTTACTCCTAGGAGTAAAATGAGGCACTTTCCATCCTTGTGTTTCAATCGGAAAACCGTTAATTCCGTGCATGTTTGAGAAAAGATTTGTCTTATATTTCTATTTATTTATTTAATACATAATTGCTGTTGACATTTTACTTTGTAATCATAACTAGTGTATGTCTAAATGCTGGCAGTGAGAGCATCTATTCATTTTCTCTGACCAGTTTGTGTAAAAGTTAGCCAAGTACGGCAACAGGTGCGCAACTACTTTCCAGCGCCCTTGACTCACTTGCGGCCAATACAGCTTAAAAGGATGTATCATTACAAAACGTATCATTAAACATTAAGAAATAAAAAAGTAATCGAATAATCGTTCAACTTTAATTATAAACCAAGATGGAAGTTTAGTGAACATATTTTCTTAAAACGGTATAGCTTTTAATGCCATTGTATTTTTAAGATTGCCCTAGCAAATGTTGTATTGGACCGAAACTGTGTCTCAAAAAACCTACTGATTTAAATAAATAAATGCAATTTCACACAAATTGATCTAATAGGTACCAAACTAAGCTCAAGGCTTGTACTCTATGGGTACCGGACAACGTTAAACATACTTATATAGAGATATAAACACTTAAATACATAAAAAACATCTAAGACAGGCAGGAACAAATCCTGGCGCTTGTCACTTCTAGTTTCGTAGGAAGTGTATCAAATTTAACTTGCAAGATTTGACCCTTACATACAAAAATTAGAATTTAAATTAAAACTTGTAAAATGGTCCGTAATTACACTACCACGTGATATTTTTTTTTTTACCTTAAGATCATCGATATAATTATCAATGTTGACGTAAGCTAACATGGTGGCATTATCCATTTTAAACAACTATAACATGACAAACGTCATTTATCGATTTTGTTATCTCAATTAAGTTGATACAGGGACCTTGTCAAGCAAGATGCATAACGCTAAGGTACCTATTTTCGGAAATCGATAAAATGCACATGATAGACGTAACTCAACGGCTTATATCAACTGCGTACGTTTCGAGTCGATAAAAAACGAAAAGTATTCAACGCTGACTTTAATGCCATTATTTTGAGTTGGGACCATTTTTGTGACTACACTCTGATGCGTATTTCTCTGTCCGTTGTTGTAACGTCATGAATAAATGTATTTATTTCTCCTAAAAAGGAGTTTCTCGTTATGACAGATGGAATTATACTATCTTTAACTACCAGAAACTATATTAAGCTTCAGTATAATTTGACACCAAACAACGTTCGTTATTTTTTAAAGCCCTTTAACCAAGTTATATACATGACGTGAATCCCTCCATAACTTGCCCCATAGTCACATTACCCCAAAGTTATCTTGACCTTAATTATGTACTGCTACTTATAGTAAAAGCAATATTTTATATTAAAATTCAATACCTATGTTAGTTGAAAGTAACAGATATAGCTCGTAAGCTCCGCTATTTACGACTCGGCTACTAGCAGGGACTTTCTCATCGGATACGCCTTCGCTAGTAAACGCTAGTAGCGTTGGATCTTTAAGAGAATAAATGTACGTATTAGCACATTAAGGAAAATTTTGGATCATTTAGCGCCTTGTCGTAATGTACCTAAAAGAAGGAAAAATAATTAAACTTATTCATTAACTTAAACTTACTTATTCATAAATACGTTTTGATATTGTTACCAGATAGCTTATGTTTTACATACTTAAATCGGAGAAATACTGGAAAAGGGCCGAATCTTAAGTACCCGAAACCGACGTGCGTGCATGACTCGATGTATGAATACAGTAGAAGAATCGAAAGAGATTTGTCAGGGTCGTAGCAAGTGAAAATAAATGGTCTCTGCCGGCCCCTCTGGGAAACTGAAGTGATTTAATGTATGTATGTATGTAGCTTATGTTTACATAGGACCGTGTGGTGGATTAGGACAGTAACCAATTACCAACGGTAAAATAACAATAGAATTATGTGATAAGCGCGACTATTTGTTCTTGAGTCACGGATGTTTTCAATGTATTCAAGAATATATTTCTCTATATAAGTATTTATATCGTTGTGTAGTACCTACCTATAGTGAAAGACTAGAGCGTAGTTTGGAATAATTTGAATGTAATCGCCATTATAAGAAGGTTTTTATCAATTAATTTATAAGCCGTTTCAAAGTAAAATACACCTTTTTAATAACATGTTGTTTTTAATAGATGTTCAATTATTTTCTATTAAAGAAGGCACTTAGCAAACAATCACAATTTAACTCAAGGTGCTTCTCACAGAAGCGACGATTTGAGAAAATACAGAACATGTTCCGTTCTAAATTGCATTAGCCTTGAGAGCCATCTGCATAGGAGAAAGGTCATTGCGAACATTCGAATATAGACTTGGGCAATGCGTTCAGAAAACGAGGTATACAGTAATTACATAAATAGTATAAAACAAAGTCGCTTCCCGTCGTCTGTCTTTTCCTATGTATGCTTAGATCTTTAAAACTACGCAACGGTTTTTTTTAATAGATACCTTTAATGATTCAAGACGAAGGTTTTTATGCATAATAAAATCTGTTGTATGTACAGTCAAGGTATTTAATTCCTAGTCCACTTTGGACTATGTCAAAGTGACGTAATCAATCGAAATGTAAGAGACATACATACATACATACATAAACTCACGCCTTTATTCCCAGAGTGGGGTAGGCAGAGCTACAAAATTTCCAACAACTATAAAAACTTTTTGATAATTCTGTACCCACATTTTGCACACTTAGGCGAAGATGTTTACCAGTGTATTAGTGACAGGTTGCAAGCCCATCGCCTAACAGTACCACACGCCTTTATTACCTTAGTCGGCTTTTACGACATCCACGGAAAGATACGGAGTGGAACTATTCTAATCCGGCTACCACACGGGGGTCACGGGTAAGAGACATCTTATGATTTTACTTACAGTGTCACTTTGACATAGTCCAAAGTGGAATAGGAATTAAATTCCGTGACTGTACGGGTATTACAGAATGCGCGTGGTAAGGACCTTGTGCAGGGTCCGTCCGGATCGCTACCACCATCTTATCCATTAACCTACCGCCAAACAGTGTTCGCATTGCTATGTTCCGGTTTGGGGATAAGACAGCCGGTGAAATGACTAGCATAGAGGCATTCCATCTTAGTCCTCAGGGTTGGCAACGCATTTGCAGTCTTAGGATTGCATTGCAGTCTTGTGAATGCGAATGTCTATGGATCACAGTTTCCACGTACCATCAGGTGGCCTGTGTGCTCGTTTGTCTTCTCTATGACATAAAAAAAAGCGAAGTGAGAGTGGGTCGCTAATAGTTATTTATACACCGTAAAACGGGGTATTAAGGGGTGAATAGGGACAGAACCTAAAATATGTCACAACTTGTCAATTATTAATTGGAAATAATTTCAGTTTTATAATTAGTACAGTCACGAGATTTAATTTGGTACCCACTTTAGGTCCGAAGTCAATCTGACATTCTACAACAATAAGGTTCAGTTTCCTAAAGGTTACAAATGACTTGACATCTCTAATGACATCGACGACTTCAAGCATATTTTTCTTGAAATGGGTCCCAAATTAACGCTCGTGACCGTAACATAAATATGCTTCATTTTAGGGTGTGTCCCTACTCACCCTGTTTTACGGTAATAAGTGAACGCGTGTTGTTGTTCACGCGGTACAAACAGCAACACTTAACTATAAATCGGTGGACCTTATTACAAAAGGCATAAGGTCTACCGATGAATAGTTAACAGTGTGGGCGATCACTACAACTGCAATCGTCGATAAAGGTCGACAGCTGCCGCTGCCGTCGATGTGTTCGTGGCTGCCGCTGTCAGGTGGCAATAAGGGCATGAATTCCGAGATCTCGAGATGAAAGTGTTCCGGTATTGCTCCGTTTAATCTTGGAGTTGTTATATTTGAAAAATTGGTCCGAGATTCCGAGATTTCGAAATCTCGAAATCTCGGAATCTCGAAATCACGGAATCTCGAAATCTCGAAATCTCGAAATCTCGAAATCTCGAAATCTCGGAATCTCGAAATCTCGAAATCTCGGAATCTCGGACCAATTTTTCAAATATAACAACTCCAAGATTAAACGGAGCAATACCGGGACACTTTCAATATCTAAATTGAATTCCGATATTGGGCGTATCAATATCGTAAATCCGATATTCATTACCTTTTCATTCCGGTATCATCAATCAGGTTTACGTAATTCTATGTCAATCTGTACTTACTTACTGCATTTCTGCATGGGGTGGCGCAGCAAAGACTACACTACTTACCTTAGAAAGAGCTCAGAGAGCTGTTTTAAAGGTTTCAACCTTCAGGCCCTTTCTTTTTCCAACAATGGAGCTGTACCAATCATGCAAAGTCCTAACTGTCCGGCAACTTTTCATCTTGTCACTAACTCTAAAACAACATACAGCTGCACCGTACAATCCTGAAATTAATAACAAAAGACGCAAAGACATAGTTTTTGTCCCATACAGCACCTCCCACGCCTTCGCACACAAATTCTTCCCGTTTCTTGGCCCTTATTTATATAACAAAATTAATAGAATTCTAAACATCTATAACCTAAATTTAAAAATGTGCAAAGCCAAAGTTCTGACATGGCTTCTAGGTCTATCGTATGTTGACACGGAAAATCTGCTGACGATTGCAAGGTGACAAGTGATTGTATTATAATGTTTTGTAGATTAATTGTTTTTTTTATTTTCTGCTAATTATTAATGTTTTGATGTAATTAATTAATTACTAATATAGGTAAGCGTTTATAAGCGTTTATTACTGTTTAAAGGTATATTGTAATTAGATTTAGATTTTAGGCTCAATTAATGTCTAAAACACAGGTTGCAATTTTTTTTTTGTCACCTAGCTTAGACATCATGTAATTTTTATTTCCTAGACCTAAGATCATTGACTGTTTTGCTTTTTATACTATATATTGTTGTTCTTTTAATTTGAAATAAATGATTATTATTATTATTATTAGTTACAAAAATGATGGCTAATAAAATAAAAAGATATGCATTAGTTGTAAATTAGTTGTAAATTGTAATATCGAAAAGAACGTAGTATTTCGAAGTTATCTGTGGAGTTGCCTGGTATAGTTTCAAGTTCCAACACATAGATGACATCATCTACGCATTACATGTAGGGCATGCAGTATGTGACGATTTCCAGTATCGAAATTGAAAGTCGGTATTAAATATTGAATAGAAAGTGTGTTTTTTCAATAGATTCCCGATTCCGATACTAGTATCGGAATTCCGGTATTGAGCCACAATACCGAATTTCAATTCCGGTATTGGAAATAGACCGATATAGTATGCCCTGCGTAATTCTGAGATTCCGATATTGAGGTTCAATACCGACTTTCAATTCCGATAATGGAAATTGTCCGATACTGCATGACGTGGCAATGGCTGCAGTAGCCTCTGTCGTTGGCAAAGTACCGCTCGTCTGTAAGAAGCCTTAAGCACCGTCAACTAGGCTGCTATCGTCGAAACCACACATTTTTTCTACATTACAATACTTCCTCAATTAAATAATTGACCACCGTAAATTAAGGAAATAACGTCTATTTTATCTTAAATTAAGCGTATCGTCACACATTTTACACAAAACCACAGTTTTCAGTTGCACAAATAGATGTTACGTAGATATTGAGGCACGTGTTTAAATCATTAACGTTTGGTTTCAAAGCTCAAACCGTGTACATGACGTACAAATATTATGCAGAAATAGTTACGATGCAAATCACAAGCGATAGCGTTTTACCCTCGAACTACTTTTAAAGTTGGTAACCGAGCGTCACTGAGTTTGAACCCTAGTTTTCCTGAACTTGGTACATTTCTGGGCTCAAAAGAAGTCCTAAGGTTCTAGGACTTAATCCTTATTGCTAAGGTGTAACATTTTCGAAAACAGACAATAATTTCATACAGAAATTAACATGTTCAGCGTTCAACATGACCATCTGGCTGCTTACGTTAAACATAACATAACGATGCGATAACGTTTGCCAAATGCATCTTATTTAGGCCCAATAATCAGTTATTGTCATCAATACCGTTAGAACTGTAGCCGGGAAAGCAATGAATATCATACTCGTATGAGTATACAAGTGTAGTTCATTTTGGTCCTCAGAGTTTAGTTACTTTTGTTAAATGTACCTTGTATTACCTGGGATTGAAATCTTGCCGACACCTGTTTGCAGAAAGTTTTCTTATTTATTTATCATCACAGTGCCATAATACTGCAAACCATAAATTACACGTCAAAATTATGCAGAATTTTGATCTGCGAATTGATGCTGAATTAGGTACCTACTGATTGTAAACATTCTTAATTTTGACTACTTTAAACGTCCAAAATTTGAAGCAAGCACGTAGAAATTTACAAATATACAATAAAAACTTATTAACGCCAGCTTTGCCCGGTTGCTTGATCTGTACAACTTAATTAACATTGTACTTTTAAAAATAGAGCAAATTTCTGAATATCTCCGTCAGTACAATTTAAACTAATGTCCCTATAACGCATCGTTTTAAAAGACGCTGGAATCTTTTCACTTGCACGTAATAAAAACTGTTCCACTGATGAGAGGTCAGAGCATCATGTACTGTTAAAATCCACGCGAATCGAGGACAAACTTACTAACAAGCATTTCTGACTCGTTACGTCACGAGTCTAATCTACCCTCAATCAACAAAGCACATTCAATTCTATGACGTTAATAATAAGGTTGATATTACTACAGGAGGTTTATCGTAGTTACTGCGTTTTTGATTAGGATGGCAGTATGCCAGTCTAATACGGGCTTATAATCTTAGACTAATGTTTATAGCAGTGATTTGGAGTTTAGGTACGGTTTTATAGAATTAAGTCATTTGCAAAGTTTTAGCATTTGATGTTCTATTGTTTACATTAAAGCTGTAATAATGATAATTGATAAGTTTTACATAATACCATGCGATATTGTTATCGGATGTTTTGTTTCTATGTATGTAGGGTAAAGTCACCAGTGACCAGTCAGAAATTAGTAGTCGACCTTATATGAGTGCGAAGAGTGACTAGTATATCTTTCGTACTCTTCCCACTCATACAAAGTACAGGTCTGGTGACTTTACCTTATGTGCGTATTCTTTTGGGTTTTAATAATTGTGAGTTTTCGTCCTGCTCAGCTGCGCATAATATTTCATTTTATATTCATAGTTTTGCGCATACAGGGTTTAATCGTTAATTGTAGCCAGGCAATCGCATATAAAACGATTCATGAATCATATGATAATGGTGAAATGACTAGGCCTTTTAAACTAAAGCCTTTTAAGTCTCTCAATGAACGGCGTTCTAAATGTATGGGAGGGCTTCAAGTCATTATTTATGATACTACCGGTTTTATTAAAAAATAAGCTATTGAGGCGATTTGTAATGTACAGTTAAGGAAATTAATTTGGACTATGTCACAGTGACGTAATCAATCAAACGGAATTAATTTCCTTGACTGTACTTTCGATATCAGTTTAAAGTTTTCTGATATCTGTTATATTTACGTAATAATCGCCCGGCAGAGACTATGGAACGCCAGTGCCCTATACCACAAAACTTTACAAGTTCACAATTCTACAAAATTGTTAAATTGTAAACAAAAAAATGTACCACAATCATTACAAATATGTTTTCGTTACAATTTGCGGTACACAAATATGTCACTTTTTTAAAGCGTACCACAAAGAATAAAGGTATGTCACGACAGCTACATATTTGTAGGATTGTTAACTTGTAAATATACAGGTGAAAAATTGTAATGTTACAACTATAATTATGTCATAACTTATTTCGCCTCTTTTGAGTTTGAAGGTAGTTTCACCTTATTCGCAACACAAAAGAATTGCATTAAATTATAATTGTACGTACATATACTGAAATAGGTACCGATATACGAGTATCCACGGACATTACCTATTACGTACGTCCGAGATTACAATGGACTTACAAGACAAACTAACTATTTTAGGCCTCATAAATGAAAATAAAGAAATACTTTTTGGTAAATTTAGTGATAAATTGACGCACGATGTAAAAATAAATAAATGGAAAGAGATAACGAAAAATGTAAATGATTCAGGAATAATGGGCAAGGATTGGAGGTATTTACGAGACACTACCTGGCAGAATTGGAGAAGACGTACAATCAAATGGTAAGTTTAGGATCAAGAGCGTGACTTCTTCGCGTCGGATGTCTAAGATTTCCACCAATAGTCTGTAGGATATATTCGACAGTAGATTTACTCACTCTGAATCGCTCATTAAATGTAAAATCCGTTATGGTCAAAGTTAAATTTATACGTTCTTGATATGTTCTAGGACGTCTTACAATTAGTTCTTCTTCACTATCACTGCTACTCGAACTAAACATTTCGTAGTACAAAGAGTTGGTCGCTAAATATTATGATAAATTATTATAATTTAATTATATTGCAATTAATGACTAGTGCAGTTGTAAGAGGGTGTGACAAGCGTTGAGAGAATTGTTAACTTGTAGGTACAATTCTACATATGTGTATAATTGTTACTACAATTTAATGTAGCACAGAACAATTGTCAGCTACAAATTTGTACATTTTCCGGAAAAGATATGTAACGTATGTAAAGTTTTGTGATACGATAAATTGTAGGTTATTGCTACAATTTACATATTTGTAGGAATTTTCCAGTACAAATATGTAACTTGCAAATTTTGTGGTACACACATTTGTATTATGACAAAATTGTAACTTGACACTTGTCAAATTGTAATTGTAAGTTTTGTGGTATAGGGCACAGGTGCACCGGTCTAAACGTACAACTTTCGCTTCCTCTACAGTCAGAGCCGCAAGAAACTCAACAGCCACTCATTCTTTAACATGTATAACAATGGTACTTAACCTAGAATTAAGAAAACTAAAACTAAATTAAAAGTATCCGAAACGTAACGTTTGCCCAAAATATATTTGTCTTATATCCTGGATATCGAAACCGCTTGCTACGTCTATTAGGTTAGGTTACACTTGTGACTACATACAAATAAATCAACAGCGACGGGACACATTTTAGGAAATTAAAATTTGGGAAATGACACATTTGACCAAAAATATTTAGGCCAACCGGAATACCCGTAATTTTAGTCCTTACCGGGATTCGAACCCGGGACTGCTAGCTTAGTAGGCAGGGTCTCTATTAATAAGCCTAACCACATCGTCGAAGTGTGTACAGTACGGTCACGAGCGTTAATTTGCGACCCATTTCAAGGAAAATATGCTTGTAGTCGTCAATGTCATTAGAGATGTCAAGTTATTTGTAACTTTTAGGAAACTCAACGTTATTGTTGTAGAATGTCAGATTGACTTTGGACCTAAGGTGGGTACCAAATTAAATCTCGTGACTGTACATACATAAACTGGGATCCCCTTGGATCGCATAATGTGTTTTAGACTAATATTTTTTCGCATAATTGTTTTCGTATAATTTGTATTGGCATAATTGTACTGTCGCATAAAAATACTTTAGCATACTCCTTTTTTAGCATATTAGGCTATTAGAATAAAATTAGTTGGACTAATTTGTATTTGACTAATACACATTATGCATATTATTGTTTGGGCTAATAATTATTTGTCATATCTGTGATTAACCATAATATTAGTTTTCTAAATGAATAAATAATTTTATTTTTTCATTACTTACACAAACTTATCAAACAATATAATTATTTTTCAACGAATATTGTTTGGTCAGTGTATTTTTTTGAAAGTTGGGTTATAAGATAAATACTATAGCTATGATATAAATATGAGTGAGCGAGCGAGCGAAGCGAGCGAGCAAGACCTCTCTGGGCAGAACCGACTTGAATAGGTTAGGTTAGAAGGCTATGGCGGGAGCGAAGCGGAGCAAGCTCCCGCCTTAGCCTTCGAGGTTATTTTTTTTATATCTATGAAAACAAAGAATATTTAATTTGCTATTCTATGATATGAAAAAAAAACATTGAATTTTATTTAAAATCAAAAACCATGATTACTATTTTTTAGGACAATACCTACTGTTATGCATTTTGTAATGATGCCAATCAATTATTATGACTTTTTGCAATTATGCTTACTGTATTTATGCTTTTTAATGTTATGCGTAATAATATATGCGTAAAGATGATTATGCACATCATTATTTCGGCCGAAAGCAATTATGCGTAACACTATTATTACAAATAATTTTATGCCATCCAATAGAGAACCACATAAACTCACGCCTTCGTTCCCAGAGTGGGGTAGACAAAGCTACAGAATTACCAACAACTCTAGAAATTTGTTGATAATTCTGTAACCACATATCGCACAATTGGGATTGTTCATATTTTTACAATTACTCCAATTCGAAAACCATTTCGAGGAATAGGGTTTTAAAGCCGTTCTGCATTATTAAGGTTTTGAAATATTTATCTGTTTTGGATATTTCGACAAAAGTATATTTAACCTTTGTTTGACTTTCGTTTTCGGCTTGGAGCCCTCCTAGGCGTATCTTACGGGTTAGGCGAAAACAGCTTGAAATAGTATGTTCTAATACACTATTACAATCACTTTTTTTCATTGGATATCATTTAATTGTTGTAATTTATTAGAAAATGCCATCCCAAATTTAAAATAATCATGTCATCCATAAAATGTCTGCTAAATAAATAAAAGATATTAAAACAAAATATTGGGTCAAATACAAAATTAACGAAATTGGTGTCTTAAAATTTCGTATTCTTTCGAATTAGAAAGTAAAAACCGAGAGTTATTTTTTTTGGTCAATCCCAATTAGGCTAAGATGTTTGTACAGTATTGTGTATAAATAATTCCCTTGACCTGCGTGCTCGTTAAATTTCCTTACTTACCTCTAGGGTTAATTCCAAAGAATCAGCCGATGAATCTGTGGTCATTACCACAAATCTCAACAAAGTTTCCCAACGCGGTAACTTATTACCATACGCTCGCGTTACCAAACGTCTTGTAAGTTGTGAGAGCATCTTGGTGGGTGTCCATTGTAATACGTTACGACACGTTACCGCCTAATATTTTATTAGAGTGTAGTGAAGGAATATGTACAGGTTTGACGTATGTTGTCGTGAGTTTGCCTATGAATATCAATTTCATACATTTTACTACTTACGATACGATACTTTTTAGGGTTCCGTAGTCAAACTAGGAACCCTTATAGTTTCGCCATGTCCGTCCGTCCGTCCGTCCGTCCGTCCGTCCGTCCCCAGTCTAGCTCAGAGACTGATAGTACTAGAAAGCTGTAATTTGGCATGAATGTACATATTAGTCACGCCAACAAAGAGGTAAAATAAAATTTTGAAAAATATTTTTTTTTAATGCACCTCCCCTACACGTAACGTGGGGATGTCTTTTTTTTTTTCTTGCCTACCCCATAGTGTGGGGTGTCGTTGGATAGGTCTTTCAAAAATATTGCGGGTTTATGAAAACAATTTTTCGATTAAGGGATCCGTTTATGAAATATTAAGCTTTAAAGCGCTATTTTTTGTTAGAGTCAAGTGTCCCCCCCCCCTACAGCCAAAACTACAAGTACTAAAAATCTGAAAAAAATCTTCAACGAAAGCGCATATAACGAATTTTAAAGGAAAACTATCACGGCTAAGTAGACATGATTAGTTCCTGAGATACAGGCGATTAACGGGTTTATACCTACTAAAAATCATCTAAGACAGCGCCAAATAACTTTAAATAGAAAATTGTTTCATACATGTTGATTTTTGAGATAGTTTTTTGTGTTTGTCGTTACGGCTTCGGAACCCTACACTGAGCATGGTCCGACATGCTCTTGCCCGGTTTTTCACAATGCATTTACCTATATTCTAGCCTCACTGATTTGTGACAATTCGAAAAAAATACTGACGTATATAATTAGGTAATTAAAATTTATTGAACTTAAAACTGTATGTCGTTAAAAGACCCGTACTCAACGTTTTAAAGTTCGATACTAATACTGTTTTTTACAAGGCGTTATTTTTATAAACATTATACATAAATACACACATGATGATCACAAAATTAAAATTAACAACCCGGGTCTCTATTCCAATTGGTAAAATTATATTGCCTTCAACATGACTTAGTTTTTTTTTTAACTTGGGACACCATTCATAACTGTCAAGTACATACGAGCTATGGTAACGTTGGCAATAAGATTATATGTCAGATGTTATGGTTTTACCAAGTTGAAAAGGCCCTGTCATCGTCAAATATTTGTCAGTTTTTTTTTATCACGTGACCGTTTGGAAACACGCACAACTTAATCAGTAATGATGATTAATATTGTTCAATACTCAAAGCATCGTGAGGACGATGCGCTAGAAGTATTAATTCGACTCCGGCGCAGGTCGCTCGGGCATATTAATTAGAAGGTTTGGAAACGTAAACATTCGTTATTTATTGCTTAATTGCTTAATAGATTACGGTGTGATTAATTTTTTTGTAGTTTTAAGAAAGAGTTTAAGGCCCTTGTCCCACTGCAAAGCGATAAACTATTGACACGAGCTATCGCTCAGAGAACGAACAAAATTCAGAAGCAGCCTTATACGTTCGACCCATCGTGCTGCTAAATTGAAAATGCACGCGCTACAATGTGTTTTGTTCGCACTGACGGGACTACTTAATCTCGCCGCTTGGATATCACTCGACAGTCCGCACGACCGGCGTTGTTTACAAAATCACTACCCAGTGGCGTATGGCGTATGGCATAGGGTGGCAGTGTGGGCAAAATGCCATGAGCCTAGGTGAGGGGCCCCCGGTCCAACACGTCGTGAGCACAGTAGGGGTTGGGGTGTTATTTATTTCGTCTATTACTACCTATGGAGTGGCACTACTCTATCCCGGCAACCACACGGGTAAGGAGGTTTGACTTTAGTTTAAATCAAAATTTGACCTACTTTTAACTTTAGAAAATGGCACCTGACCGAAAATTCGCGATGTCGGTAATTAGCATACAATGTGCGGTATCACGTGTTACACAAGATGGCGGCAGTTTACATAAGAGAGAACGTGGTGTATTCCGGGACTGGACAGGGCGTGTCTACACAAACATTATAACTATTTATATAATGATTTATGTTGACTGAAGTAAAAACAGAATTAGTTGGCGACATGTGACGACGCGTTGGCCTAGTTGGTAGTGACCCTGCCTACGAAGCGATCGGTACCGGGTTCGATTCCGGTATGTGCAAAAAATTGTGATGAACGCGAATATTTATTTGTAAGTCTTGGATATTTTTTATGTACTTACCGTAAAACGGGGTGAGTAGTCATACCTAACCTGTTACAAATAAAATCAAGTAATGAGTGGAAAATATTGTTAAGTCTATTGGAGATAATTTCATTCTTATAATTAGTAACATATGCTTCATTTTAGGTTGTGTTCCTACTCACCCTATTTTACGGTATTTAAGTATTTATTTCTCTAAGTATATAAATATGTTGGTCGTTGTCTAGTACTCATAGATATTAATATACTAGCTTAATAGACGAACAGACTCCTACTTCCCGCGTCACCAAAACAGACATCTCTTAATGTCTTTATCGTCGTAATATTAGTCATATTACTCATATTATCTCTAAATATATAAAAGGAGAAACTGACTGACTGACTGACATATCAACGCACAGCCTAAACGGCTAAACGTAGGCACTTGAAATTTGGAAGGGACGTAGCTTTGGTACCGTAAAGGTGCACTAAGAAAGGAATTCCCGAAATTCCCACGGGAACGGGAATTAGCGGGAAAATTATTAACTCAAAAAAAAATTTTTTGCCCAACGAAGTGGACACGGGAACAGCTAGTTCAATATAAAATTATTCTTCAAATAATGACATAAATATGTGACTCTACAAGCTCTCAAAATGGTTTCAACGGATTTTTCGCTATCCCTTTTGCACGCGTATTCCTGCCGTAAGCGATTGCGCTCTCGCTTTCCTAGTCACTGTGTCTATTTCGCTAGTATATTAATGTCTGCTAGTACGCATATTACAAGCCTAGAGTTTAGTTTGGAACTGGGTCCATTCGTGAGACATTGTCTCCTAAGACGGACTTGCACGAAAGATTTAACCCTGGGTTAAGATACTAACGCCCACTTGCGTGGACCAGAGTTAGCGTCTTAACCCGAGGTTAGGCGGCAAACCACGTACAAAAGTAGACGCTTAACCCTGGGTTAAGGGCTAACTCTGGTCCGCGCAAGTCCGCCTAACTCGAGTTAGTAGACGTCAGATTCATACGAGAACTGTCATTTTAACTCGAGCCTTAACCCAGGGTTAAACTTTTCGTGCAAGTGGCCCTAAGGGGCTATTGCTTAACGCACTCGCAATCGCAATTGTTTTCATTTTGAAAATAGAAGGCTTGTCTGCATACAAGATGAAAACAATTGTTCCGCTTTGAAGCCAATTGAGATTGCGAGTGCTTTAGGCAATAGCGACGCCGATCTATACTAATATTATAAAGCTGATGAGTTTGTTTGTTTGTTTGCTTGATCGCGCTAATCTCAGGAACTAAAGGTCCGATTCGATAAATTCGAAGCGCGAATAAAGCGAAGCGAGGGCGACTCGCTTTATGTGAGTACAATATATAGCCAGCCTTCTTCAATAAATGGGCTATTTATATTTAACCCTGAAAGAATTTTTCAAATCGGACTTGTAGTTCCTAGGATTTCATTAGCGCGTTTCAAACTCTTCAGCTTTATAATATTAGTATAGATAGATGTTTCGATTGTACCTATAGCAAGTCTAAGTGTTGCACATAAACGCATCCTAACGTCAATGAGGTAAGAGCGATGCAACTAGAGCCCAGTTGCATCCCTCTATAAACATAATAATTTAAACTTAAAGCTTTCCCGCGCTTCTCCGAATGTAATCTAAGTGTTTACTGCGTCCTTAAATTAACGATCGGCCATTACCTGTGTTTCTTCATCGCTGTGATAAACAAGGGACTGAGCTAAAAGGTTAATTAGAAAAGCTTAATTGTGTAATAATACTAAATAAATGAAGGGTCAATATTTCACGACTTGATTTGAATCCCAAACTAACCGTACGTAAACTAAAGATGCCACAAATAGTGATTTTGCTCAATACCGAATACCGAATATCTACGCTTTTAGCGGAAGCGTCCAATTTTCGGCGGTCGTTCGACAAAATATGTGCATTTTTTAAAACTGCTGTTACTCTTTTTATAATAAAAATGTATTAATTGTCACAAGATACTAGAACCAAGTCATTTTTTTTTTTATTTATCAGGAATCATATTTTTTTTTACCCTATAGTGACTGTTTTTGTCATAGCGAAATATATTTATTTTTGTTCCTTTACCCTATTTATTTTCTGGTGGAATTCTGTTTAATGTATGTATGAAACATTAAAATACCAAAATTGAACTTTGCATTCTGTTTTTGTGATCTAGTCGCTACAAAGCTAACCGGGTCATATTTTTTTAACATGAAGCTTTTAGCAAAAATGTGTACAGTTAAATTTGTTTCCAGTACGATCGAAGTCATAAATATCTATACAGCCATCTCATGAAAAATGTGTATACTCCATTATGGCGTATAGCATAAAATCGTTTATTTTTAGCGTCTTCGAAACGTGATATTTTTTTAAGTCTATGACTATTAGACATGAATTAATTAATTAATTATTGATTGATGAATGTAGAGGAAGCGAAAATTGTGTGATTAGATCGGTGCACCTGGCGTTCCATAATCTCTACCTACTAGTGTCCGACCGAAATTTCGGTTTCGGTTTCGGTTTCGGCCAGTTTCGGCCAAAAAATCAAGTTTCGGCCCGAGTTTCGGTTTCGGCCAAAAACGGCCGAACCTTTCGGCCGCGCCGAAACTTACAACATCGTACCTTCGGGTCGCGCTCGGCTAACGTCGGGCGCGCTCGGCAGGGCTGGCAATATAGTAGGTAGTTAAATTTTCAAACAGAACCTCTGTAACTGTGCTGAAATTTCATTGTGATAAATCTTTGAAAGTAGAAACCTGTCGGTCGGCGAGATATTAATTTTAGAAAAAAACGGGCTTACTAAAATTTTTTCGACTTTTTAAGGACTTTTTTTTTTATAAAAGGTTCGGTTTCGGTTTCGGTTTCGGCAAAATAACATGTTTCGGTCGGTCACTACTACCTACCCTATTGGGAGACAGGCGTATGTATGTATGTACTATTAGACATCAACGCGCTGAAGTAGGTGCGCGTGCGCTTGTTTTAAAACAGTCTCAAACAAAACCAATGATTAATATAAAGACAACATCAACCGGAATTGATATTGTTAGATTGTTGATAAATATGGGAACCTAGAAATATATTATATTCTAACGTTAACCACTATTTAACGACTTTGGAAATTTATCCCTAATAGTACAGAAGGTAGGTACGAATATTGTTATATATAAAAAATAGTACATTACTGCAGAGGCCGTGAAATAAGGGATTTAAGGACGAGTTTGGGGTAGAGGGGTAAGGGCGTTGGCCTAGGCCAAGAAGTAATGTAGGGGGCCATAAACAAGAAACTTCATGTCTTCATTTCGTGACATTAACATACATTTCCGAGCATATTTGGGAAAATATCATACTTTAGAAACCTATAAAGTGCCAAGGTATTTTTGCCCATACAAAAAAATACTGATCGGCGGAAACCGAAATTGCAGCAATTAGCACAGCCTAATGGCAGATGAATCAATCAGAGTGCATCGGATTGCGCTCACGTTCACTTGATGCCGCTCGCTTGGGAACGGATGAGGCCGCTGTCCCACACAATGAATGGTTAAAAAAACTATTAAGAATGGTTGATAAGTTTAATTTGAAAGATTTCTGGTTTTACTTTAGGTTTGAAGAGGATTTTTTTTTTCAATTGAGAAACTATATTTAATTCGATCTGACAGTTTTTTTAGCTATTTGACAGTTATTAGCTATTTATTTACATTTGAAACTAATTTATTCAGAACTTTAGAATGTAATTTCAGTAAAGAGATTTTCTAAGAACAGTCACAGTAAATACGTGCAGTTCCCTAAAATTTTCGCAAACATGTCTTGTGCCGGAAAATTCACAAGAATCGTCGCAAACATGTCCTTTGACGGCAGATTCCCGAGAACCCTCGCAAACAGACAGCCGGTGAAATGACTAGCATAGAGGCATTCCATCTTAGTCCTCAGGGTTGGCAACGCATTTGCAGTCTTAGGATTGCTCTGCAGTCTTGTGAATGCGAATGTCTATGGGTCACAGTTTCCACTTACTTACACACTTATCTCTATGGCATAAAAAAAAAAAAAAAAAAAAACATGTCCTTTGCCGGAAAATTTCCGAGAATTCTCGAGAGAACATCTCTGGCTCCAATACTTGTTTTGTATGGCGGGCGGCTTCAAAAGCGATGATCTTAAGTAACGACCGCGGTATTGAAAGTGCAGCGGTGGGAACGCAGGCGCAGCCTTGGCGTTTATGACTTGTGGGGACACCGGGTGACACAAGCGAACTTTACCTTTTTAACGACGTTCTGCATTTTTTAAGTGAAGAATGTTGCACTGAAATAGTTATTGTCTATTTTAATGTCTTTTAAATCTCAATATTTATCTAATAACTAGCGACCCGCCCTCGCTTCGCTTCAGCTAATGTAAGTTTTCTGTAAAACCCGTACATAAAACAGAGTTTATTATACACAAAAACGTTCCTCTTGAATCACTCTATCTATTAAAAAAACCCTATCAAAATCCGTTGCGTAGTTTTAAAGATCTAAGCATATATATGGACAGACAGCGGGAAGCGACTTTGTTTTATGTAGTGATAATGGTTGGCTTTATCTTCTGCCCACAATCTTGAATCATCAATGATTTGTTACAATTAAAACGTTCAAAGACAGTCGAGAGACGTAAAGTAAGAAGACCCTCGTGATATGACAGTACGGCTGTGGCCGGTGTTTTTGATTACACCAAAAACGGAACTCCGTCCACAGCCGGCTGTTTTCCATTGCACTTATAGGAAGCCGTTTTAGGCTTCAACACAAGCCGCTAGTGTCATAGCAAAAAAGCTCTAGGGCAACCTCATGCATTAAACTAAAAGGGGAACGGCGCGTGTTGAGGCACATCACGGCTGTGGACGTAACGGCCGTGGACGACCGGCCACAATATGTAAGATTTTTACTGTACGAAATTACATACATATATTTTCCGTCATAAAGTGGCACAATGTTTGACACATTGTTAAATGTGACAGTTCGTCCACGACCGTAGAAAATGTTGTAGGGATTTATTTGTGCCATATCATGCTATTTCGTGGACGGTCTTGTGTCCGTGAACGTGTTCAAGATACAGTATTTAGTAAGTAACTGATTACCTACTAATAAAATTAAAATAAAAAACAAGAAACACTCTTACACAAATTGCCCAAGTGATAACCTAAGCTAATAACCTAGGCTTTTAGTATGTTATTATGGGCAATAGACAAAGATTTATATTACTTTTAATCTCTACGTTTAATTAATAATTAATTATGTTTTATTAATAATTATACGTGTTTAGTTAATCACTATTCAATATCGTGTTGTTTTTACCCCTTGCTTATTAATTTATTAAACGGTATTAAAAACTAACATAAAATTTGTTTAAGCAAGTTATCAACTCTCTGACTCAAGTGAGAGGAACCCAGTGTTTATAATTAGTGTATTTTTTTTAAGGTCTATATTGAAAATATTTCTCCACGTACTTATGTATTTCCGCCAATTAATCTTTAACTTCTGCTTCATGTAACTGCTAACCATAGATTCTTTTACAAGAGGAAATGCTTAGATGGCTGCTGTGACGTCATCCAATTATGTTAACCAAATATCAACCAAGAAAACTAATATGGCATCTTAAATAAGGTGTCTTATATGACGTTAAACAATATTGCTTTTGATGTGTTGTGGTAGGGCGCCTGTCGTATCGCATAACGTTTTTTGTCCTAAAAATGTTTGGCCGAGAATGTTTGGCATACTGTGGAATGGATACTACTCGTTTGTCCTAATATTTTTTGCGCATACTCATTTAACGTCCTAAAGCAAGTTTGTCCTAATATTGATAACTCTAAAGTCTAATTACCTAAAGCATAATATTCCTAACATGAATTGTCCTAATAATTATTCTGCCTATTATTAAACTGGCTACAATTACAGCACCTAAACTAAACTATGGAAGGCGTGAAGTCAGAATTGTTACGTATTCTACCTTCAGGCAGGTCAGATTTCGGTCAGGTTAGGTACGACGACGAGCGAAGCGAGGAGGAGTGTTAGGTAGAACTGTGACCCTAACGAGCGAGCGAAACGCCAGAACCAACAAGTTTGACAAGGTTAGGTTTGTAATTTTTTTTTATACAATAAATTTATGCTTAATGACATGACAACAGCAGTGTTTGCATTGTTGTGTTCCGGTTTGGGGATAAGACAGCCGGTGAAATGACGAGCATAGAGGCATTCCATCTTAGTCCTCAGGAATGGCAACGCGTTTGCAGTCTTAGGATTGCATTGCAGTCTTGTGAATGCGAATGTCTATGGGTCACAGTTTCCAAATTCAAATTCAAAATTCAAATCATTTCAAATTCAAATCATTTATTCTGTAAGTAGGCCCTGTAGGCACTTACCATCAGGTGGCCTGTGTGCTCGTTTGTCTTCTCTATGCCATAAAAAAAAAAAAAATGTAGTCAAAACAATTTTAGCACATTAAATATTAGGAATTTTACAATTATGCACATTAATCATTCGACAGTTGAATCTTAGCCACATCAAACGATAGGACAAATAATATTTAGGACAAACGATAATAGGAGCAAAATATGCGGAACAAAGTGTATGCCACACGTTATTAGGACAAAAGACGTTATGCGACACAACGATAGGACTAATAATTGTATGCCATTCGATATAGACCCGTTGTGGTATTGTTTTTAACTCGGCCACCATTGTTATCAAGCAAATAAGAGCTATAAAAACTTTGACATTGCGATAACAGGATAAAAGCAATAGTATTTTTAGTTATCATTTGTCATCATATCGGCTGATATAACTTTTACTTAAATACTACGATTAGAGATTTAAAAAAAAAAAAAAAAAATTTTGCTGCCTGTGACGGCGACGGCGAGGCCGGGTCGCTTGTTGTCTCTAAAATGTCCTGTCCGTTACGACTTACTAACTTAATACACTTATGTATTACCGTAAGATGGATCAAGTAAAATCGTGTTCTTTAGAAAACTCTTGCGTTATTTTAACAGTCGTTCGTAACATTCGTTTAAAAAAACATCAATCGACCTCAAAATCAGATTGGTACTTACCAACATTCGATCATATAATTACACTGTCAATTTAAATATACCTTTAATAATCGTTTACGCAAATTTTTTGCCTCAATCCCTTTGATTACGCATCATAGCTGCGTAATAACATCTATTGTTCCTCCTTTACCAAAACGTCAAAAGCATCATGCTTTTGCATTATACATACGTCCATTCGCTTCTAATAAAACGTAACTTGCAACAGAAACCAATAGTCATATATTTTGTAGAATCATATTGCACGTACGACCTTTTGGTTGTAGGTCAGAGATGTGAAATGAAATCAGAATGGTCATTTAATCCTACACATGTAAGGCACGTAGGTCGATTTGCTTGCCCAATCATTGTGTGGTATATTGGAATTAACATAGATGATTTTTGTTTAGACATGTCATGTCAGTAACGCCCTGAGGCTCTTTTCGACATTAGAACGGACGAAATAGAATATTAAACTATAAAGAGATGGCACATTGATTTTCGACACAAATCGACCTTGACCAAAACTATGTCCTAGGCTGTACACGACAAGTAGTAACAACCTTTGCTTGCGTCTTGTCCGCGTTGGACTTATTGAATGTTACATCAATGGGAACTATTATATTTTAACCGTCATCCACCAAGCATTCATGTTTTTTTTTTTATCTAGAGATTACAACTAGTTGTTGCCCGTGACTCCGGTCCAGTTGAAGTCGTCTAGGTCTAGGTCTATTGTGGAACTGTGTAATTTTCCGTGATAAAATGTACTCTATGTCCTTGTCTTCGTTTTATGTGGGGTTTAAACCAAATTTTATTATATTGATTTTACTTTGATAACTTTTCAAAACGAAATTCTTTACTTACTATGTCAATTGAAAACATCAAATTTTTAAATTTTCACTAAGAGTTCACTTTTATTTCTCTCATTATTGGATGTGACTCGTCTACTTCTTTTATTCTTTGCCATCTTTATTATAAATGGCAATTTACAATGCCAAAGGCGCCCTTCTCGACCGACTGCTCTCCTTTCAGTTCAAAGCCCTGCCAGTTTGCCAGTAGCACTTTGCTACCATGTAAGTATACACTTAAATGACATAATGGCCTTATAACGTATTGGCAATGACAATTTGATTGCACGTTTCGACGCTATGACGAATAAATTACTTTGATATGTTGCCGACAGTTATTTTTGACAGCTTATGATCTCGTTAGAATAAATTGATAAAGTACGTCAAAATCCTAGTACTAAAAATGTATAATTAGAAATTGTACATACATACATATACATTAAATCACGCCTGTTTCCCAGAGGGGTAGGCAGAGATCACTTCTCTCCACTTGCTACGATCTTGACAAATTTCTTTCGCTTCTTCCACATTCATACACCGAGTCATGCACGCACATCGGTTTCGGATAAGATTCGGCCCTTTTCCAGTACTTCTCCGATTTGACTCGAAAAAGTACGCCTAGGGCGGCCCCTTCCGACCCGAATCCGAATGGACGTATGTATAATACAAAAGCATGATGCTTTTGACGTTTTGGTAAAGGAGGAACATAGTTGTTATTACGCAGCTATGATGCGTAGTCAAAGGGATTGAGGCAAAATATTTGCGTAAACGATTATTTAATGTATATTTAAATTGGCAGTGTAATTATATGATATGTTAGAAATTGTCTTTAAGATTACGTTTTAATGTAAGAAGCTGTCTTTAAGACTTATTAATGACTAACTTCTGCCCGCGACTTCATCCGCGTAGATTTTGACCATCGTTATTCCCTCGGGAGTTTTAATTTTCCGGGATGACAAGTCGCTCATTGAATACAAAACGGACACATTCCAAAATAATTTGCTCGTCCATTAAAAATCGTATTCCAACCGCTTCTAATTTTAAAATGCAACACTGACTCATTTCGGATTGTGCCTGTTTTGTATTCAATGAACGAAGTATCCTATGTATTACTTAATCCAGGGTATAAGCTTTATTCAGTCCAAATTTCATCCAATTCCGTCCAGCCGTTACAGCGTGAAAGAGTAACAAACTAACACACACACAAACTTTCGCGTTTTCTCGTATCGGATGCCATCGTCTGGAAAAGTTTAATTTTACAATATTTTTATTATTGTTTTTTGATGACCCTGTGTTTTACTAGCGTGTACAATATGTTTTAGTTTTAACCACGAATCTACATTAATACATTATTTCCGCAAATCAATGTAAGTCAAGGTTTTTTGTTCACTTAAGTCAAATTATCGATGTTTCCGCTTTGATAGAAATTAATTATAGCGCACTGAAATACTAATGGCGACCTTACTTAGCATTGGGGAATGGTTTTTAAGAGGAAATGCGGGCAGAGATACTGAATAATAGATATTTGAAGGAAGGATCGGAAAAACGCCCGTCATTTTGAAAACTTACCCTGTTCCGTACAGCAGAGACTTCCTTATAATGTTAATAAAAAATACTATTAGGTATTTCATATATTTATTATACCATAATTTATATGTATGCAGCGACAATTTTATTAATGAATGACACCGGAATAGTTATGGGAAAAAAACACTTAGACAAGAAAGACGATTTCGATTTCGAGTCTGTTATTTTGTAAATTTGCCTATCCTCGCATTGTCCTTACTTATTCTACTCCAAGGTTAACTGGAAGACATCCCATAATGAGATAAGTTCACCTATATAAATCATATATAGTGATGCAATTTTTTTGTATTTTTTATGCGTGATAAAGAGTTTACATACATAATCGTGATCATACATTATTGCAACCATACACGATATGATTGCGTCCCGAGCAACATAAGCTGTCAGTTCTCGCAACGAATCTCGAGAGGAACATTTGAATACTTAGTTTATTTCCGTGTTGAAACAGATTGTGCGGTTGCTTGATTAGACAATAATTAAAGTTGGTAATTCGCTTTTAAAATTTAATTGCTACATGTATCTTGACTGACGTTTATTACTTCTCCAAACCAAATTAGCTAGGTCAAGATAACTCTTGAAAGGGAAGGTTTTTCTTTCTTTTGCTTAACTATGTAAGGCCCACTTGCACGTATATGTTAACCTAAAGGGCATTGGGTAAATTGGTTTGAAGAATATTGTGTTTTTTTTTCAGCGGCCGCGGATGATTTTTACATAGTTACTTAGAGGACCTCGAAATACACATAGATATAATTTAATAATATCGGAGCCGAGATATATAAGATTTAAGTGTTCAGTTTTTGGTACTAAAAGAACGCCTAGGTAAGAATATTAAATATCTCGGCACCGGTGCACTTAATTCTTTTGTTTGCAATTTGAATTGAAGTAAACATTGTAAACCAAACTTACACATATAAAGTTGTTTGAGAACTTTAAAACTTATAACTCACTCAGTATCATAATATCAACCTTACCCTTCACGTGTCCCAGTATCTAACTTTGAATACTAAAATATTTGAATTTGGGACTCGGAGAGGTTGGAAATAAGATTGATATATTGTAATACATAGTTACTCGTATACCTCATGTCATAGGCAGTCATGCCTCATGTCAGAGGAAAGTCGCCTGGCCACGATGGCCTCAGTATTGAATACTATCGATATGCTGGTGTGCACTTGTCTAAGGTGCTCTCCATGTTCCTCAATCTGTGTTTTGGTCACGCATATCTGCCCGCTGCCTTAATGAAGACCATCGTGGTACCCATTGTCAAAAACAAAACGGGTGATTTGTCAGACAAGGGGAACTATCGGCCAATCTCTCTGGCCACAACGGCCGCGAAGGTGCTCGACAGTATGCTAAGTTTGATGCTTGATAGCTTCATAAATATACACGACGCGCAGTTCGGTTTCAGGACTGGGCTGTCAACAGAGAGCGCTATTCTGGGTCTGAAGCATACTGTCGGGTACTACACGGGCAGGAAAACACCGATTTATGCCTGCTTCCTGGATCTCTACAAGGCGTTTGACAGAGTCAACTGTAATATCCTGTGGAACAAGATGCAGGAAGCAGGTATTCCGGGTGAGTGTACGGGCTTGCTGAAGTACTGGTACCAACATCAAACAAACCAGGTGAGATGGGCAAAGGCATTATTTTCCGAATATAGGTTGGAATGTGGAGTACGGCAGGGAGGCCTTACGTCTCCCAAACTGTTCAACCTTTACATGAATGACCTGATAGGGGAGCTCAGCAGCATGCATGCCGGATGCTATATTGAAAACACGTGTGTTAATAATATAAGCTATGCAGACGATATGGTGCTGCTGAGCCCGTCTATCGGGGCCCTTAGGCAGTTAGTGGCCAAGTGTGAGGAGTATTCCGCAACGCATGGTCTCTTGTATAACGCCACCAAGAGTGAAGTTATGGTGTTTAAAGCGGGTAAAATCAGACCTTATTTTATCCCTCCAGTGTCTCTTGGTGGAGTTGTACTCAAAGTTGTGAGCCGCTTTAAGTACCTAGGCCACATTATAACGGATGACCTATCGGATGACAGTGATATTGAGAGGGAGCGTAGGGCGTTGTCGGTGAGGAGTAATATGCTGGCTCGTAGATTCGCTAGATGCTCTGCAGAAGTAAAGATAACGCTTTTCAAAGCATATTGCCAGTCTTTTTACTCTGGCGGGCTATGGGTTCGGTATACCAAACGAGCTTACAACGCCCTACGCATACAATACAACAACGCCTTTAGAATGCTGTTAAGACTTCCAAAGTGGGCTTCCAATGTTTGCCGAGACGCACACGAACGGTTTCCACGCGGTAATGCGTAAAAAAATAACTTCTTTGATGGGTCGCGTCAGGGGTAGTCAGAATGGCATTCTGAAGGTGATTGCTGGTAGATTTAGCTGCCCGATTTTGTGGCATTGGATTGGACTGGTCAGGACTACTTTGACGTACGTCAAGTAATCATGTCATGGCAGTCAGTATATCTGTCTACCTATGTATCTATGCCGAAACCAATTTTGTAATTACTAACTTAGCTTTTAAGTTTCTAGATGTTACTAACAATATATTATGGACCTGGTCTGAAATAAATCATTTGAATTTGAATTTGAATATAGGCATACGAGTAACTATGTATTACAATGTATTACATGATATGACGTTCTACGGGTTAAAATCTACGATATCATCGCCATTTCATACCTGGTAAACTAGATCATTTATCTGGCCATCTAATCAGCATCGATCTATCAACAACAGCCGGTCGCTAGATGTCGCGTCAAACAGTTTACATTTAGCACATTACTCACACATATGAAATCGCAAAGCTAAATCGATTACCTATACCAATTTGTAGGTTACGCCACAATGCCTAAGTAACCTATCAGTTAATTAGACGGTATATTTAATCTTAGTTATAAGGTTAGAACACTTGCAACAGATTGATGCACGTTCTTATAATTAGGATGAGCAGTCGGCGCGTACGCAACAGATGTTCCGTAATGAAATTATCCCTTGAATTTATTATACTACGTGTCAGGTCATAGTTACTAGTAGTATGAGTATTACAACGAATATTTTACGTATCTGTCTTTTTTTTTTTCTCAAGATTTTCTAATTTAACAAATACGTCGTATAGATGAATTAGTGAGAGCGTGGAATTGCATATGTAGTGGTATAGTGTGTTTATAGGCATTCTATATTTGAAAATTCCCTTTTCTCTAACTATCAGCATAAAAAGAGGTTTGTAATAAAATCATATTTCAATAATAATGTCAGTATGAAATTCTAAATATTATAGAGGGCTGTTTTTATTGTGTTGAATTTAGCAACTGAATGACTTAATAATATTACTGCTGAGGACTGGGAAAATATTTGTCACCATGTCGAAAGTGAAGAAAATAAATATAGATGTCAAGAAGGGGAAATGGATCGAATTACAGATCATAATATTATATCAATACTTGTGACAGCTCAGATGAAGAATTAAATAATAGCAAATGAAAGCAAAAAAAGACTTAGTATTGTTTTACTTGTTAAGAAGAGAAATATGATAAGAGACTTACGTTATTCTACTTTTGATGCGAACCGTACAACCACTACAAATGCAATTTCACGCTCTCGCTAATTCATCTATAAACTATGTATATTAAAGCGAAAATAATCGTCGGTCTTAGGTAGGGATTCGAACCTACATCTCCTCTGGCTCTCCGGGCCGATGCAGGCGCATTACCACCTATGCCACCAAGACCGTACATAAGACCCACGAAATTAGTGATCGCTAGCTTTTTTATACTTGGAGGGAATCCTATCTAAGAACGACGAATTTTTTTCGTTTTTATATAGTTTACTAAATTAGTTTCTTTTCAAGGAATACTTCGTTGAAAAGGAGTAACGTAGACTTAGTTTTTCATAATATCTACAACATATTCAAAAATCGAAAAAAAATTGGACTAGATTTAAGGGGAAAGAAACGTTATCCAATTTTGTATACTTTAGTTATCTAAAGACGAGTATTTTTTATTTTGTAATTTTATGTCAAGTGTATATATTGTGTTTATAAGTCGAATAAGATTCTTTATTTCTTGTTCAGATTAGATACTTTAGACAGTCGCAATTCTCATCTACTTGCACATGATTACTGACGTAACTAAACCCTAATCGAGTACCTATACCAATTTGTAGGTAACACCACAATACCTAAGTAACCTATCAGTCAATTAGACGGTATATTTAATCTTAGTAATAAAATAAGGGAACAAGACTTGCAACAGATTGAATTTATTATGCTGTCCAGTTTATACAAATGGTGGTATCTCAGACAAAGTTCACGTAGCAAATCCAACATTATTACTAACGGGAGAGGATTGAATCTACTTTGGCTATTAAATTTGAGATACTGCCTGTTGGCTTATGAGGGCAGTATACTACGTGTCAGGTTAAAGTTGAATACTAGTATTCTGTATTACACGTAGAATGAATATTCACGTGAAAGTAAAACCTTTTGTATTTAGTACACAATTGAAACGAATTCTATACTCGTAAGGCTGTAAAGCGTTTTAATACATTTGTCCATTCATTTTGAACGTTTTAATCTGCATGATACATAATAATATGGACTCATAAATGCATACAACATATAATTTGAAGTTGAAAGGGGAACTCGTAAAATTATTGTTGCAATGAGTTTCTAACAAAAGTTTCAAACGTATCGACAACTGTGACGTCCTAAGCAAAAACGAAGTAACTAAGATAAACCTCTCGTAGTAATGTTAACCTTATTATTAAAGATCTGCTTTGGTGATTGAATTTAAGATACTGCCTATTGGCTTAGGAGGGCAGTAACTCGTCTCGAGTTGCTGGTGCTTATATATGGGCGGTGGTGATTACTTCCCATCAGATAACCCACATGCTTGTTTGCCTCTCTCTCTTATTAAAAGGAAATAAATAAATGGGACGTATTGTTCCGATTCTGTTTTCGTTTTGCAAAATCTTTATCTGCTTATAATAACCTTAATGGCCAAACCGTGGACAGATAAGCCTACTTCGGATTAAAATTTCACACATTTTTTCAGGACAAATATCTTTTTTTTACCCAAAATAATCTATCCGTTGCTTGAATATATATTCGGCCGTAACTGTAGATCAAGTCATCGATTTTTTATAGTTTTAATTTCGATTTAGGCGAATTCACAACGGAATTGCCCCGTAAATAAAAAAGAACAACAAAAACAGCTTGAGTTTTTTCTATGCTGGTAGAGAGTAGATCTTAGTTTAAATATACAAAAATAGATTTATTAATGATTTTCATACATATCTTTTCGCCTGAAAATCCCAGAGTGGGGTAGGCAGTGCTACATAATTACCTACAACTTTAAAAACTTGTTGATAATTCAGTAAACGCATTTTGCACAAATAGGCTAAGATGTTTACCAGCGTATTAGTGACAGGTTGTAAGCCCATCACCTAACAGTACTACACAGACTTTATTCCCTTAGTCGCCTCTTACGTCATCCACGGGAAGACATGGAATGGCACTATTCTAACCCGGCAACCACACAGGCAGGCAGGGGTGTTATTCTCTCAAAAACAACGGACGGGCGGACGAACAAGCGAAATCGCAGCGGCGAGTTTAAGTAGTCCCGGCAGAGCGAAGAAAACACATTTTAGCGCGTGCATTTTCAATTAAACTGCCTTATACGTTCGATCCATCGCACTGTGGAACGAAAATGGCCTCTCCATAGAAATAGGGACTTAATTTTTTAAGTGCCTATTTTTTTAATTGAAATCGAATCTACTCCTCATAATTAGGTAAAAAAATGAATATGGGTCAATTTGGCTGGAAAACCGCCGAGTAATAATTTTTTTTATAAAATTTTGTATGGAGCGTATATGAAAAAACGGAATATCTCAGAAAGTGCACAATTTCCCGTAATATCCTTCCGCAGGAATTTAGTACCAATTATTTATGATTTTTCGGCGTTCTCAAAATTTCCCGGGCAGGTGCACTTTTTTTTTTAAAAATCAAAAACGTTTTATATAGGGAAAACTTGGTTTTTAGGAGGTATTTAAGTTTGCAAGACACGTTTAATCGTGGGATAAAATTAAATAATGGCTTTAGATGAGATGGATGTTCAAAAATGAGGTCATTGGAATAATGACATATCTCACTTTTTGGCCCTTTATCTTCTCTTAATTTAGATGCTACTTCTGGGTTTTTCAGCATATATTCAATTAAGGCCGCAATATCATCGCGGCCATCCTGCTTAAAACGTTCTACTGCAGCATATGCCAATTCATCAGCGTTTTCGGATTGTAAGTCACTCGATCTTTTTTTCTTCTGTTTGGTTCCCAGATCTTCGAATGACTTACGTTTTGTTGTAGTCATTGTTCCAACCGATGAGGTCGATCCTTCATAGTTTAAATCACCTGATTCTTGGGTGGGTGAATCGGATCGCCAAACTACAAAGCTTGGCCAATCAACATTTTCCATAAGCCAATGTTCATAAGTACTTCTAAACTTTTTCGTATCTCTTCGGCACTTCTGCCATCTTTCCAAAGCAGCTCTTGAAAATCTTTGGCAAAATTCCTTGAGGGTATCATAGTCTTCTTCAGATAGTTGTCTATTGATTTTAGTAACCACTTCTTCCATCAAGGCTTTGTAGTTAAAAGAAGGTTCCTGATTTCTCAAAATCACGTACAAATCTAAGTTGGTCGTTAAACCCTCCATTGCTTGCAGTTGAAATGTTCCAGAAGGAATAAACAATAAAATTGAACTGCAACCTATTTATTGCATATTACTAATGAGAACCCAATGAAATCTGGGTAATTATCATCATTAATGATAATAAGATAATATTTAATTTATTTTTTACTTAATGCCAACTCATTAAGAATAATTAAGAGTGATTTAGTTAATTTTTACTTTTAATCATACACTTAATGAGCACCGATTGTGCTCATTAGGGGGCAGGGAGATAAAGGGCCAAAAAGTGAGATATGTCATTATTCCAATGACCTCATTTTTGAACATCCATCTCATCTAAAGCCATTATTTAATTTTATCCCACGATTAAACGTGTCTTGCAAACTTAAATACCTCCTAAAAACCAAGTTTTCCCTATATAAAACGTTTTTGATTTTTTAAAAAAAAAGTGCACCTGCCCGGGAAATTTTATGAACGCCGAAAAATCATAAATAATTGGTACTAAATTCCTGCGGAAGGATATTACGGGAAATTGTGCACTTTCTGAGATATTCCGTTTTTTCATATACGCTCCATACAAAATTTTATAAAAAAAATTATTACTCGGCGGTTTTCCAGCCAAATTGACCCATATTCATTTTTTTACCTAATTATGAGGAGTAGATTCGATTTCAATAAAAAAAATAGGCACTTAGAAAATTAAGTCCCTATTTCTATGGAGAGGCCATTTTCGTTCCACAGTGCATCGGCAGAAAACATACTGCTAAATTGAAAATACACGCGCTAAAATGTTTTTCGCACTGACTGGACTACTTAAACTCCCCTCTTGGACATTCACTCGTCCATCCGTCCGACCGTCGTTGTTAAGAGAATCACTACCCTGGTTTTCTGATTTTCAATCGGAAAAAAAACTATAATCGATTCACTTCAATTATCTCCAATATCAACACTGCTCATCACGTTACATAATCATAAACACAGAACACTCGCCAACATTGCGGTTGTGAGATATTATAGTTAATATTATATTAATGTTTATATATGCGTGAACTCCGACCCGGTGGGGCAACGCTTAAAGCGCCACCGATGCGGAAATCTGTGGCGTAAATGTGTGCTAATGCTTCGTATTATACCTGTCGTTGAATTAGTACTCATAAAAACCATTATTGCATGGACACCCTTGCGCCGTTACACCTTATGTAGGTGTAACGGCGCAGGTAGGACCTTATGCAGGGTCCGTCCGGATCGCTACCACCATCTTATCAAATCAAATCAAATCAAATCAAATCAAATTTATTCACTTGAGAAGCGGTTACAATGGTTTTTTTAACATAAAAAAGTACAGCGCTCTCGCTGGCGACACCAGCATGCAAATATGTAGGTATAAGTATAGAAAATAAAAAAAACTTAAAAATTACTTCTACTAAAAATCTTAAAAATCATGAATACAATTCTAGTTTTCATGCGTAATAGTGCACATTATTTGTTATTTATATGTTTTAAGGATAAGAATTCTTTAACACAATAAAATCTCTTTTCCAGCAACCATTTACATAGCGCACTCACTAATCTATTATAGGGCAATGTTTTAATTTCTTCAGGAATATTATTGTATATCTTAATAGCCATGCAACAACAATTTCTTTGGCGTAATTTTGACACAGTTTTCTGCTGTACTAGTTTTTGAGGATACCTTGTGTTGAATTTACAAACATTTTTAAGCTGAGTAAACAAATTGAAGTTTGATTTCACAAATTTGCACATTTCCAATATATATAGTGATGGAAGAGTGAGTACCTTTAATTCGTCAAATAATTGTTTGCATGATGTAAGCGGTGGCTTGTTACATATAGCCCTTATGCATTTTTTTTGGCTGATGAATAATCTTTCAATGTCGTAAGAGTTACCCCACAGCAAGAGTCCGTACCTAAGCACTGATGCCACATAGCCGTGGTACGCTATCAGCGCTGTTTCTTTATTGACAACTGCTGCAAGCCTCCGAATTGGATACACAAAACTATTTATCATTTTACATTTCTTATTAATTTGAGGTCTCCATGAAAGATTATTATCTAATATTATACCTAGAAATTTATGCTCATCAGATTCAGATATAATTGTATTATCATATTCTACGTTAATGTCAAGACCTCCTTTTCGATTAAAAAATTGAATATATTTTGTTTTATCAAGATTTACTTTTAAATTATTAGATTCTAACCATATTATTACATTTTTTATTAAGTTATTAATATCATCGTTGTATGTACTTATATTTTTACATGGAATTACTATGGAAATATCGTCAGCAAATAGAACACACTTATATTTACTTATATTGGGTAGGTCATTGATATATAATAAGAATAGCAAAGGGCCCAAAACGCTACCCTGTGGTACACCTACATCGTTTTGTGCGTAGTTAGACCTATTATAGCCCGATAGCAATTTATCGTCAATGTTGTCTACTTCCACACACTGAGTTCTGTTACTTAAGTAGCTTCTCAACCAATCCAGGGTAACGCCTCTCAAACCATACATTTCACATTTAAGCAAAAGACGTTCATGTGATACAAAATCAAAAGCTTTACTCATATCGAAAAATATGGCTGAGACAGGATTATTATTATCTACATGTTCAACTATACTACTGACCAACGTAAAAGCGGCTAATGAGGTGGATTTACCTTTCTGAAATCCGTTTTGCTCATTTTTTATTACATTATGCTTATTACAAAAAGATGTGATCCTATTATGCATCGCTTTCTCAAAGATTTTAGACAAAACAGGTACCATGGTAATTGGACGATAAGTGTTTAATTCATCCTTATTGCCTTTTTTATGCAATGGTTTTATCACAGAATTTTTTAACTTTTCTGGAAAAATACCTTGTGTGAATGATAAATTCACCAAGAAACTGATCAAACACGCGATTTGAGGGGCACATAACTTTATAATCGAAGTTGGTATCTCGTCATATCCCACTGCAGTGGTATTTTTTAACGATTTAATGATTTTAATAATTTCGGATTGGTCACTTGGATATAAAAACATTGTTGCACTTGTAGTATTCATATTATATAATGGGTGATCCTTGTAATTGTAATTATTTTTAGTTAAATTTATAAAGAATTCATTAAAAATATTGGCGACTTCTTTTGGGTTGGTAATTATTTGATCCCCATTTTTTATTTTTTGCAATTTAGGTGGTTTTGAAGTTTTATAAACCTTATTTTGAATAAGGTTCCACGAAGCTTAGCATTTATTTTTAGATGTGTTAAGATAGACGGTATCTTATCCATTAACCTACCGCCAAACAGCAGTGTTCGCATTGTTGTGTTCCGGTTTGGGGATAAGACAGCCGGTGAAATGACTAGCATAGAGGCATTCCTTCTTAGTCCTCAGGGTTGGCAACGCATTTGCAGTCTTAGGATTGCATGGCAGTCTTGTGAATGCAAATGTCTATGGGTCACAGTTACCACTTACCATCAGGTGGCCTGTGTGCCCGTTTGTCTTCTCTATGCCATAAAAAAAAAAAAAAAAAAAAAAAAAAAGTACTAGGGCTGGTTTCGCGGCGGAATCAGCGGAGACCCTCAAAAGGCGCAAATACAGTCAACTTGATAGAAGTTACATTTTGAGCCTTTTGGGGTCGAAACTTAAGGACCGTGGGGACCAGGAGCACACCGTATTTTTAAAGATATGTCAAAGCGCCTGATCGACGAAACCGTGACAAAAATGCTGGCCTGTACTTGGCACAAAGATTAAGCATTGCCATTCAACGTGGCGATGCTGCCAGCATTTTAGGAACAATGCCCACTGATAGCGGTTTGTTGGATTAGTGTAGTTTTAAGTAACTTTGTAAGCTGAGGAAGCGAAAATTGTGTGTTTAGATCGGTGCACCTGGCGTTCCATAGTCTCTACCTACCCCATTGGGAGACAGGCGTGAAGGTATGTATATGTATGTAAGTCCTTTCGTTTTTTTTTGGTTGTTTGTCTGAAATATTTTTTGGTTAATACTTAAAAACCGAATACCATCTAATGGTAAATAGGATTTGAAAATCTTAGATATTCGTAATCTTTAAGATTGCAGTCCTAAGACTACAAATGCGCTGCCAACTCTGAGGACAAAGATGTAATGCTTGTATTGTGTTTAATGTACCGGTTGTGTTTACCCTAACTAACACTGGGACACAACAGAATATATCGAGATACTTTGTTTTTTAGAATTTTATATTTGAATTTTTTTGGTTCCGTCTTAGATGATTTTAATAGGTATAAGCAATTTACTCGCCTGTATCTCAGGAACTAATCAAATCTTTTAAGGTGTGATAGTTTTCCTTTTAAATTCGTTGTATGTGCTTTTATTTCAGATATTTCCTAGATTTATAGTATTTTTGGTTTTGCCTATGTCGGGTGAGTACACGTATTTAATTTTTATCTTGTTTTGTAAGCTGTTGGATCTCCAATAAATCATAAATAAATAAATAAATAAATAATAAATAACACTAGAGAAACTTTAAGAGTTCAATATATGCTAAGCGGTCCGTTAAATCGAAAAATTTATAATAACATACATGTAATGATTTTTAATATCTATCCAACAATATATCGCATGATGTTGTAAAGTAAAATAAAAATAAGTACTTATTTTATCATTAATCTTGCTGCGCGGTACAAATATCTGAATAAGTAGAAAATTCCATACTAATTTAATAAGAGTAAGTTTGACTTCGGAACTCTGACTAGGGTATATACTATCAGCCCAATGGAACCCTGACCCAGCATAGAACCGTGTCACAGTGACATTATAAAACAATTTATTTGAAACTGCTTAGGACTTAAATCATAACGTTACTGTGATACAGTTCTATGGTGGGTCAGAGTTCGATTGGACTGATAGTACATAAACGGAGTATACTAGAACTTATACAATTTTTCACTAAGACCTAAGTATAAATTTTCCATTTTCTACCGATCGAGGAAACGAACGATCGAAACACGGCACAATATTTCACACGCATCTCTTACGACCACTTTTTCAAAATCTCATTTACATACGTTTATAGCCGTTAACTTCGATTTTATTGCCGGTAATTATAATTTATACTATTTAATAAAAGGTAATTTAGTGATGTTACTTTTTATTAACTACAATAAAAGTTTAGACCATATACGGTCATATAATGTCATGTGGGCGTCTGGGTCATGTGAACTCATAGAAATTGTGTTGTCAGTTATGTAAAATAGCGTGCTTACTATATATACAATACATATACACATATTATAACTATAGGTGAAAAAAGAAATCTGTTTTAATTTATTTAGGTAATCTATGAACCAGCGAGCTCCATTCTTTATATTTCATCACCATATTCATAATTGACATTGAAAAAAAGAGTACAGTCTATTTACACAGACAATCACTAAAAATTTCAAAATGTAATAAATTAGTAAGTTTACAAGTTTATCGCTGTTCGCTCTATAATAATGAGTTTAACGGTAAGCCGGTCTAACGTACCCAGGTAAACCTCTTTTTTGGCCAATAATCCAATTTCGTGGAACATTTTTAATGTCACAGTTGTTTTTTTTTACATGTATGTATAGTTCTTTGTTCCTTTGTAAAGGCTAAACGGTTAGCCCAATTTCGAAAAGCAAGGTGTCGTCAGATTATTTTTAGAGTCACGTGCGTAACGGGGTTTTTAAATCAGAAATTGGTGAATAGACATGATAATTTACATTATATTGATGACATTATCCATACAGCAGTTAGATTTTTAAAGCTTGCTAGTGTCTAACCGTATGCCTCACTGCTAAGGCCTACCCTCTTCTCTTCGACTCCTCTATACAAGATGAATTGCGAGAACATTATCACTATCGAAAATTTATAAGACTGACGTAAGCTGCCGAACGGTCGCGTCGAGCGCTTATCTAAATTCCATACATTTTAACAGTTTTCGAAAACCATTTACGTTAGCGTTATGCTTGTCTAGAACCTTTGACAGATCTTCCATTTACGAAAAAAAACGCTATTCTAATAGCGATTTCATAATGTTCTGCATTATTACACTTGTCTCGGTCACGGTAAATCAAAGAAACCTGTTTCTTTATAAATATCTTTTCGCAATTCGACACAGAACTAAACTTATGTCAATATTTTGTTTGATCCTGACTCAGAGTTAGATAATCTGCATTTAATTAAATATTGTTCATAACATTTACGATAAGCACGCACGTTTCTTATGGACATCAAAAATAGGTTATGAATTCGACTCGTATGTACTTACGTCATATTACTGGAACTGCGATATATTCACATATGAGGATCAATAAATTTCTGAGTTGATTTGGAATAATAAAAAAAATCGAAAAGCTTGTTTGTACATGAGTGGGGTAGGCAGAGAATTACCAACAACTTTAAAAAAAATATGATAATTCTGTAACAACATTTTGCACAATTAGTCTAAGATGTATATTTAGTGTCAGGTTGCAAGCCCATTGCCTAACAGTAATACAAGCTTTTATTCCCTTACGGCCGGTTCCTATATTCAAACCGCGGACAGATAGGCTTACTTCGGATTAAATTTTGACACATTTGGTATGGGCACCTGTCAAATTTTAACCTGAAGTAAGCCTTATCTGTCCACGGCTTGAACGGGTCCATATTGGCTCATATAAAATTGGTCTTTCGAATTTTTATTCAAATACCGATTTGTGACTATACTCATCATTACTCCGAAAAATTTTGCTCATACTTTTTTGTTCATACTTTTTTAAGTCATAATCATCGCAACTCATAATTAATTTTTTCAAAAAACTGTTACATTTTTTAGATTTTTATAAATCTAACCTAACCTAACCTAATTTTATCTACACGTAAGATATTTAAGAAATTCTGAAAAGTGTACGGTTCCATGAATATTGACGGTATAAGTTCAGATGATTATAAGTTCCGATCGTTAGTATTAAAAAAAAATATGAAGAGTATGAAGAGTGATCATTAGGTTGTAAAATTATATGAGATACATTTTCGGAGTTCCAATAATCTAATTTGCAATTTTATAAGAACTTTGGCGCACCCGGTTTGAATATAGGAACTTGAAATTAGTCACCTCTTACGACATATAGGGGAAGACAGAGTGGCGCTATTCTAACCCGGCAACCACACGGGATCTGCATGTTTGTATTTCCCCAAAAAGAGATATGAAAAAAAAGGATTGTGACCTTTCTTTTTTTATCGGCTTACATTTAGTAAGTTTCGTCAAAATCGATTATTCTTTTCAAGATATTGACTAATACGTGTAAGTGTGACGGCCTAGCTTATTAACGTGAGCTATGAGTGCGGTGTCATCTCAAAACTTTAGTCTTATTACAGTGAATTTAAAAAGTAATTATTTAAAGCAAAATATGTAATGCAATAAAAAAGCAGTTTAATAAACTCAAAATCACTGATATTCATTTATTTCTTTTATTTATAACATTTTAACGTTTTTCTTAATAATTAAAATGAAATTAAGTATTATTCTTAATAGTATTTTTGTATTGACTCTGTGCATCAGGTTTACTTCAATGTGTGTGCTGTGTGAGTTGAATGTGCTTTGTCGTGATTTGGCATTTGGGTACCTATCTGAATACATAATTCCGTAGAGTCGAAATTCCAATAAAATATTCGAATTTACGTATATCCGACCGTCATTATAATATGATTAAATAAAACTACATTTGTTTTTTCGATTATGCCGATCAACCTATAAAACCTATATATGGATAATAAAATATGCATTTAAATAAAAAATTGCTCCGGCATTTTTTTATTAAACTTTGAAAAAACTTTATTTGGTATTAGGTATTTTAAGGTTTTTTTTTTCATTGCAATTATTAAGCCCCTTGCACTTTTTATTCGTTTACGCAAAATATTTGAAAAATAATACATTATTTTACGTGAATGTTCAAAAATATTTGAAAAAAACTTCAATCAATACATAATATTGCATCAGATACATTTATAGTGCACAAAATTAATAACACACATAAGGTACATTAAATTTAAGAATTTTAAAATTTTACATCAATTATTTAAAGAAAAATACGACGTCGCCTGCGCAACTCAATGTAGCACGGCTCTTAAATCTGCACCATTTAAAACTAAACTTGCCTCACGCTTGCCAAAACAGAGCCCCTAATTAACCAAAACCTCTAACCTCCATTATCCAACCCCGCTATAATCCATCGCTTTGCCCAAACTTTACATAATCGTATGTGAAGGTTGACTTTCTTTAGCAGGAGGCTGCGCGGACGCACTCGCGCAGTCGCGATCGACGCGCGGTCTCTCGCGCCTGTGTTGTGCTACTAAAAAAATTAATCTATTTTTTTTAAAGTGCTGTGCACACGGATATAATGAGGCCAATTTTTTGGGTATGTATTTTTTTTTATTTTTTAAATAATTTTTTTTGACGAGTTGCCGAGCCACTTTCTTAAGTGAAAGTCGAATCATCGGAAGAGGGCTTTTTATCGATTCGTGTTCGTCGTTAGTCGAGTTACTAAACTGCAGTGATCACTAGTGATTACTAAAAAAAGGTTGTAATAGTAGAAACTTTTTTGCATAATTAAATGTTAACGTTTGTGTTTAGTTTTAATAGTGCTTAATGCGCGGAACCGCGCGTTAAATGGTCATTTTCATAAAAATACCATTACTGTCTTCTTTACATCGTTTTATCGTGTCTTGCAAATAACTTTTAATTTTTATTGCAAGAAAGTTTTCAAACGTCAATATTGTGAACACAACTTTAATATATTACTTACTTTATTTACACTTAATCTAAGTTTATTTTAAGCAATATTAGACAAACTGACGGATATTAAAATGTTAAAAAGTAGGTCGCAGGCATGACGTGTCGCGAAAGGACCGCGCCAAAAGACATCATCGGCGTGCGCGCAGACTTCCGGCTCGCTCTCTTGTAGACTCTCCTTTACGGCTATAAAACCTATACAACCTTCGTTTGATATCCGATTTGTTTGATCCGATAAAATAAGTTCCGATCAATATTTTTTCAACCGATGGATATACGACCGATCACTTGGTTGATGTGAATTTTCTGTAACAATCGTACATAATCCAGAGTTTATCGTAGATCAAAACCTCCGTTTTAAATCTCTCTATCAATTGATGAAAACCGCATTAAAATCCGATTCGTAGTTTGAAAGATCGAAGCGTACATACAGAGGGACAGACGGCGTTAGAGACTTTGTTTTATACTATGTACCTAATAAGGAATTGGCAGAAAAGATTTTTGACCAGTTTGCATGTGTTTGTGTATGAAAGCGTGAATGAGCCATTATTTCCTCGAAGAGACTGAATGGATAGCCTGGAGGAAAGGATATTTCGACTACATACATACATTAAATCACCCCTGTTCCCCAGAGGGGTAGGCGGCTAGGTAGGCTGACAAATCTCTTTCGCTTCTTCCATATTTCGACTATAATACCGATAATTTATTTGAACTATTATCTCTAATTCTTCTGCGATTCCTCTCCTGATATCATTTAATCTATTTAATTTACATTGCCTTTTAATTTGTGAAACTAAATGTAGCGCGCAACTTCGAATCGCATGGTTTAGGAGAAGGCAAATGACCGCGCAGGCCACCTGGTCTAACCCATCGACATTTGCCTTCTCAAGACAATCTCAAGACTGCAATCCTAAGACCACTAATGCGTCAGCAAAAATGTCTCTTCCCCGTGAGATGTTAATGACTAAAGGCGGCTATGCACTGTATAATATGCAACACATTATTATGTTAACTAAACAGTTATACGCTTCCAAGTGTTTCTCTGACACCCGTGCAAGCCATGACTGAAACCTTAACTAAACAAAAAGACCGAAGATAACTTGATTACCACGGTTATATTACTGTTAATATTATCGTGGTATTTATGTAATAATTAACGCACGGCTTCATTAAGTTTTAAGTGAAGAGTTTGATCGAGAGCGAAAGTGAAAGAGCTTTAACTTTATTGTAATGGACGGGTTTCAATGTGGAATTTATCAGACTTATCGATTTTTTTATTGATGAACCAGTATTGATTGGGCTTATTGGCAATTGTGGTAGGACCCGGATCGCTATGACCACTCTATAGTCAAACAGTTGTGTTCGCATTATTGTGTTCCGTTGTGGGATTAATAGAGTTTGTTCTACTAACATAAAATGCAAATTTAAATCATCACTTTGACCCTTAGCGTAGTGAACAGTAAACACTCATCAACTTTCATGATTAATTGACAAATTATCACCGAATATTTGATCAATCAGTCAATGTTTGCATTTTAATGTAACTATGCGTGTACACGTATAAAACACGTCAAGTTTTTGTCCATTTCAAACATCTCAATCAGTTTCTTTAGCATATTTTCATGATTTTACAAGGTGCTCAAAAATCATACACAGTTATCTTATCATACTGCATGCTGTTAACTGAGTATCAAGTATTAATTAGTTTAGGAGTTAGTTAGCAATATATTTGTGACTTTATATACGTACCTAGTTTATAATTATCTTTAAGTGTACTGTCAAAAGTTAGTAATTGTAAGGATTTAATTTAATTTTTGAGAATTTCGGCTATTATACAAAAATTCTGGTTGATTTCACTATTCTATGACCGACATTTGTTTTTAATTGTAAAAAGAAGCCAAATTACGGTTCAAAAAGATGCGTTAGTTATAACAATACCGCATCTAGCAAGGTTACACACAAAATCGCGTGTTTGGAAAACGCCCGGGCCGGCCGGCCGGGACAGTACGATAGTGTGTCAAAAGCAATATGGATTTACCGAGTAAAATAGAGGCCCTGGTGTCTCACAAACCAAAATTAACCATTTATTCCGTACAGCCTCAGATGGTACAGTACATAGGAAGGCCCATCGTACATCGGTTTTAGTTTCCTATGCAAATTTACGAGCAAAATCTGCAACCCATTGTATTCAGCATGCAAATGCGTTTCTCAGACTTTCCACGTCGCATAATACTAATAATTGATTATCTAATGCAAGTTCCATGATAGTTATTTCTATCGCGATCATTCCTATGATCGACAAATAAGATATAAAGATAATAAATACTATGGGAAATTTGCAGATTATCATGACAACTACTAAGAAATTGAACTGTCTTCCTTCTCTCTGCTTCTATTTCAATAATTGTTTTATGTACTTACTGCCTATTTAAACATGATTTATTATGAGATTTAAATTAAACGCTTACTACTTCATAACATACTAGATTGAAAACCGATGTGGCGATTCTTACTTTCAAAACTGATAGCGCTTCAATTCAATTTTCAATTTAAATTTTTTTGCGGGTGGTAGGACCTTGTGCAGGGTCCGTCCGGATCGCTACCACCATCTTATCCATTAACCTACCGCCAAACAGCAGTGTTTGCATTGTTGTGTTCCGGTTTGGGGATAAGACAGCCGGTGAAATGACTAGCATAGAGGCATTTCATGTTAGTCCTCAGGGTTGGCAACTCATTTGCAGTCTTAGGATTGCATTGCAGTCTTGTGAATGCGAATGTCTATGGGTCACAGTTTCCACTTACCATCAGGTGGCCTGTGTGCTCGTTTGCCTTCTCTATGCCATAAAAAAAAAATCTCAATTCCACTAAAATTGGTTCGTTTATATGGAAACTACGAAGCCATAAAGAGTCAAAAATGCCGCTCGTTTTAGACAGGGGTTTATAAAAAACGCTGTTAAAAAAATAGTTATGGCTCGTCATATAATCCTAATCTCCTTCGAAGTACCTTTTACTGCATATTAACTTTGAATTTAGATTGACAAATGGTCGTGACATATTTTAAGTTACTTAACGACGACCTTGTCCGCTTTGGATAATATACAATTAATACATTTCACATGTTGAAAGCAAGGTTGAGATACTGTTTTTTATAAGGAATTTATAGAAGCTCTTAAACTGGTATCTTTTTTTGGTAACAAAGGGATTCTGATAACTTTGATAATCTTGACAGTTAACTAAGTTTAAACGTAATGCATTTATTTTATTATCTTTTTTTAAACACTTTTAATATATTTTTTGTACGCCTAGACATCCTACATCAAACTGTTAGTATATTGAGGATAAACTAACACTAGAAAGGACAACGGTTTGATCGGATGTAAATGTTCCAAAGAAAGTAGGTGAATGTAGTTTAATCGGTTAGCAGGCCCACTTGACGGCCCTACCTGCAGACCGTTACCGGCAGGTGCGTGACGAGACCACTAATGGCGGCATTTTGGGTTGACCCTTGCCTTTTGTTTTTTTTGTATTGAATTTCGCGCCCTTGGGATGACTACATTTAAACAGTATTTTATTGTGTATCAAATGGAAGAACTTTTTATTTTAATGCTTTTTAAATTATTTTACTCAAAACAGTGAATACTAAAAAATCTAAACAATGTAAAGACAAACGTTATTTTACTATAGAAAGGAGTTTAATGTAAGTTGTTAGTTTGGTTTTCCGTATTCGAATAAGCAAATGGTTCATCCAAAGGAAATTAAGATGTTCTCACGTTTTTTTAGGAATCATTATTTAACGATGATTAGAGAAAGCCGACGAATGTGGGCGTGCTTCGATTACTGAGTAATGTATAAGACTTTTTAATTCAGATTTGTCTTTTGATTTTATACGGGATGGTAATGCATGAACTCTTACAACTATACTTGTCACGTAGAATAGCCCTATACTACGTACCTTTCCCGACTTCTTAACGATATAAACATCAAAATATTGGCCCAATTTAAATTATTACACGTTCGATTATCTTTAATTCGATTAGGCTTTACTTCGTTATATATGATTTTTCAGTAACACACGCACCAAAACCAGAATGCAATTTACATAACAAACTTTCGAAAGAAATTCTCTATAATATTATTTATATATATCTTATAGATGATAATATGAACACCGACGGACAGACGCAGATATTGACTTTATTTTTTACTATTTAAGGAAGAGATGATGTAGGTAGGTACTTTTTGATATAACCTTAGTGTCGTGTATAGTACGTCCATCGAAGCAATTGGTTACGTACTGATCGCATAGGCGACCATATCTGAAATTGAAGTCGTGATCGTTATGTAGACCCATCTAGGATTTCTATTTGCTGCGTCTCCTCTGCTGTTAGATAACCTAGTGGTCATAATATTGCATGTGTACTTTGTTTTCCTCTTACATCACATCCGATATCTTGCATTTACTGCATACAGTCTTAGGTATCAAAGTCTCAAGTAAGATGTTCTAGGTGCTTAATTAATTTTCTGAAATGCCTTAGATTGATCATATTTTGATATTCACTTGTTAGGTATGAAAAGGAAGTGGTTTTAAATGCAATATTTATACATGTCTTTCCCTACTTCATCATATCATCATTGACATCGATAATGTTGATTCATCACAAATCAAATCAACAGTAAAATATACTAGTAGTCATATTATTGATTATGACTTTTAACATTCTATTTCTGCTGACATTATTTTAATATCAAGTCGACATTAAATGCTTAATGATTTTGATTAAAAAAAACACTTTTACCTTTCGCTATCTATAAAGCCCTCCATTCACAATCCTATGCAACCGCGGAACTACACGCTCCGCCGGCTCCAGCCTTGACATTGCGGTTCTACTCTATGATCTATTGATCTAAATGTCAGCGTCTGACAACTTAGTACAATCGACCACCGAAACGAGAACTCTTGTTTGAATAGGCCTCGGTAAACGTTAGGGTGGTGGCTATTTGGTCGGGTAAAAGGTCATACGCGTCGCGAGTCGTGAATTCATGGTATTGTGATGATTTGACTTGTGCGGAAATGTTATTGTATCGAATGACAACTATTTTAGTTGAGGAATATTATTGACAACTGAATGAAGGTGCTGACGTGATATAACAAAATCATGTAACTACGTTGACAGTTGTCAAACAACAATTATTATGACACTTTTTTGTCTATGGCAGTGAGCTCGTTCCTTATTTATAAACAAACTAACTTCTGCCCGCGACTCCGTCCGCGTGGAACACGTTTACATCGTAGCTCCATACAAATTTTCACCCTCTATTTCACTCCCTTAAAAACTATCCTATGTCCTTTCCCAGGATTCAAACTATCTTTGCTCCAAAGTCACCAAAATCGGTTCAGCGGTTTAAGCGTGAAGAGGTAACAGACAGACACACAGACAGAGACACACTTTCGCATTTATAATATTAGTATGGATAAGGGCTATCACTGGTAAATCTGGTTACACAAAGAACGTGAGTGGGTGTCACATTTTTGACGTGTTACTCTGTACTGTATTAGTTAATTGTGGCAACTTCACTGGTCAATGTGTTATGTAAGTTTTTCTGTTATATTTTTTCTTTACTTGTACCGTTTGTGCCCAAATAAACATTAAACATTAAACATTAATTTACTGCGAAACCTGGCCTACCTTGGCAGAATGTGGTGACAGTTGACTACAATATTCTTAAGTATCAACCGCCACATTAATCAGCAGTTGTTTGTAAAAATATGGATCATGTTGCCAATTAACCTTTCGTCATGCTATAACTTCTTATAGCCGAACCTTATATTCAAACCGCGCATTTCAAATGACAATTTTTTACCCGCAGTAAGCCAGATAATGCATATCTGCGTTAGGCGATGATCCTATCCTGTAATTACAATCAAATAGATTAAAATTCCCAATATAGGTAATAACGAGCTTTCAGAGCTGATATCTCTTAAAAACTTACCCAATTACCAGGGATTGTAACCGGTTACAAATAAACCGGTATTTATTTAGGTTAAACCGGTTAATTATTTGGGTTACGTTCCAACGGATTACGGTTACGGTTACGCTCACAGGGAGCGAAATGCATTTACCGGTTATAACCGGTTAGAGAGCGCTTCCGTCATTCACCCTTGTCTCAGCTCACACGGAAGGAGCGCTCTCTAACCGGTAAATGCATTTTGCTCCCTGTGAGCGTAACCTTTATTATGGGTTAGGCTCTCATAGTGTGGCTTTAACCGCTACGGAAAATAAACCGGTTTTCAATCCCTGCCAATTACACTACCTTACTTTAAAATAAAACGCGTCCAAATCGGTCTACCAATTTTAGAGCTAAGATGCCCACAGACCCTCACATACACACACATTAGACTTATAAAAGTATTCGTAATATTAACTTTTGCCGTTTGCCATATTACTGCTAAATTGCCGGGTCTTCACTACAGAACTTGGCAGTGCAGTAAACGTTCGGGTTAACGTACGGTGAACTTTAACTGGTGAAAGGGTGTCAACTAGTCGCTTCTTGAAACTTGTCCGATTGTATTATAGCATTGTGTAGGCATCTATAAAACAACAATGTTATTAGTTTAGTGTTTGTTTATATATTAATTGTACACGTTTGGTAATTTTGAGTAGGAAATCTCTCTTGAAAATTTTTGACTCTGAAAATATACCTTAAGCGAGGGAAAAGATCCAATAAACGTTGGCCTTAGTAATCATTTTATTTGTAAATTTTTTATATTTGTATAATGAAGACTAAATCGTCAATAATTGGCCACTTTAAGAAAATGTCGTTTAGTTACTAGCCACCAATTTTATATACAGACGCCGTTCGTAAAGATACTTTGACAGTAGTCCGGATAACAACTCTGGATGTATTCTAGTTTAATCGCACTAATATCATCATTTTTTTGCTTCACACATATAAATGCAATAAATTATTTACCCTAATTGTTTTAGTCAAATAAAGTGTTTCATATACAATATAAAGAAGAATGTAATTTAAAGTAAAAAAATAGTTTTGTCGGGTCTTTCTATTCGTTTTTGGTCTGTTGTGCAATTGTTTTTAACTCTGCCGCTATTACTGTCGAGTAAATAAGAGCTACCGAAACGGACCATACGATAACAGGGTAGTGATTCTGTAAACAACGCCGGTCGTGCGGACTGTCGAGTGAAACCAAGCGGCGAGATTAAGTAGTCCCGTCAGTGCGAACAAAACACATTGTAGCGCGTGCATTTTCAATTTAGCAGCACGATGGGTCGAACGTATAAGGCTGCTTAATTGAAAATGCACGCGCTACAATGTGTTTTGTTCGCACTGACGGGACCTTAATCTCGCCGCTTGGATATCACTCGACAGTCCGCACGACCGGCGTTGTTTACAGAACCACTACCCTGTTGTACAATTGTTTTTAACTCGGCCGCCATTACTGTCGAGTAAATAAGGCAACCAAAACGGACCATACGATAACAGGTCCAAGACGATATGGTTTTTACCACCTATAATACCGGCCCGGATATAGTAAAGATAACATTGTTTACTGGATTACACATTTCTATAGAGATAATTAAATTAACGTTCTAGTTCTCTTTTTAGACATCACAACTAAACTATATTTAGTAATCAATAAAAAAATACACCTTTCTTAACATAATATACAATAAAATTGATAGCTTTTAGCTCACGTTATGTTAATAAGTGTTACAAAATGCATCTGCGTTCACCCGCGAAGGTTGCATTATGACAAACCAGCTTTAGGATCGCCTTGAACACTTGTAAGATAAAACTGTTAGTTACATTAAACCAATTAAAATCAGTAAATGCATTTTTTGCTTTAAGCTGAAAGTATGAACCTAAAGCGCGTCGGTTTTTTTTTTAAATATCAGTGGACCATGTCACACCAATTGACCAAGTCCCAAACTAAGCTCTAGGCTTGTACTATGGGTACTATACAACGATATAAATACTTATACAGAGAAATATATACTTAAATACATAGAAAACATCCATGATCCAGAAACAAAATATTCATGCTTATCACACGTATATCTGCCCCTACCAGGATTTGAATCCAGGACTACTAGTTTCTTAGGTAGGGTCACTACCAACTAGGCCAGTTATTAAAGTAAAGTATAGACAGGGACCGTATTTACTGTCGCCTTTAACGCGGTGGATAAAGCATATGTATCGATTGGTAGAAGTGTTGAGATTGAACTTAAGATACCTCAGGTTAAAATTTGGAACATAACTATTACCAAATTAATCAAATCTATCAGCGAGGATGAATTTGGAACAATGTAAGTAACACGATCGTAAGTCCTTCTATCAATATCAAACAATAATTTTCCAATGTCTATAAGCTGTAAATGAATGCGTAAAGGAGCCGCCATGGCTAGAAAACTGACACCGGAAAAAACCAAACAACGAGGTAATCATCGAGTGGTGATGGACAGGTAAACAAATCTATCAATTAGGCGGCGATAATTTGAGAAGCATTATAAATTGGTCATAGTTACTTGCGCTCGCTTAGAACTAACAGTTAATAGCATTAAAGAACATAGCAACCGTGGAGACTTGAATTATTAGTTTTTTTTAGTGTAATTTGACTATGTGCATTATATGTGCAACTAATATTGTAACATTACATTGATGAATAAATAAACTAAACTAAACTAAACTATTTTTGTTAAGTAATATACCTACTATTTTATTTTCATTATTCATATATAGCATCTGTGTGTTTAGTTAGTAAAAAAATGTATCGTTAAAAAGTGATATGTTAATAGCGACAGAGTTTCTAAACGCTGATTCTATTCAGAATAAAAACTATACTCAGGTCTTGACTTGAAATTAGAAAGAAAGTTAACACGTGAATAAAATATTCTCACCGTATAAGACGAAGTAAAGAGCGGTAATGTAGGTACAGGATGCGGCAAATTCTCAGCTTTGCGGAAACGTAAATTAAATTGATTCTGCTTGTTTTTATTGAAGGAAATTATTTTTGTAGCTTCATAACCGTAATAAGACTAATAAGTAACCGCTTTGACGATATAACTACTTAAATTCGTTTTTTTTTATAGAGTAAAACTTGCACACCTAGCCATCAAAATCATTGGATTTTTTATGTGCCGCTTTACAACTAATGAATATAATAAAATTATTACATTTATGTGGGAAGATACCCATTATATTTTTTATAACGGCAACTCCATGCCTTTGTCCTTGGCGACCTTCCGAGAAAGTCAAGCAACTTGCCTATGACTTATGTCGGGAGTAAAAGTATTTGACACACGATGTAACAACAATTAAGAACAACCTTGTAAACGTGCCATTCTCGATCCTACTGCTTACGCAATAAGCGCCTTGCACGCAACTTTTACTTTTTATACCGCTAACTTGGCTTGCAAACAGGGAGACGCTTTCGTGTTAAGTTGAAATTTAGGGTTCCTTGAGAAGAATGTGAACCTTCTTAACATATTCTCTATCGAAAATATAGAGTAGGTAAGTACCTAAAGGGGTTTAGGTAAAAGTGTTGTCATTTGTAAAAGTCATACATTTTCAAAGTGAGCGGCCATTAGTAAATGTGGTTAATTATGATAGAATAATTGAAAATAAACAGGTTTTGTTACTGAATGTAATACTCTTAAGTGCATCGGAGCCGAGATATTTAATATTCTTACTTAGGCGTACTTTTAGTACCAAAAACTGAACACTTAAATCTTAAATATCTCGGCTCCGATATTATTAAATGCCATAAATTATATGTATCTATGTGTATTTCGAGGTCCTTTAAATAAATAAGTAAAAATTACGCGAGCCGTTGAAAAAAAAATGACAATATTCTTCAAACAAATTTACCCAATGGCCTTTGGTTCAAGAAAAGACGGTCGATAAAAAATACAGAGTGGTGGTTTTCTTACAGTCGGTTAAAGTTATTGTATTTTTTTTCTTTATCTTGTATTCTTTATCTGTATCTTCCTTATCTTCTTTACATGGTATAAAATAAAGTCTATTTGTCTATCTGTCTGTATATCCGCTGAACCTAAACCACGCAACGAATTTTGATGCGGTCTTCACCATGAATTAGATATTCTTTTACGAAAGGTTTTTGGTGGCCTTTTCGCAGAACTTTTTTTGGCCGAATTTCATTTGCCAACCAACGTTTCGCCGACAATTCACTTTGACAACTAACGATTACCAAAATTTTATATGACAACTTTTTAATTCGCAGAATTATTATAAAGCGTATTATTATAACGCCTTTACACTTTTGGCAGACTCATCATTTGTCAAATCTTTCACTTGGCGAATTGTATGTCGTTTCCGTATCTTTTGGCGAAGCCCTGGTCTTGAACTTGCCTATAACAAAACAAAAAAGTATGGTATCAGAAGTCTCATATGTAACAGAGTCCAGTTAGGTGCGACGACGAGCGAAGCGAGGAGGAGCGTGTTAGGTTGACCGTGAGCTAACCGAAGCCGACTTTTTATTGTAATAAAAAACAAATAAAACTTAAGTCTTAAAAAAAGTAGGTATTTCAAAACATTATACAACATGAAAGTAGGCATTTTGAAAAATAACATTATAAAAAACAGACCACATGTTGAGTTGGTAACTGTTAAGTTGGCAAATAAAACAAATACATTTGATAAGTTGGGAAATGAACGTTCGGCGAAATAAATTTACGCGAAACGTGAGTTGGGAAGTGATAATCGGCCATACAATTTTCTGCGATAAATAAGAGAACCGGTTTTTATGTATACTTTTTTGTACGGGTGTGACAGATAACTCATATAAACTGAAGCGAAGCGAGGGAGGGTCACTTGTTTATTATAAAATGACGTGGCCACAGTTTTATACACATAATTTACAAATAAAGCTGTTTGCATGCTAAATAGTTTCCGAGAGCAGCTGTTGTAATTAACAACATATATTATGAATATGATATGATAATTTTAAAAGTGTTATTTGTATTGAATTTTGTGAATTTTGATTGGAGAAGAAAGTTCAAGCTTATAAGATATTGTTGTAAGATAAAGATCTTTCAATCATTAATTGTACCTACTTAGCTCTAAACTAAACTAAATTTGGAAAAATCTCCAACTGTCATTTTCTGATAAAAATAAATCACTAACCAACAGAGTCACTAAAAAGAACAAATGTGTTACTAAAACAAAAACAGAAAATAATTAATTATAATTAAGTAAGTAAGTTAAAAAATGTCTTACCTAATGTTCCTAATTACTAATTCCAAACTCTGTGACGGCAAAATCTACAAAACCTACTAAATAAGGCCACAACATCCAATACGGAACCATTTTCGTCGAAATTTAAATCCGAGGCGTTATCATTCGTTCCGTTACGTCAATTTGTGAAAAACCAACAAGCGGATGTGATAACAGATAATTCACCGTTCGCACGCCAGCCGCGATTTAAGATAGAAGATGTTAACCGCTGCCTTAAGCACTATTTCCACCAAACGGCCCGCAACGGATAGGATCGGACAGAATACGAACGGAGCCGACCGCAAGCGAACGGAGCCGATCGCGTGTCGCAGCATACTTTCGGTTACGATCACATGTCGCGGAAGACGCCCGCGGTCAAGCGGTTGTGCGCAGTTTGGTACTTTAGACTTAAAAACAGTCAAGGGCAAAAATATGTAGGTATAGGTACACTTTAGTACCTTGTCTATTTTCGTCATATTTGAACTGCCATATATGAACTGTCACAGTGGTTAAAGTGACAAGTGACAAGGACAAAGCGTATACGTATTTTTGACCTTGACTGTACATATAGAATTGAGTATCGTTAAAAGATAATAAAATAATTTTCGTTTCGATCCGTTGCGGGCCGATTGGTAGAAATAGTTGTCTTTCACTGCATCTACGGGTCGGCACAGTGGTCTTAAGTAGCTACACTTTTATACCTTGTCGCTTTAACGCCTTTGACAAATTAGTGCAGCAGTTCAAATATAACTTTCAAGTGACAAAGCACTATAGTGTACAGATACTTCGGGACACTTGCACAGAAAATTTTACACTAGGTTACGACACTAACTCGAATTAAAATGTCAGTTTTCGTATGAATCTGACGTTTACTAACTCGAGTTCGTGTCGTAACCCACTGTAACTTTTTTTTTGCAAGTGGCCCTTATAAGGTTATAAGGCCGACTGTAGATACTCAAATTATCCCGTCAGTAGTCAACAAGACTTCAGTATATACTGAAATTTAGTCCTGCAGCTTTCCCCGCAAATCCAATTAACATCCGGTTTGGCACTGTTTAGCGCGTGACTGAGTTTTATAAATTCTTTCATGATATCCAATGCCTTTTCGTTCAAGGAGCAAGTGACTACGAAAATTACTTATACAGGATGGTCCAGATTTTTTATTTTATTAACTGTAATATCTAAATATATAAAAGAAGAAACTAACTGAGATATTAAAACAGTTTAAACCGCTGGACCTGGGAACTTGAAATTTGGAGGGAGTATTCCTTGGGTTGGGGTGTAATAAGAAAAGATTTTCTGAAAATCGACCCCCACCGGGAAGTAATAGGGGGGGTACTGGGAACTAATTCTACGCGTACGAAGTCGGCCAAAAATGTGGTCTACCACCCTATGGTTGAAGTTCATTTGCACGTCATGTTATGGTACAACAAGTTCGATTTTCCTTTGCAATAATATTATGACAGTGACAAGTGTCAACCTTAGCGATAATTAGATCTCACAGAAACTTTTGTCAAAACTGATAGACCGCTTTCTTGGCCAACCGTACTTATATAAGTGTCAAAATACATATACATGCCAAGGATAATTTGCGTTCCAGGTTTTTTTTTTCAAACAGAGTTGCAGACTTAAGTTTTGTAGTGTAGTTAAATAATATAATTCAACTGTCCCTCGTTCTTTATACTCCTAAACTGACCTTTCCATAACCAAATAAAAAAAGTTAGCATCAATTACGCTTAACGTTTATTACTGTTTAAATAATCGTTGAGATAACGTCTCAAACGGCCTAAGATTAAGCGCGGTATTATTCAAACTTTCTCTTACGTAACGTTACAAATGCCCTAATAAATAAAGAAAAGAGTAAAATTACTTCAATTTATTACGTATGACCGGTATAACTAGGACTTTTAACCTTGTCTGTTATAAATAAATAGAGATCGGTGTTATCTGGGCACGAATTTATGATAGAAATACGAGATGATGTAACTCACAGAGAAAGAGTCAAAGGTTTTTGAGGAAGGCTTAAAAATGTGGTCTATTGACCACACTATTGTGTCATTCTCAAAATTTCTCGAACTCCTATTATAATTAGACCTCTGTGCTCATAAGCATTATGGGACGGTGCGTATCTACAAGTGAGGCGATGGGAACCTCAAATGGATCAAAGTAAAGAGACAATTCTTTACACATCTTTACACGTTTACTCATCGTTCCTTTGAAGAATAACACCACAAAAGTATTTGTAAAATTGTAACCAACAAATTTTAACTTATTTCAATGTTACATTATAATAAAAGTTACACCGATTTTTACGTCACCATCCCACCTTCACTCTAATTGCAATCAGGCAATGCACTCTCGCAGCGTGCAGTTAAAGGCTGCACTTTATTATACAATGAATCTTACAACTATACCGTCTGCGGTTAAACCTCTCGACCGCAACGCTTTGTACTGCACAATCTTTTAAATTACTGACATTAGAGCAGTTCCGCCATTTTGTAAAATGTAATTATAGCATTCAAACAGGAATTAACAGAGAACATAGGAAATTAATTTGCTGGCAAAAGCTTAGAGATATCATTACGTTGAATAATACGAGAAGTTGCGTAAACAAATAAATACCTCTAAGTAAGTGTCTAATTACATAGCTTAATCACTTATTTTTCATTATAACACCGATGTAGTAAGTAGTCATAAAATGTCATATTATGACATCGTAATTTGTTGGAATAGTTCGATCGTATCATGCTTTCTCCTTGAGTTTTTATTATCCTTCGCTAAGATAATTTAAAAAGATGAAACGCACTTATGTCATATGAATCTTCACTACACCGGGGTTATATTCTACTAGGTAAAACTATATTGCTTTTAATATGTTGCCATTGTGTGTAGTCCCACCACACACTGTACAGTTAATTTTCTTTCCTAAAATCATAGACTAGTGATTGGTTGTACAAACGAATGCACAGTTTAAATATAAGCTTTATAAATAACTTATTTTTTAAATAATTAAACGAAAATAGTGCCCACCGTTTTTCTTTCAAGCTATATTGACATAGCACGCCAAAAAAATTACGTAGGTATTCAGTTGTACAAGTCTATGTCTAATTTTATGAAAATGCTTTAGTTTATTAGAAAACACAATAACAGTACTACTCGTAATAAGATGCAATTCCCAAAAAGTATTGTTGAGAATTTTTCATATCGCGTACGATTCATTACGAGAAAAGTGAAGACAATAAATAACTCACATTTTCATGTAAAATCCTTTTTTTTTTTATGCGCGAGAGTATAATGAAATGATTATATCTTTGGTTAATTATGATTATGACTCACGTTAATAGTAGAGTAAATATCTCCGCTCGCTCTTAGCTGATTGCATTAAGATGCAAGTAAATGGGGTGCAATTTCCTCAGGCCTGCATCCTCAAATAGTTCCCACGTATATACTTGTAATAATCTTTATTATGTAGGTTTTGCTGAAAATTAGTGTGTCTAGAGACATAATATGTTAATACGAGTTTAAAAGCACTAAACTTTATATAAATAATATAAGGGGACAATCTCACACCAATTGACGTAGTCCCAAACTAAGCTCTAGGCTTGTACTATGGGTACTAGACAACGATATAAATACTTATATAGAGAAATATATACTTAAATACATTAGAAAACATCCATGACTCAGGAACAAATATTCGCGCTCATCACACAAATATCTGCCCTTACCGGGATCCGAACCCAGGACCGCTAGCATCGTAGGCAGGGTCACTACCCACTAGGCCAGCGCAGTCGTTTGGAAGTTTTCTCTCATTCTCTCTACAGTTATCACGTCTTAGAGAGTAAAGGGCAAGATTAATAGCACTTCAACTTACGACGACATGTTTAGCGTAGTTGATAGTGACGAAGCTAGCGGTCCCGGGTTTGATTCCCGGAATTGGCAAATATTTGTGTGATAAGTGCGAGTTTTTGTTCCTAAGTCTTGGATGTTGTGTATATGTATTTCTTCATAATATAAGTATGTTTATCGTCGTCTAATACCCATAGTGCAGTCAGCTGCAGAAGTAGCTAAGCAACCTAAGAGGTCAGAATGATCTGCACTCGACTCTATTGTCAAGAATATACATCGTGTCCGGTTACTCCACAGAATATGACATTCGCAAAAGATCATACTAGCAAAACATCATATACGCATAACATCATACTAGCAAAACATCATATACGCATAACATCATACTAGCAAAACACGATATTCGCAAAACATTATATTTACAAATAGTCGGGTTTTGTTATACTTAATATCATTAGGTAGGTTTAGGTTATGTTACATTTATATCAGGCCCGGAGGGCCAAACTACCCAGAAATAGGAGCTGACACTATCTAATTCATGTCTTAATAATAGTTAAGTTTTGCTAATGTGATGTCTTGCTACTATGATGATTTGCGAATGTCATGTTTTGCGAATATGATGTTTTGCTTTTATGATATTTTTCAGAATATCATGTTTTGCGAATATTGTATCCAACGACGGAAGGATCGTGTCTAGATCATTTTGGGCATGTTATTCTGCCTAGCCACTTTTGATGCTGACTGTACAAGGCTAGAGCTTCGTTCGGGACTAGATCAATTTGTGAGAGAATGTCTGCGATATATTTTTTGATTTACTTTGTTGCATGTTATGTGCAATTAAGCAGTTTGTGCATGAAACTTTTCATATTTATCATAGTAAGGGATGTATTATTAACTCTGCTGATTGCATTAAGATGCAAGTAAACTGCACTGCAATTTCCTCTGGCTGCATCCTCCATAGGTTCTCACGGTGGTCGGTGAAAACTGAGAAACCGCATCGACGAGTTTATGTATCGTACCTTATAATTGGAGGAGGATACGTAGACAACGTTATAGGTGATCACTTTTGTACTTTGTCGCTTTCACTAGTTTAGCAACATGTATAACAATTACATAGGTACCTCCTCCTTTCTTTCAGAGCAGATATCTCCTAAACGGCCGAACCGATTTTGATGAACCTAGATAAGAGTCATCCCAGCAACACTAGCTTTCTTTCTTTTTTTTAAACGTCGGAATCGGTCTATCCGTTTGGGAGATACGACGCCACTGACAGACATAGTTGAGATAGACACAGACATCTTTTTTTTGGAGGTTAAAAAAACGCTGACGCAACTTATATGTTCTTATACGGACTTATAACTTTACCACTTATCTAGATATCCTAGAGAACATATAAAAAGTATCACTGTTTGACTTGTATTTATTTAGTATTAAATTTGAAGATACGAAATACACAAAAAAATGTTATGCCTACATCCTATGATAAAACTTTCTCTAATCATACAGCTGTCAAATACATTCAACATCTTTATTTACGACAGAATCAGATCAAAGAAGTCAAATATCATTTTAAATTTATAACCATACATACATACAGGGTGTCCGGTTTTAGAAGGCCAAATATAAACCCATGAGAGATTACCATAGTAATTTGGTAAAGTAGAAATTTAACTCGCTGCATGGTGTCAAATTTTCAAACTAGATGATATACTGTAGGTTTATCGCTATTTTTGACATTGTATTCGATATCGGCTTATGTGGGAAGAGAGACGCATATATTAAAGTAGAAAGGAGGTTAATAATATACTCTATTGCTTTTGTGATTTTCCGATAGATATAAGAATCACGTTTCGACACTGATTTTGTGTGTTAATGCCATGTTATCTTTGCGCTGTATCAATAAAATTTCATTTTAAACATAAGCAATATGATTCTGAATGAGCTGCGTTTTATGTTCTTGCCAATAGCGTATCCTTTATTTTTCAAGATCTTTTTTGGACCATTTTTCATGTCGCAGAGAAGAAAACATTGAAACTGACTAAGAAAGTCGTAATATTTTTTTAATATCAATTATAAATTATAAAGTAACTAAAAAAACAGTAAATGTTTTCTTGCAAACTATACGGCGCATCGTGTATTATTGAAACTTCTCCATAATTAGATTAAGACGTAATGCAATCTATCACTGATACATACCAAAAACAAATGTATTCTGTCATCACTACAGATAATAACTACCTACTTAAATGACTAAACGCTCCGATGACGGCACACAAATTTTAATTTCAACATTATCACTGGACCCTTATTTTATCGATATAAAGGTCGTAATCGATTGCCGGCGAAATCGCCAAAACGCGTCACATTCGCGAAGCGCACGCGCAGCTTTCTCGACATTCCTGCCCAACCTGTCTACCGCTACTACAGACAACTGTTGAAAAGTGAGAAACTTGTGAGGTTACATCAAGTTAGAAATGCTTGTAAGTCTTGTAACTAGCTTCTCCGCATATAATTTGATACAGTTCCGAATTGTTTTTTTAAAGATTTCATATAAAATCAACATGTATCATCATTCTCCAGACCTTATCCAAAATTTTGGGTTGGTGCAACATGTAACTTTGCTCAGCTCTCTACATAATTTAACTAACTATATCTGCGAAAGCAATCCCATGTCTTCAATCTCTTTTACCTACCTACCTACAGTTTCTACTCAGTTAACATTGCTTTTGGTTGGACTTGATTAGATTGATTATCGAAATCTAAACATGAGTTACATACATACATACATACATACATACATTAAATCACGCCTGTTTCCCAGAGGGGTAGGCAGAGACCACTTCTTTCCACTTGCTAACATGAGTTACCCCATCAAAATTGCCGACGAATATACAGAGTATTCGTAAGTTTCTTGCGGCTCTTCTTCTCAGCAGTGTCTCCTCTTGGGAAGTGCTGGTAGATTCTTGACGTTTAAAAGTGCCCGTGCGGCCTACTTACTTAATAAATTTCTTTTATCTTATCTTTCTTTAAGTTTCAAGCCACACATCACATTGTCTAGTTTCTCACGGGCTCAAAATATCGAGAAATATAAAGAGACAAAACGCAGGTTTGATACCCCCAAATACGTCTCCACTGAAGTTTTATAATATTCATAATCGTTTTTTTAATCATCCTGTGACATTTCGCTTTGTTCCAAACACACCACTTACATCAGCCCTGTTTTCTTGCAGGTTCGTGACACAAAATTATTAAAACTGAAACATTTTGTGACAATATAAATCATAACTTTACCATTTTAATATAATAATATTTAAACTCTCATATTAGTAACAAACGCGACTTTCAATAACAGTAATTACAATCACAACAACCGAAGCCTCAATAAAGTTGAAAACGAACTAACAACGTCAACTCAACATGTTAATCTCCAGAAATCGATAGTACCTTTAGAAGCAAAACGACCAATTGGGTTAATGTCAATATCTATTGCAGGAACTCGGACTGGTTTAACGATTGGACGGATATGTAATTAGACTGATCAAGTTCAAGGTATTAACAGAATGTATACAATATCAATTTATGGAAACAGAGCATGCTCTATCTAAATGTACAATACAATACAAAACACTTTATTGTACACCAAACAATAACATTACAGAGATACAGCATTATTAAAAACAACACAGGTAAACAACAGGCAGTCTTATCGCTGATTAGCGATCTCTTCCAGACAACCTTACCTACTAGGGATAAGGTGTCAATTTTTTTTTTTTATTTTATTAATGTAGTAGGAGGTTTACTATAAACTGTTTAAATCTGTATCTTGGAGTTGAATTCACGCTGTATCTTGCTGTGATATTGTGATTATGATGTTAATATTATGACAGTTCTGGTTTACTCAAGGTTCAATACATCTGCAATATAATGAACATATCTAAGCAAGATGGACTGAACCAAATTGGAATAAAGCCGGTAAATTAAATAATAAAATAAACAGAAATATCTAGGGATCTCACACAAATTGACCTAGTCCCAAACTAAGTTCTAGGCTTGTACTTTTTATGGGACAAACTCTGCAATACAGTGGATCACTTCCAACGAGAAATGACCGAACAGTTTCTCTCATCACGATTATTATACCATCGAAAGAGATGACCACCTACCAAAAGGTATTGCGGTGACTATATTCGACATTCATTAATAAAAGTATCACCGACTACAATAAAACGATTTTTGAAAACTGACAAATGTATGGAGATGGCATAAGCGCAGAAAAAAAAATCGCTTTATTCCGTGTGGGTATAATTCGTTTATTCTATCTTGGCTCTCGGGGTTGGCAACGCATAAGCAGTCTTGGTTCATGGCTGAGATGCTGGGGATAACTAACGTGAAAGTAAACGTCAATTCATAGAGAACTGTCATTTCTGACGTATATATAATTTTCTTACGACCATTAGTATTGCAATCATGATACTCATATTGAATTTAGATCGCAAATGTCTCTAGGTGTCAGATCCCACGTACCAACAGGCCAATCATTTGCCTTCTCAATACCGTTAAAACGAATCCAAACAATCAAATTTAGACAGTTATTTATATATCGTAAAACGAGGTTCGAGTAGGGAAAGACTGAAATTATTTCCAATAGACGTAACAAGTTACGTATTTTAGGTTGTGTCCCAACTCATCCCGTTTTACAGTACCAAAAAGGTTGTACTATTTGAACACGCTGTAGATATCATCAATAAAAACCACGTACAAAGATCCTCTATCGATTAATAGCAGTAGTCAATATGGCAGTAGCCTAGTCATTAACCACAAATAATAAGCCATTGTTCGAAGAGAAAGTGTCGTGCCGGTGAACTTGATCCCAAACGATTGGGTAGGGCGCCGGAACCGGGTCCTGGCCAATTTGCATGTAACTGTCATTTGGCCAAAGAGGTTTTATAGCAGCCGGTGTTTATGATGTTCTGATTTATGTTGATATGTTATTAGCAGGGGTCGGATTTTTCATCGCATGGTGAGATGAAAGAAAACTGTGGAGTCGATATTAAAGCTAAATTTTAATTCATATTCATACTCATTCATTTAATTAAGAACGAAATTAAATTATAAATAAAATAAGTCATATGAGTAGAAATAAATTATATCGTAAATAAAAATAAAATAAAATATTACTTTTATAATATGCTTTACCGCAACAAAGTAGTCTAAACCAAACAAAAGATTAACTAATTTGATATAGTTACAGGGTAAATGTAACCCTTTACCAAGCAAAAGGCTTAACACTTCCCAAATCATACTACATAAATAATTTTAATTACATTCAGTAAGATTAATTTTCGATTAACATTTTCGATCTGTCAACCTGCACAAGGGACAAAAGTATTACGGGACTAAGAAAATTGGTGAGTATGAGTATGAATATGAATTAAAATTTAGCTTTAATATCGACTCCACAGTTTTCTTTCATCTCACCATGCGATGAAAAATCCGACCCCTGGTTATTAGTGTAATAGCGGGGACAAGAACGGCGTACAGATGCTGTACGGTACTTGATTTGAACGATGACAGCTTCGTTTAGTAGGCTGTAATGGCCAACACTACTATGAAAATTATATCAAACTATTCCAAATTTATCACTAGGTATATCGTTATACTTATATAAATATAGAATGCCTTGATAAGTAGGTACTCGTCACATAGTTGTCAAAATGTTCTTATTAGCAAATTCTTTACTAATTGGTGTTAATGTTTTGCATAATATATAATGTATTGTTTAATTGGTTGATCTTCATACAAGACACTGTAAATACGTTTGTCGAATTGCAGGTTAATTAGAAACGATATCTATACTAAAATTATAAAGTTGAAAAGTTTATTTGTTCGTTTGTTTGTTTGTTTGTTTGCTTGAACTCGCTAATATCAGGAACTGCTTTTCCGATTTGAAAAAATCTTTCAGTGTTAGATAGCCCATTTATTGAGGAAGGCTATATATCATACTCACATAAACCGAAGCGAAGCGAGGGCGAGTCGGTAGTCTATCTATACACACCCAGGTAGCAAAATAAATGATGGCGAATAGGTAACGATTCTCGTGCGAATCGCCGCGCGTCTTGTATTCAGTACTTAATGGCACCTAAATTAAAATATGTACCTAATTAATGAATGAGTCAACTTATCTATGCCCTTAACGTATTTTAAATGTAGGTCACACCATAGGCAGAGGAAATCAATTAGATGGTCAATAATTATGAAATAGCTACTTCTAATGACTGTTTCCTAAGGCACAGGCAATTTCGGCAACCCATTACCAACATAAACAAACAAAAACAGAAGCATACATCATCAGCCCTGTCATTTCTCAAACAGAATGCAATAGTAATTGCCATAAACTTCATTATCCATTGAAGCTCATTTTTCAAGGATTCCTCTTCAAAAACCTTCCATTTGTTATTTACCCATAAATAATTCTGTTAAGCAAGCGCATTGCGAGCTGCTGTGAAATCTCACGTTTTGGTTCTTTTCGCGCCGCGTGCGCAGACCACATTTTTCTCGCTTGACTTTTTGTGTATTTTGAATGAATAGTGTCACAATACGTGGCATAATACAGTTTGTTTTTGTTTATTTTTAAATTTTATGGTCGTGGTGTGACTAGTAACGGTTAAAATGACATTACGCGGTTTGGATTTGGAATTCTAAGTGAGTTTCAGATATTTCAACGATGGTACAGTCAAGGAGTTTAATACCTAGTCCACTTTGGGCTATGTCAAAGTGACGTAATCAATCAAAACGTAAGAGACATCTTATGATTTTCATTTACAGTCTATTTGAAATAGTCTAAAGTGGACTAGGAACTAAATTCCGTAACTGTAGAATACTTTCGATTATCTCTACGGGTAGGTTAATTATTACCGTAGTAGGTCAGTTATTTAACTTCGTCATTCAATTTTTGATAGCTATAGGATGCGCGTCCAAAATGCTGGCCTTACCCAATTATAGAGAACTACCTACACTCTAATGTTCCCTTTTTACTCGAAACATTTAATAATACCTATAGATTTAATGTCGACCTATAAGTTCTTTAATATTTATATACACACATAAGCACTTTGAAGAAAAATAGTAGGTATAGTCACCCAATAAAAATGTTGAGCATACTTAGAACCTTGTCATTGTGACTGCCATTGCTATTGTCATACTTGTCATTTGGTGTTCAGTTTGAAGTTTATAATGACAGTGCACTAAAGTGCTTAACATTTTCGTTGGCGACATCAGTTCTTGAAGAAAGTAACTTAGCAAAAGACTATTTACTTTTGACTATATCACAGATACTTTTTGCATTCACGTTCCCTTTTGTCGTGTTTTGACATTTACGACAATTTAATCAGATATAGCCTACCACATTGACACCACATTGCATTCGTCGACAAAAATACAAAAGAGTTATAAGCTTTTACTTTTACCTATAACAATAGAACTAAACTATATCTGCTAGATATTTTGATAAATGTTAAACCTTACCTATTCATTCTCTCTTATACAATACCCAAAGGAACGAAAAGGTCAACGAGAATAATATTTATATCTACAAATCTATGTTGATGATATAATTGAGGGTGTAACCATTTCTAATGTTTAAGACCTCGTTATGAAAGGGAATGAGCTATTATTATTATGCAAGAGCTTGTGTTTATTGTGAAATATGTTTTCTAATCATTATGATTAACCAAATGCTAACAGTTGAAAAATGATTTACTTTAATTGCACATGGATAAATAAATAAATAAATAAATATCAGGGGAAAATGTCACACCAATTGACCTAGTCCTAAACTAAGCTCTAGGCTTCTGCTATGGGTATTGGACAACGATATAAATACTTATTTAGAAAAATATACGTATACTTAAATAGGTACATAGAAAACATCCATGTCTCAGGAACAAATATTCGCGCTCATCACACAAATATCTACCCTTACCGGGATTGGAAGGACCGCTAGCTTGTAGGCAGGGTAAAAACATGTGATGTAAATATACAAGAAACTTCATGGTTTACATTTAAATAGTTTATAATTATTACTTCATTGCTAAGCAGCGTATTCAGATAAGATGGTAACTGTTCGTCAAATATTTTGGTAGAAAAACGAAATCAAAAATTGAACCTGGGGGTCCTCACGGTAACATTGTAATTGCAACCTTGTCGAATGACTAAAAGGGTTCCTTTTATGTTTAGTGTTATGTCCTCAAGCGAGGACTGGGGTCCCAGGAGGGTAAACATCATTCGGATCATACCTTCCAAAGTAATAAATTCCCCTTAATTCCCCTTATTTTAATTAAAGTACTCACTGTCCCTTATGTCAAATCAAATGTCGTAATAAGAGCATATTTCAAGCACACTCTAGTAATTCGAGTTTATGAATAAGAGGGTAGTTTTACTTTACTACTAACTTTAAAAAACTTATCGCTTCGTGTTAAAGCATCAATGTATCTCATCACATTACCATTTATGCAACTTAGCACTCATACCACTAGTAACTCTATGTCGGCTCCACTTTGTATGAAAATGAAGTAGCATGGCACTGAATCTCGTGGTCATCAAATGACTTGACGCACGCACCTTCCGGCCCTTATGTCGGCGACGCATTGTCTTCCGCGTCTCACATCGCACACCATCTCTAAAGAATGTTATTACCACCGCTTACCACCGCTTACCGCTCGCTGTAATAGTGATAATACCGTAGGCTTAGCTAATGCTATGTAATGTAAGTTATCTGTTTGTAGATGCACGGATTTGAAATTATTCATATGCGGTTTGTTTGAGTGAAACATTATGGATATGTAGGTACTAGTTTATGCTTATAAAGTTTTTAATTTGAGTAACACTGAGCACCCACTTATAGCATCTTGCTATTTTGAACGATACGAATACGAAATTACATTGAGATCGTCAACATAAATACTAATTATCAAAGAATACAAAAACAATTAAACATACGACGACGCGCTGGCCTAGTGGGTAGTGAGCCTGCCTCCCAAGCTAGCGGTCCTGGGTTCAAATCCCGGTTAGGGCAGATATTAGTGTGATGAGCGAGAATATTTATTCGTGATGGATGTTTTCTATGTATTTAAGTGTATATTTCTCTATATAAGTATTTATATCGTTGTCTAGTACCAAATTCAAATTCAAATTCAAATCATTTATTCTGTAAGTAGGCCCTGTAGGCACTTTTACAAGTCTGAGTCTACCAGCGCCTCCAAAGAGACCACTGTTGAGAAGAAGCGCCGCAAGAAACTCAACAGTAAGCCGTTTTTTTACAAAATAACCCATAGTACAAGCCTACAGCTTAGTTTGGGACTAGGTTAATTGGTGTGACATTGTCCCCTTGACATTTATTTATTTATTTATACATCATAAACTAAGGCAGAGTGGGGAACTCTATTTTTTTTTAATAATTCTGTAACCACATTTTGCACAATTAGGCTAGACAGGGTCAAGTCATACTGCAAGCCTTTATTCTCCACGGGAAGGCATGGCACTGTTGTAACCCGGCAACTACACGGGACCCACGAGACGGGGAAAAAAATTAAAACAACAACAATTAAGCATCTAATAAAATATAACACTGCTTATTGCATTACTACTATCACAAGAATTCAGTCCTAACATTACAAATACTATGTGAACCCGACTAAAATGAAATGCTTTTGTGCTTCTCACTTCATCGGTTATTTTAATCCCCAGGGTTCTAGCCACTTACTAAAATATGACCTAAGGATTTTCTAATCCGAGAAAAACAGTATTAAAGAAGATTACATTACCTTTAAAGGGGTATAATAACCTTAACTCCACTCTTTGTTCAAATTGAAAGAAACCAATCTAAGATAAATTTGTCTTTAAGCTGTTACAGCAATAAGCTTTCAAATTATTACCCATAAATAAATTTAATGACTGTAAGTCAGTTATTTATGTTTTCCAATTAGAATTAAATTTAATAGTTTCGGGTGCGTTATTGCAGCGTTACAAATAAAGTAACGATTACTCTTATTGCGTTATTCGTTATTTATTCATCGCTTTTGTAATCTTAAGATCCTATATATTTCTTAAGCCCATGGAAATCTTATTATATGTTTTCATCACACTTGCTCGTAAATAGTGTCCTAACATGCTAGAAAAATCGACCGTAAATCCAAAATAATACCCGCGGGCCTTTTTTTACCATTACGCCCTAACGTGCGTAATAGCTTTTTTTTTTTAATATTATACTTACGTGGACTCAAACTATCACAATACGTCAAACTATCACAATTCTTGTGCCATTCGATATGAAGTTTCAATCGAGATGAAATGTCAGTTGAATACTATTGATAACTATTGATCTCATATGTCACTAGAATCGGACTCCGAACACGTTTGACATTATCTGTGGTAAGTCACAGACAATGATGTAGTCTGCCGCTAATAAGTTAAAAATATGATCTTTTGTCTGATTTTATTTCATTTCCTCGCAATTGTGATGAAAAACATTGTATGTTACACGGGTGGTAAAGGAAATACAAAGCTCGAGTCATTAAAGCCCTCAGCCTTCGGCTTCGGGCTTCTAACAGACTCTCGTTTGTAATTCTTTCTTTACCACCCTTAATACACAATGTACTATAATAGTGTCAATGGTATTATAATATTACAATTTTAGAGTAGTTTAACGCATTATGAGTTACATAATACGAATTTAATACATCATGTAATTAACCTAACTTACGAAGAGTTTCATAACATTATTTTAAACAGCAGATTCTTGTCAGCAGGCCTAGTATGGTTGCCTTTATCACGTGACATAATGTGGATAAATCACCTGTCACTCTCGTACTTATTTAAGTGTCAAAACGTGACAGATGTTTTATCCACATTTTGTCACATGATAAACGCAGTTTTTTTTTAACAGAAAGTTGTTAGAAAATACTACAGTAATTTATTCCAAGGCGAGAAAACATCAGTTTGATCTGACAATGAGCAATTGTTTTCATTTTGAAAATCGAAGGCTTGTCTGCATACAAAATGAAAACAATTGTTCCACTTTGAAGCTGCCTGCTATTGCGAGTGCGTTAGGCAATAGCCCTTCTGGGCCAATATATTTGGCTATTAGGGCCATATTATTATTAAGTGCCAAAATCTGCCAAGTTCCAGGCAGTAAAAGGAATAGCGCTATAGCTGTTACATACATACATATATCCGTCTTGATAACAGCTGAGGATCTAATAAAACGGCCCAGCATCCAGATGGACTATGTCAAATTGACACTGTAAATAAAATCATGAGAAGTCTCTTATTTTTTGATTGATTACGTCACTTTGACATAGTTCAAAGTATATATTGCACAAAAAACCAAATACAAGTATATTGTAACATAAATTTCAGATTAACATGTACAAAGGCGAACTTATCCCTTACTGAATATGTTAATTGTAAACTTTAGATGGACCCGTCAATCTAAAATAAATAATTACCTTAAACACTTACCCAGCACAATCAAAGCGATTAATCAAATTAACTAATTTCTACATCATTAATAACAAAGTGAATGAAAGCCATACAACCCATTCTCCATAAGGTACGTAAAGATTCATTATTATTTCATTTTGATTGATGTTATGAAGTAATAATTGTTATGCTTGAAGTGAGAGTGAATATCGAAATCGATTGGAACATACCAAGTTACATTTTCACTTTAAATTAGCCTGTCTTGCAAGGTATCACCACTATGAGCATAACATTTGGAAGATCAAATATTTAAGTAACTGCAAATTTAATTTGGTTTTGGGGTTTTGATGATGGGTTGAATTAAAATCGATTTTCGATCTGTTAATGGAATGGTTATAGTATGGCTCTTAGGAAATGTTTATATGATTGTTACATCTACAATATATTCCAGTTAAAAGACGTTCATTTACTAGTTCGTTATTTTTTTAATTATTGGTTATTGTCAATGAATTCTGGCACATTAAAATGATGATCCTCTTTCAAATATTTGACTAAGTAAATGCAATAAAAGTGTACTTCCCAAACGAATCCCTAGGCTTGTATTCATTGTAGTTGTAGTCATTATTTAACTTAAAACCTACGCTCTTGTCGGTGGTGTAGTTGCCACTTTTCTCTGAGTACTAGACAAATTAAATCACCTTACAAATCGCTCATTGAATACAAAAAAGGACACATTCCAAAATAATTTGCTCTTCCATTAAAAATCGTATTCCAACCGCTTCTAATTTTAAAATGTAACACTGACTCATTTCGGATTGTGTCTGTTTCGTTGAACGTTTCAATGAACGAAATATTTCCCCTTACTGGAAATCGAACCTGAGTCCGCTAGGATCGAAGACGAGGTCCCTACCAACTCGGCTAACGAAGAAAAAATCGAAACATACTTACATTAAGATATTAAAGCTAGTTGTCTTTGCGTGCAAATATGTATTTCTTTGTAAAAGAAGACGGAACGTTTTTCCATTATAATATACTGTATCGCTTGGCAAAAAAAAAATACAACATTTTTTTCAAGCTATACGCGAAGAATTCTGATATCAAAGTGTCTTTATGATTATTGTAATTTCCAAGTAATTCGTCATTCTTACTGTGCTTCAAATTACGCAATTTTTTGCGTCACTATGTTCCAACCAGTTAACTTAATTTGTAAACTTAAATCTAATTTACGCAGATTCAGATTCTCATAAAAAAGCCACAGTATCACTTTATTATAATGACGCAATCCTAATTCATCATGTCGAAAACCCTATGTGTTATGTGAAACGTATTACATATCATTACAGCAATGTAGATCGCGTATCTGACGATCCCAGGTCATCGTTCCACGTAATTTGGTCTTACGTAAAACTCGTATCATTTTATGTTTCACATAAAACGCTCTTTATAGGGCATAGTGTCTTTTGATCTGCCGGTGACGTTTTGTAACATAGCAACGGTCATTGTGGATGAAATGTTAAGTTAAATAGGTGATTTTGATGCAAATGGTTCTTAAAACCATAAGAGAGAAATTTAGTACTGTTGTAGTGCAGGGGTGTGATTCTCTCAAGAAGCAAAGGTGAACGAATGGACGAGTGATCTTCAAGCGGCTAGATTAAGTAGTCCGGTCAGTGCGAACAAAACACATTTTAGCGCGTGCATTTTCAATTAAGCAGCCTTATACGTTCGATCCATCGGCAGGAACCATGCTGCTAAATTGAAAATGCACGCGCTAAAATGTGTTTTGTTCGCACTGACCGGACTACTTTATCTCGCCGCTTGAAGATCACTCGTCCATTCGTTCACCTTTGCTTCTTGAGAGAATCACTCCCCAGTACTTAAACACGAGTGTAGGCGAACGTCATTAAACTTCAAATTCGAACAGCAATCTTGATAATCTAATTTGGAACAGCAGTGTATAAGTAACAAACCTAGGAACTTTTTAAGTGGCCAAAAAAAATCTTGATAAAAGACTTTTGTAGATGATATTATAATTTTTTCAAGCACCCGTTTTACTGCGTGAAACGTTCCCTATTTATAACCATTGTGAAAAAATGCTTTCTTAAGGTCAAGAGTTCTCCACAACACGAATACAACTTAGTTCCTACAGGAATTGTAGTATACGAGTACATAAGGAGAAAGTACAGCGAGATATTTATTTTTTAGCCAGTTGTGCTAAAATACCAGGACATTACGTCATTTAAAAATAACACCTCAAACCGGCCAGCGCTATTAAAATCAAATAAATTCAAAAACAATTTATCACATGTAACAAGTTAATAGCGATGTCAATATGTAACCCAGATGGGATTGAAAGTGAATGCACTATTGCATATCAGTTTATTTTGTTTTATTTTATTACGTTTATGTACGTAACTGACCCGATTTCATAAGTTTGATGAGCACTGAAAGTGATGTAGCACCGTGTAACAATCGGCTTTGGTGTGAATTTTTATTTTTCTCTTGTCTTTTTGGCAAGTAATGGCGGGTGATATAACCGCTAAGTGCGAGTGGACGCTGTTATGCCAAAATACACATGTCATACATTATGTCGTATGTGTTTTTTGCGGGTGGTAGGACCTTGTGCAAGGTCCGTCCGGATCGCTACCACCATCTTATCCATTAACCTACCGCCAAACAGCAGTGTTCGCATTGTTGTGTTCCGGTTTGGGGATAAGAGAGCCGGTGAAATGACTAGCATAGAGGCATTCCATCTTAGTCCTCAGGGTTGGCAACGCATTTGCAGTCTTAGGATTGCATTGCAGTCTTGTGAATGCGAATGTCTATGGGTCACAGTTTCCACTTACCATCAGGTGGCCTGTGCTCGTTTGTCTTCTCTATGCCATAAAAAAAAAAAAAAAAAAAAATATTTAGCGATAAAATGTCAACCCAGGACGATAGGTTTTGAGGGACACTTTATTGCTAAATAGTTGTGGATGACATATTATTGCGTCACAGCGTCCAAGTAAGAGTTGGTATAACTTGAAGTGTAACCGTTTTCATATAATTAGATCAAGTGGATTGATAACAATTTGCAACTTTGGAAGTGTTCCTAACTTTCGATCTGCTGCGGAGAACTTCGTAATAACGATGAAAAAACGATACATTTTAGTGTTTTCATGACCTATGAACGATTACTAAGTATGTCGTCAACGTAAATGTTACACATCTTGACACCGTACAATGCAAATTATTAGTATTCTTATACATAGAACTAGCGACCCGCCTCGCTTCGCTACGGTTTATGTGAGTTTTCTGTAACAGTCGTACATAAAACAGAATTTATTATACCTACATAAAAACCTTCCTCTTGAATCACTCCATCTATAAAAAAAAAACGCATCAAAATCCGTTATGTAGTTTTAAAGATCTAAGCATACATAGGGACAGACAGACAGCGGGAAGCGACTTTGTTTTATACTATGTAGTGATGCTCCTAAAAACGTAGGCAGCGTTGAGGTTTAATTTTGAGTGTTTTTTTTTATGAATAAGTTCTTTATTTTATCTTTAATTAGGCTTTCAATAAATAAAACAAGCACCCGCGCAGATGTATTCTTATGAAACAACACCCATAGACTATACGCTACAGGTTGATGCCACAACGATCAAATTTAAGACGTGACAGAGATCACGAAACCCATAGACAATGTCGGTCCATTTGATGAGCAGCTGCGGTCAGGTTACATAACACTGTGATGTCCGTAGAATACGTAATTATAGCAATCTGTCTGTGCGTTGCCGTGACAGGTGTTAAGGTTCACTCACTGGAAAAAAAGGTCAGAGAGAAAAAGGTTTGATCCCAATTACCTTTTTTGGAGATTGGATTCCAAGCGTGGGTTGGCTAAGTTATTTGAAAAAAATACGTCTGTTATGATTATTACTTGAAAACGTGAATATATAGTATCTACAAGATTGTTATAGAAATACAATCAACTTCAGAAAGTCAACTCATTATTTAGTCTTACTACATTGCTAATGACTCTATATAAACCGTGTACTTACACATAATTCTACTGTTTTCAAGAAACTTCCCTGTCTACAACCAACGGTACGCAACATAGTAAGCAAACCTAGCATTTAGCGAACAAAACCTGTTTCATTTTTCTCCCACGACTCAATTTGTCTGGTTTCTGGTGCGCTTGCGTGCCACTTGCTATAATCATGGTGTGGACGTGATCTTTACTATGGGATGGGAAAACCATTTATAACAGTGAAGCTTACGTTTGTAACTAACACCCTGTATTATAAGACCGATAAGATATTTTACAAACGATTTAGGTGAAGGAAATACTGTGAAGTATGCAAACTCCACAATATGTTACTTACTTTATTGGGAACTATATAACTAGAGGAAAGCAGTTTATTACCTAACTTAACAGGACCATTTTATAAATTTTTCTGGACCCAGAAGTCATCCCTTAAAGGCATGTCTGCCAGTACGTACATACTTAATTGTTATTGATTTTTAGGTGAAAGAAAACTTTACATCCCAACATACACGTCATAGATTTATTTTTTACGTAAATCAAACTTTTTTTCGCATTTTTCCAAAATCCTGACATAATAATCACTAAACCTTACGACACCCGATGTTTCCTTCATTTTCAAAGTCTAATAACACACCAAGCGGCGTGTGCGCAGCTTTTCCCGCCCACTTTTACCTTCGAACGATTAGTATTGTTCTCGTAAGACAATCTTCTTCAAGTGCATGGTAAACAATCTGTTAACCACTTTGTAAAACAAACAATCACAACTCGCCTCGGATATGTGATGTTTTTCCGTGGACGATAAAAATGGAAAAAAAACTTTAACACCTTTTGTTAAGTCAGCATTATTAACAGACGATAACCTACAGTTTATATTTACTTTTTACGTAGACATGATCTTCTGTTTACATTTTGGATTTTAGAAATTGTTGGTTTTTCCACAAGTTTTGTACACAAAGTTCTGATCTCAATGCAAAGTTGTCAAGCATCGGTTATTACGTTACTTTAAGCTCTGCACATTGGGACTTATGCTCCTTGTTATTCTCTCGGGGATAAAAGGAACTTTTAAGAAACTTTGTGATAATTAATATTGTAATTTTGAATAGAACGTCATTTTTTTCTTCGCATTCAAAGTGAAACGTAGTGTTTAACGCGGGAATAAACAACCATAATGAATGACACTCGAACTATAGCCACCCTCGCTCCGCTTGGGTGGCCAAATATCTGGTGTCATTATGGCTTGTTTTAGTCCCTTGTTGAACAATCTACTATTTATACCTGTCTACCGTGTCGAAAGTTTCTAATACCCTTTACGTATTAGCGAACTTACTCGTAACAGCTGTGTGAACATTTCCGAACTATTCAATTAGGTACCGTAAATAACATATACGCGTAACTGACAGGTGCTGGCATATAACATGACTGTTCTAACCACGTTTGAACCATGATGCGGAGTCACTGCGCGTAATAGGATATTGACGAGAAATTGAACGATCACATATGTTTACTATAATCGTACTCGCTTCGTTAGCAAAGGAGGCTACTGTTGTTTTTTTTAATGATATAAAATTATATAGCCTCGAGGGTTTAGATTAGTAATTAAAGAAAGTTTGAAAACAACAGCGTGGCAAATGTCAGCTGTTTTTATTGTCTACAAGAGTATGTGTGTATGTGAGATCTAATTATCGGTAAGGTTGACACTTGTCACTGTCATAAACTTGTTGTATCACGGCGTGCAAATGAACTTCAACCGTAGGGTGGTAGACCACATTTTTGGCCGACTGTACGTATTATAGAAACGAAAAAAACATTGTCAGAATCAACGCGACACTTGGGTTCCCGCTGTTTGTTTTTTTAGTAAGAAAAAATATGGTACTCCTTACTAAGCAAGAAATCAAATGGGGGTCACTACATCTCGAAACTGTCTGACGTTGCGATACCCAATTTGATGTTTGACGGTACCATAATTCCCTTTTCCTCTACAGTTAAAAACTTGGGTGTCACAATAGATCAGACACTTTCCTGGTCAACTCAGGTTACCGATGTCAGTCGCAAGCTCTTCGCTTCACTCCATTCTCTCAGGCGTCTGCAGAATTTTCTTCCTCAACAAACCAAGATAACTTTAGCCCAATCACTTCTTCTTCCTCTTTTAGATTACGCTGACGTTGCTTATATGGACCTCTCAGAACAGCTACTTGATAAACTTGAGCGACTCCAAAACGTGTGCATTCGATAAATTTTTGGCCTACGTAAATACGACCATGTCTCACACTTCCGTGCACAGCTAAACTGGTTACCTATTCGTTTTCGCCGAAACGTTCACATCCTGTCGCTGCTTTTTAATACAATTTTTAATCCTCGTGCTCCCTTTTACCATTCTGAGCGATTTAAGTTCATGGCCACCGGCTCCCAAAACCGGTTGCGCTCAAAGGCCAATCTAACCCTCGCATTCCCATCCCACAAATCCAAATCTTATTCTAAATCCTTCTCGGTACATTCGGTCAGATTATGGAATCGGCTACCGACTGGCATTAGGCAATCACAAACGGTAGACTCCCTAAAAGGCAAATTAAAGAAGTTCTGGCTTGACTCTATCTCCTAAATATCAATTATCCTCTAGATACGTAAAATGTAGTTTATGTATGTATATTTAACTATTAATATGTATATTTCTATATCTATTTATGTAGGTATTTGAATGTAGTTTTATTTTAAATTTAATTATATAAGTTTTATTGGTCTTCTTCTTATACACTTGTTTACTCGTTGCACAACCGTTCACTCATCTCAATCTCTCAAGGGTTAGCTGGAAGAGATCCCTTAAAGGGATAAGTTCGCCTTTGTACATATTTCTATATTAATTGTATTGTTATGGTTTTTCTTTTGTACAATAAAGTGTTTACATACATACATACATACATACATAACAATTACCAATGACTTGACAAAAACGCCCCGATGTGCTTCTGTTTAGTCTACAAGAGTAAACACCCTTTGACCGATAAATTTTGTCCTCTCGCATTATATCCAGGACTTATGTCCATGTCCATGGTGGACTAAAACTCGACATTGGCAAAACACACCTTAGAAAATAAGGAGTGAAAGCCAGACAAAAACCAAACATACAATCCAATTTAATGTTTTCATGATGATCGATAGCTGCTTTTGTATAACGAGAAAACTCACAAAATTATTGGAATGTGTATACTTCTAATTTGATGTCGATAAAAAACTTTCATCATCACCGTATAATCAAGTACTTACTTCATTATATCCTATTTACAAATTTTATCAGCATCTTATTGACCCGTCTTTCCCTTCAGTCACAAAAAACCGGCGGCCGTAACAATAAACTCTTTATCTGGCTCATCGTGAGAAGAAAAAAACTACAATGACGTTGGTTACCTCACATTTCGTCGCCACTTTTCATTTCACCTTAACCATGGCGTCTTATTCTAAACAGGTTAGAGTTCGTTATCGCTTGCCGTAAAGATACACGCTAATTTCTCCAAATCGCCGGATGTTATGCAAATCTTGAGCTAAACTGATGCGATGAATTTTCGGTAATAAATGCATGCAGCGGGTTTTTGTGTTTGACTTGGTGATAAATATTTATATACGCACAGGTGTGTTCAGATTCAAAGTGAAGGATGATTTGACCAGGCGTGTTATTCTCTCAAAAACAACGGACGGTCGGACGAACGAACGAAATCGCAGCGGCGAGTTTAAGTAGTCCCGTCAGAGGGAACAAAACAAATTTTAGCGCGTGCATTTTCAATTAAGCAGTCTTATACGTCAGATCCTTCGGCAGAAAACATGCTGCTAAATTGAAAATGCTCACGCTAAAATGTGTTTTGTTCGCACTGACGGGACTACTTAATAAACCCGACGCTTGGACAATCACTCGTTCGTGTGTCCGACCGTCGTTGTTGACAGAATCACTACCCTGGTTGACTTTTTTTAATGAAGCTACAAATGTCCATACAAATGCAGTTTAACATTTCTCTCCCCTTAAACCTGGTGTATTTTTACGATGTCTGAATGTGTTGTAGATGTTATCACCCTATGTCTATACGTTTTCCTGTCCCAGAAAATATTTCTTCAAATAAACCAAATTAAAAGACCTAGTTTATAATAACAAGATTAGTTCAGCTAAGTGTGTGTATGACCAGCTTCGAAAAAAAAAACCTTTTTTATACTATCCAATTTTTTGCCGGTCACGATTCCTATACCTACTTGCCAAATCACATTCAAAGAAAGCTAGTTGACGTTAAGTAGGCACGTTTATTTTATTGTAAGTACTTTTGAATATTATTGATTGATCCGAGTTTTCCCTAAATCATCGCAATTCGGCAGGTCGTTACTTAACATAGTAAGTGACCTTTAAGTATTGATAATATGGACCATTCAACGTAACTTAAAGGTAACTCATATAAAATTTAAAGTGACATGAATATTCTATAAGCCTATGGTGAAGTCACCAGTTGTCACCCACAGACCTGTAGTCGGCCTCCGCCTATACTTTGTATGAGTGGAATGGTACGAAAGATATATTTTCGACTCTTCGCACTCATATATGGTTGACTACTGGTGACTTTACCCTATGACTTATTACTTGAAACCTACAATATAATTGCGACCATGACTTTCAAAGCTAATAAGTCTTATGGCCCACAATAACCAATCCTGACTGAAATAACTTTCTATGTTAGATAAATGAAAACCCCCGATAACTGTAATGGCGATCCCTTCTATCAGAGCTGAAATCGCTTAAAGGGCATAACCGGTTTTCATGAAATCTAACTAAGAACCACCGCAAAAACCCTGCATTTAAATTTAAAAAAACCGCGTCCAAATCGGTTCACCCATTCAGGAGCTACGATGCTACAGATAGATACACCGATACACACGTCAAACTTATAACACCCCTCTTTTTGCTCCGTGGCTAGGGGGTAAAAATAATTCCAAATATAAAATTTCGTAGAAAACGCAAGTGCTAACCCATGCACCGTTTCCCAAAGTCATTTGTCATTGTGCTCCAACCATTGTATGCAAAGTATAATAAGAGTGAAATGTTTTCTTGCTCATCTGTTGACGACGGAGAGTTTACACAATCGTCAGTTTTTAATAAAATACATGGTACAATTACGTGAATTGTTCAACACACAATTGGTGTAGATATTATTAATTCATTGTGCTTTTTTCTTTCGCTGATTAATATTAATAATCTCGAAAAAATATCTTAAAAACAAAATGTTGTCATAACTGCATTTAAAAGATAGTGTAGTTGCATTAATTTGGAAGCTCTACTTAAAACCTTTTAAAAGACTAAATACGAGAACGATATCCACTCACGTGTTTTATGCAACCAGAGTTACCAGTGATAGCCCTTATTTGCTTATGAATAAGGTCGATCAAATTTGCAAAAGCAATCATATAGCGACCCGCCCTCGCTTTACTTCGGTTTATGTAAGTTTTCTATAACACCCGTACATAAAATATAATTTACTTTACATAAAAACCTTCCTATTGATTCACTCTATCTATTAAAAAAATCGCCTCAAAATCCGTTGCGTAGTTTTAAAGATCTAAGCATACATAGGGACAGACAGACAGCGGGAAGCGACTTCGTTTTATACTATGTAGGGATGTCAAACAAAGTCACTCTCCTTAATATCACGAAATTGAAAACTGCAAACCGGTGTGATAATACCATTTTGTAAATGCGTTTTTTGGACATTTTATGTAGATTTTTTATTCTTGTATTTAGTATACTCGGTATGTAGTAAAGTCTTAATTCTATGAATGCTTATTTACTATTACAAAAACTCAACTGTAGTCAAACTGGCGCGTCTCTTGACTAGCTATATGATCTTTGATAGTTGAGCGTTTTTGTTCCGCTTTTCAACGAAATGATCGATTTACGAGGAAGGCATTTGTATACAGTTAGATTAATACACTCGTGCGAACCGGGGGCGCGCAAGAAGTGTTATTCTCCGAAATGAAGAGGGTCTCTATTGAGTTGAGAATCCATTGAGCTCTACATTTGTAGAGTACTCTCCGCAAATATAGAGCACTCGACATAGTTTAAATCTCTTTGTCTTTTGCTGGATATTTACGCAAAACAGGTAAGTAGGTACACAATAGCGTTGCTCTGCCTTGACACTAGAAAACTACTCAACCCGTGCAACATTTAGTACCTTGTGTGGGGGTCTAACTAGGTCTTGAAAAATGATATTGAGGTTTCTAATATATATTTTTTCTAAACTGAATACTTTGCGCGAGAGACGCTTCCAAGATGATAAAATATGTGCCCTGTAACTTCTAAAATAAGAGAATGACAAAACTAAAAAAAAAAAGTACGTTACCGTGCAAACTTCCACCGAAAATTGGTTTGAACGAGATCTAGTAAGTAGTTTGTTTTTTTAATACGTCATAAAACGTAAACCGCAATTTACCTTTCATTCAACATTCTACTTCTATATTATGTTACTTGCTGCTACGGAACCCTTCATAGGCGAGTCCGACTCGAACTTGGCCGCTTTTTTAAATTTTAAATTAAGTAATATAAAACTAGTTGACGCGACTCCTATAGGCCACTTTTACTTGTATTTGGCAAGAGGTTTAAGGTTAGCCAATTGCGAAACTACTACTCAAACGAATGTTGCTGATGTGACGATCTGACCGTAAACCGAATTTATACACAGGTTATCGTTCGATCTTAACTTGTTCGCCGTTACAACCACATACTTGGGTATGATCCTTAGGCCTCGGGTTGAAGTTTCCAAGTCTCTGGACTGCGTTAATGACGTACGGTTCTCAGAAAACATTTACTTAGTTGCATGAAATAGAGAACGTTTCTGTTATTAACTGGCTGTAGAGATATTCACTACAGGTAATGTCTACAGCGTATCCCCAGCCCTATTTTTCTATTGGTACGCCATCAAATCTATACACGAACTGATAGTAATATTCTAGCTATTGTAACCAGCCCTATTATTAACTCTATGATATTTATTTCGAGGTAATAGAGGTGGTAAGTGTACAATCAACCGATTTGATTTCAAGGCCGCTATGGACCTTGTCATAGTGACGTTGTAAACAAAATCATAGAAGTCTTTTGCGTTTCGGTTGACAACGTCAGTTTAACATACTCCTAGTCCTAGTGGCCTAGAAATCAAATTGGTTGACTGTACACCGGGTTGTTCACCCTTCTTCTTAAGTTTTTTACAAAGTATCGTGCTTTATTCTATAAACCTTTTAGGCCTTGTTGGTGGATCAGTAGTTAAACTAACTATTAAAATTTGAAAAAGGAATCGAAAATTTGAAGGAATCCCAAGGAAATTTTAAGACTGCCGCGAGCGTACGCCGGATGTACAGTGGCGCCCTCATTACTTATATTGTGTTTTCTAATAAACTAAAGTATTTTCTTGAAATTGGTCGGTAGGTTTTTGTACTACAAATGAAAACACAACTTATAGGGTATATCACATAGTTTAATAACAATTCATCTTCGAGTTATCAACTTAACGGGAAAAAGTGACCAACTTTTTCCCGTTAAGCTGACTACTCAAAGGGTAATTGTTATTAAAGTTTGTTACGTATCCAATAAATTGTGTTTTTACTTGCGCTACAAAAACATATCGTCTGATTGCAAGGAAATTCTTTAGTTAATTAGAAAACACAATAATAGTAATGAGGGCGCCACTGGACGCTCGACGTTTGCTCGGTGCAGTCTTAACAATTAGTTAGTTTAACTACTGATCAAACAACAAGCCCTAGACATTTTCACTAACCACAGATAACATATATTCGCTTGTAAATACGCACGAAATTTTCCGAAGTCCATTTATAACGGCGGAGTACTTCAACCGTATTAAACGCCGACGGGGCATTGTGATCGACTATTTATCACGCCAATCGAGAACTCAACCCACGCTATGAGACAATTCCGGTAGAATCATACACCTACCGTTGTTTTTACAATAGACAGGAAAGTTTGTTTATATAGGCGTAGGCGTTTCGATTTCGTATTCTTTGTTATGTTAATGCTTGATGAGGTGCTGACATCCTGTCAACAAATTAAATTAGAACTACTTAGATCTTTCTGTACAATGCAGCAGTTTGCATTGTTGTGTTACAACCAACAAAATTACTAGCTTAGAAGCCTTCCATCCTAGTCCTCTTAAATCTTCCATCTTAGTCCTAGTAATGGATTTGCGATCTTTAGATTGTAGGATTGAGTTTTAAAGTCAGTCCGTCGGAAACTAAAACTTGACGGGTATATCCTAATGTTTGTCTCTTCACTTGAAACTCCTTTTGCTTGGAGATGCTTAGGGTACAGTGCAGGATCAGGTAAATTTCCAAAAAAAAATACAGCTGCCACTCCAAACAGCACCTTAATCACTGAATTATTTTGCTAAACTAGGTAGGTAGTTATACTAAGAAGTCAATCCTGACACCTGTCATTTCAATACAAATTATAACCTTAAAGCCAAGAATAGGTTATAAATTGTACTGCGATGACAGCTGTCAGGATTGACTTCTTAACGGCCGCGCACTATAGTTGCCAAGAGCTAAGAAATTTACTGTAAAATAACCAATTGCTCATTGAATAGAAACTTATGAGTGTTTAAGAGTCACCGGTAGGCACGTCTCGTTTTGTTGCTTACTTTGTAAACACTACTTGTCCTGAGTAACAAAGAGAAATGTTTTTTTATGGACTCGGTAAGTAACAATAAGGCAGGAGTGGCTACCGACGCGTACGCCGAATTCGGTCTACTTTTATTCTTATTGGAATGCCGACCGACTGGTTCTACAAAATTTCCTTGCAGCGGCGTTCCAAGTTAAAAACGAGGAGCGATTCTAGATTCTCTGTTTAATCTTACTTTTTTGGCCTATCCTTGTTTGCCTTGTCTTTGTCATGTCCAAGTCTAGTTTTTGTTTACGAAGTCTTACTTTGCTATTCAATTTTGCTACATTTGAAAATGAACAAAACCCAGTGTATAAAGGTATATCACACGACAGTACTAGACAGATAAGTCAGTATTGACACATTGCACTGACCAGGAAGTTTCTGACTATTGACATTTTAAAACAATGCCAGTGTGTGAAGGAATAGTAATAACAGAATTTTTTGACTGCTGTCAACATTATCCATATTCAGAAACTTCATGGTTGTCAGAATTGACTTCTTATCGGCCGGGCACTACGTAAAGTAGCAGTCAATAGAACTTGTGAACGATGTAAACAAATTAATATTATTTGACACATAACTTGAAATATTCACCAAGCGTGTTTTTATTAACAATTAGGTACGTACAATAAATAGTTATTTCATATTAAACTTAATATAAAAATAATGATCTAGTGTATAAATCATTGCAAATACCTCAGTTGAGCTTTAAAAGTACGTGATTATCGAGTAATGGTGATTTGGTTCGTTACATCTTTTGTAAGTTCTATTGACGGCGACTTTATAGGCTAATTATCCGCTGGTCTTTCCAACCTTAAACCTCATCGTCCAAAGTAAATGTTATCTCACACTTATAGCTTTTACCGAACACTTTCTCCGCAAACACATCTGTTGGGTGACACCAGTTTAATATTACGTCGAGTTATCGTTTTCGGAGTTATTCAATTATGAACTTAAACTCGTAAAAAATGGCTTTCGACTTCGAATGTAGTTACTTACCTACAACATTTTGTAACTTGAAAATACTTAACTTACCTTTCCTGTCACAACTATAGACACGCAATATCCCAATTACACTTTAAATACAAAAATATTGCTTAAAAAAAAGAAGCTACGAATAGGTACTCAAAATACTATGCCGTGAACGTATTGTACCTACTGTCATAACAAAACAAAATCTTTGTTAGAAGAGTTTTATATAAAATAATAAATAAGTTTAAAAAATAGAGCAGTTATTTAAGAATCGTGAGCCCGCACCGTGAAATCGATTCCGCTTCAATGTCAAGGCGCCGGTGTCCGTTTAGTATCCGTTTATTTTGTCTGTCGCATGTTAAAAGGAGAAAAGATTTACGTGATGCGACTACTGAACTACTTCCGTGAGTTTAAATCTCACAACAATCAATGTATAATAAAACGTTTGTAAAACACAAAGTGTTTTTTTATACATTTGACCTAGCGGTTTTACTTGCGTTCGTTTAGTTGTCAAATTTCCTATTTTACTAAATGTGATTTCCCGCGCATTTTAATTTTTTTATCCATACAGAGCCATAACACAGCAACACTTTAGTCATTTAGATACTTACTTGGCCAAATTAATCGATGATTTTACTCGTTTGGGTCCGATATTTGAATTAAAAACGGGTGATAAATAATTAATTAAAATGATAATTACAGGTATTTATCCACTAACCTTTTATTTTTATTGTTTCAGGTTACAGCCCTGGCTGTGCTCAGCTTAACGTATGCAAAAAATTCAACAACAAAATCGAAACCGAAACGTCAACTAGAAAATATACGTACGCCACAAAACCTTCAATACTCCTTGGTACTCCCCCACTCGAGAGTATCCCAGTTCAGATCACTAACGAGCAGTCGGAGGATTTCTAATGTCGCCCCGAGATCCGGAAAACTTCCGCCTTACGCCGTACAGATGGAGCCAGTTGTCCAATACTCACAAAAGGATCCCCTTTATGATCCTAACCACGACAACTTGGAAGATAGCTCTGTTAACAAGAATGAAATCTACGCTCAGCCCAAAATTTTAAACGTTCATGATCATTCGGGTGAAAATTATGGACCCCCGTTTGGATCCTTGCCAACTGCACCATTATACAGCCATGGTGGACATCCGCACTATTATGAAGCTCCCGAGCCTATAATTGAAATCATCATTAAGGAATCGAACGAAACTCTACCTGCACCACCACCGCAGCTAATCCCCAAAAAGAAGAAAGAACCAGTTCAAGTGTTCTACGTCAAGTATAGTAAGGATCCGCATTCTAAAGATAAGGTTGTGTACGAAAAGCCTATACCGGCCATTACTCCTCCATCCAACCATGAAGATGACCATAACTCGCATGAGGACTACGTCACAGTGACTCCGGAACCTTTATACATACCTCATGAAACAACAACGTTAAGGGCTCTAATTAAACCAGAATCTGAATTGTATCACAGCGACAGCAGTGTAAAAGTGACATTTGGAAATGAAGGCCGTCACTACAGCGATAGACGTGAAGGAAATACTCACAGTGAAGATCATGAGGAAACAGCTCCCAGACCAGCTATCGCGTATCCTCATGAAGCGCCTAGCCATCCGCACCTGGAGCGTTCAGTATCGCCAAAACCACAATTGCATGAGCCTGCAAGACCTGCGAATCACCCTGGCCCCACGCCGCAAACTTACCGTCCTAATTCTCAGCACGCTCAGAGCCGGATTCAGTTTCAACAACCTTACATCCCCAATGAGCAACAACTTCCACGACAGGGGCCATCAATTTCACCGTTCCGAGCTCAGACCCTCGTCCCTCGTCCTCTAGGCCCATCACCATCTCCAAGTCTCGGCCCTTTCTCACACAACGCCCCTGGTCCTTTTTCAAATAGTCCCATCGCCCATTTTAGTAACAGTGGCCCCAACGCCCCTGGGCCTGTTGGTCCCACCTTTGCACCTGCATTTTCTAGACCCAATACCCCGCCAACCTTCCACTCCCGGCAGAACCCCCCTTCTTTTGCACCCCGACCACACTTTAATGGCCCTCCAAGAACTGCATTCCATTCAGGCCCCCAGAGGCCTTTCCATCAACAGCAAGCTCAACCATTGTTTGATGAGCCAAAATATTTGCAAGAAAACTACCACACAATAACGACCGAACAAGAAGATCCTACTAAAGACCAGTTAGCTCAAAATAGACCATCCAACTTTAACTTTATTCCTAAACCTAGCCCGAGCCCTTCGCCCGCGCATTTCCAGGAACATCTGTCTCGTCCCCAGCATATCCCTAATAACCAGCACGCACCCCAACAAAGACCTCCACAACAGTTCCTTGAATCCCATAATAAGCCAACCTTCTCGGTGTCTCCCAATCGTGGCCCCTTCTTTAACCTTAAACCTTCCCCACCTCACGTAGAAGATAATCGCCCACCCTTCCATCAATTCTCATCTGCTCAACCTCAACAACCTCAGTTCAGTTTCCATCAAGGACCTCAACAAAGGCCCACTCCTCAAATACCTTCCCAACAAAATATTCGTAACCAACATTCTTTCCCAGGACCAGTCCAGAGCCAACCATCTTCCGTACCTCACACCCAATTTCTTCCTCAACCTTCTTCACCTCCTCTATTTAATTTCCATGCTCAACCGTCGCCGGCATCAGAACAGCAAGATCAGTTCCATCAAATCTCTCCCTCTGAACGGCCACATTTTGGACAGCCGCATGGCCCCAGTGAGAGACCGTTCCAAGGTCAAGCCAATTTCAACGACCAGTCTAATCTACAGCACCAACAAAATGTTGGCCAGTTTGTTCCGAATGGTGGTGAATTGGTTGCCGCTATACCTAAATATGAGCAACACATAACTGTATCAGGACCCACTGCTGATTATAGTAATTTAGGCAATGCCCTACAACCCACTCCAGCAGCAAGTCACAATGCTGAGCAACATTACCGTGAGCAGCAGCAAAGACAACAACAAGAGCATCACCAACAACATCAGCTTCGCCAGCAACAACAAGAACAATACCAGCAACAACAGCGACACCAACAGCAGCGCCACCAACAGCAACAACAGCAACAACAGCAACAACAAGAACAAGAACAACATCATCATCAACAACAACAACAGCAACAACAACAACAACATCAACAGCAACAACAACAGCAGCAACAACAACAACAGCAACAACAACAACTATTGCAACAGCACCAAGAGCAACAGCAGCAGCAACAGCAGTATGATGCTGAGCAAGAACAAGTCAGGTTACAGTTGGCCCAAAATGTTCAAAAACAACAGGAGGAAATTCAACGGCTACAGTCTCAATTATTGCTGGCTCAGCAACAGCCACAACAACAATATCAGCAAACCCACTCCCGAAATAACTACAACCAACAGCAATTCGAGAGCTCGTCCCCAAAATATCAATTTTCCAACGAGCGCCCTAGGCAACCAACTTTTGCCACTAGCACACCATCTCCAGCCTACTACCAGTCTACTTCCAGAACTGTAGAAATCAAACCAACTACTCAAAAATATGTTTCGTCGACGTTGAACTCAATAAGGCCAACCCCAGAGGCGAAGAAGGAAGAAAAAAAGAAGCAGCCTGCTATTGAACTTCCCGACGAAGTTCCGGATGACCTTCGCCAGCAATTGCTTTCATCGGGTATTCTAGACAACGCTGACATAAGCATTTTAGATTACGACAAAGTAGGAGAAACTCCATTGGACTCATTGCCTCCGGATCAATTAGCCAATTTCTTTAGCGCGGGTGGTGGTCAACAAATCGCTGGCAGTGAAAACAGACCAATCGTAGTCAAACCAAACGGAGACTTTATTCAATCCAGAATCGATGATGAAGAAGACGATGACCAGGAAATTGCTGCTTCAGAAAATGTCCCCAGTTATGTAGCTCCTCCACCAAAACAAGCCGTGGAAATGAAAGTTGTTCACTTTGATCCGAAAACTGATCAAGGGCAGAACATTGCTAAAAAGTATGTTAAGGATGACGCTACTCAGCTTGAACCCGTTGCTTTAAATGATAAAAAATATAATAGATATTTGCCATTGAAAGTGAGCGGCAATCAGTTCCCCCTGCCAGATATACTAAAAGGAAGAAAAGTAACGTCTGTTGTAGTATTAGCACCTGTAGAAACCGAAGCCTTGAATGGAGATCACACTAGAGCTGAACGGGCAACTAGCACTAGTTTGAAGGGCATTAAGTTTATAGCTGGAGACAGCTTGCAAGATTTGCTCAAACGACCATCAAAAGAGAATTTTGAAAAATGGCTAGAAACTGAAAAGAAGACTGACTCTGATCTGCAATCAGTAGTACTGCTTGTACTTGGGTAAGCATATCTAATATTTTTTACTACACTAGAAGTAAAAGAAAGCAAATGAAAATTTTATGTCTTACCTGTTAACCTATAAAACCTGTTAACCCTGATAATAAGTTAGCTGAAATTTGAGTAGGTACTTTAACTAGGTTGGCCCTTTTACTGTAAGGAGGCTTGTGTAGTCGTTCAACTTCCTCATCCCATAAAAAATACGATGAGATTTATATACTTAATTGGTTTTAGTATCTGTCTGTATTTTCATCTCTTACATTTACGTACAATCAATTATTTTTTGTGAGTATATAAATAACTCTTAAATGGTGCATAATCATGTAAAATTGAATCTTTATATTATTATTACTTATATGTATTCCTGTTTAAAGTTACAAATTCAAAGCTGTTTGAATATTACGTACGCTCAAAGCAATCAACTTGACTTTTATTTTTATTTTCAGGAATGACAAAACTCCAGAAGAGAAGGAAATTTTCATGTATGACGTTACATCAGGCAACGTTAACAAGCTGAGCGGGGACCTCTCAAACGCCTTCGTTGAAGCAGCCGAAAACAATTCGCTAAGCAAAGATATCGAAAAACTTGCAATCGAGGGAGACGGAACGCCGGAAAACTTTGACAATGACTCTGAAGAAGAAAAGGTTGCTGAGGGATCGGAAAACGTGCCATTATTAGTAGACTTGTCAGGCCTTAGCTTAGAGCAAGAGGACAACAACAAAGTGTCAATATCATCGGGGTATAGTAAAACGAAACTTGGCCGATCTTTGAGAAGACAATAACAATAAATGCGCCGTAAGGCGTGAGACCCTGTAAATAGTGTAGGATAGTATTACTAAATTAAATCTACGTGATGTTACGTACTTAGTCGATATTTTTTACGAAAGCTATTATAGGGTTTCACAACATAGTGTATGTAATAACTCTATGTTGTACAACCCGATAATCGCACGATGTACTTGAAAATAAAAGAATTATTTTCTCGATTTTCTCTTGAAAATAATGAATTATTAAAATCAAATAAATGTGTATTTTGTTACTTTGAGATTTATTTACCTTGTCTTCGCCACTTTTCTAAACGCATTTACGTGAATGCTGCTCATATACTGAAAATATTGAAACAATACGAGGGCTGCTACTTATGTAACCGGAATAGAAAAAATAAACAAACGTACATGGCTAAATATGGTTTTATTGTTTTTCGAAGTATTCTCCGTGATAATCGATGCACTTTTGCATACGTTGAAACCAATTTATAAGGCACTTTTTCCACTCTGACTGAGGTATCTCCAAAACGTGCTGTCTGAACGCGTCGACGGCATCTTCACGGGTCGAAAATCGTTGACCACGTAATGTATTCTTTACATTTGGAAATAAATAGAAATCATCGGGTGCCAAATCAGGGCTGTAAGGTGGATGACCCGTTTATTCTATATTTTGACCTTCCAAAAATCGAGTCGTTTCGCGTGATGTATGACAGCTGGCGTTATCATGGTGCAGAATGATTCTCCGTCGCTGGTTGTTTTTCCGTATTTATTCAAATACTTCCGGCAAACAAATGGTCGTGTACCACTCCGAATTAACCGTTTTACGATTCTCTAGGGGCACTGTAGCCACATGGCCATTAATACCAAAAAAGCAGGCCACCATTTGCTTCAAGGTGCTTTTTGCACGAGTTACTTTCGTAGGGTTCGGCTCATTTTGAAACACCCACACCGTTGATTGTTGTTTAGTTTCGGGATCATACGCATAGATCCAGGATTCGTCACCTGTGTAGATATTATAAACAGCTTTTGAGTCACCACGGTTATATTTTTTCAACATTTCCTTGCACCATTCGACGCGAGCCTCTTTTTGATCCTTAGTTAAGTTGTGCGAGATCCAACGCGAACAAATTTTTTTCACAGCTAAGTGTTCATGTAATATCTTATTAATGCTCGTCATACATATGCCTATAGTCGCCTCTATCTCGCGATACGTAACATGACGGTCATGCATTATAAGTTTTCGCACAGCTTCAATATTTTGTGGTACAGCGACCGATTTCGGGCGACCATCCTTAACTTCGTCCCTGAGCATACTACGTCCACGATTGAACTCACTAAACCAGTGATACACAGTAGTTTTGGATGGAGCTTCATCACCAAAAGTCGAAGTTAGTTGATCTATGCACTGTTGTTGCGTTAAACCACGCCGAAAATCGTAATAAATCATAGCACGAATATTTTCACGAGTGAGTTCCATTCTTGCAGCGAGATTAAAATTTAAACCCGCCAAAAACAAAAGACTAGCGTACATAAGAAAAAAATATATAGCGGCCAGTATTAAAAAAAGTTCAAATTTTACCATGGAGGTCAGATATAGCGTTTAAAAATGTTGGAATCCCGGATTCCGGTTACCTAAGTAGCAGCCCTCGTACTACCATTTTTATAATAGCCACAGGCATTTTTCGTGTTTCTTTGAAACACGAGTGTCAAATACTTATTCCGTTGTGCTAGCCGGTGACTATTAATGAAATGTTAGTATTATGTCGAATTTCATATACCACTTAACAGACCCCAACGGTTTTGCAATTGATGGGTCATACACGGATTTAGGTTCGCGTCTTTCCTGTGGACATACCCAAAGTTAACGTGTTGAAAGCCTAATTCTCTGGCTGAACCCACATCCGCATAAAGGGCGTCACGTCTACTGCTTTAGTCCTATCAAATAAAAACATAACTTATATGCACACAAGCCCTTAACTATTGACCACAGGAGAGACAACTTTTGTTTTTGTGATTGTGTATGACCCTGATAACACTTGTCTTGACGATTGTAATAATTTCAACATCGTCAAAATATCAGAAAATCACTTAGCTTTCACTTATAAAATAAATTACAAAATAGATTACAATTATAAAATAGACATAAATATATCAGGGATGTACAATGGAGAACTCATCCCTCTAAGGGATCTCTTTGAATTAACTGTTGACTTTTGATTATACTTAGACAATTGGGTAAGTAAAGTTTTTGGAAGAGTTGTAAATTATATTTTTTTTCGATAGTCGTCATCCTGAAGATCATGGAACTGCGGCTCTTTTACTTTTATTTCTGCTAATATTTTAGAAATCTTTTTTTAGTTATGAAGTTGACATGTAAACTTTAATGACCAACAAGCTTGTTGCCTTCGTATTTAATGAAATAGAAAAAAAAACTGTCACTTCTATATTCTGTCAACGTCAAATCAAATCAAAGTAAACAAACAGTTCAATTCAAATAAGTAAATTCAAGTAAATCTTTGTAATACTCCATTTCCACAGTCCGTGTGGGATTGCCTGAATTCATTGCGTGGATTGTACAATTCAAAAGTGCTCTCGTGGCTATCAAAAAGCAGGGCAAGAGTCGTCGAGAAAGGAAGAAATCGGTGTCCAAGAAGAAGTGCCAAAGGGTTCGAAAATAAATCGTAGACCAAATATCGTGCAAAGGTCTTAGAGCAAAGCGGCAAAACGAAAGTCCGGAGTTCGTTCTCAGATCGATAAAAATATTTCTAAAAACACTGATCACATGAAACACAAGCAAACAGAAAAGAGCCGTTGTATTGAATCGTTTGTTTACTTTGATTTGATTTGACAATGACAGATATAGAAGTGTTATTTTTTTCTTTTTATTAAGTACGAAGGCAACAAGCTAGTCGGTCATTAAAGTGTACAAATGTCAACTTCATAACTAAAAAAAATATTTCTAAAATATTAGAGGAAATAAAAATAAAAGAGCCGCAATTTCTTGATCTTTAGGATGACGACTAACGAAAATAAATATAATATACATATCTTCCAAAAACTTTACTTACCCTATTAGAAATCTCCAAACCGATCCTCCTGATGTTCGAACTTAAAATTTTGTATTTACTTAACCTACTCTTCTAGCAAATTTTAATAAAGATCAGATCAAGAATAGGAACCTACCTGAGTTATCGTCTAACCAATTTAAAAATATACAAATGCCGACGCACTCTAAAGACTCTAAGGGTGAAGCCACACAAGCATAATTTTGTGACTTGTAGTCGCGTAATTTCTGCTGCACACAAACGGCCAGTTGATTTTGCGACGCCATGTGAACTGAACAGGAGTTCAGTATGAAACCGAATGTAGCAGAAATTACGCGACCGAAATTACGAGACTCACAACTCACAAAATTACGCTCGAATGGATTCACCCTTAGACCTCACTTCAGTTGGTCAATTATAGCGTTGCTAACTGTACCTACGGTCCTACCTAAAAATAATGTTTATTGATCAATCATTTTACGGAACTTTTACAGCAGTGTAAACGTTGGATAATTGATATTTAGGTGAACTACGTTGAAATTGATGCTGAAAGTAATAAGGTGAGGTAGCAAAAGTATATAGGTACTGAAGATATTTTTTTCATGTTTTCCCCAAAACGATTTTTACGGGTATTAAAACATATTAGGTACAGACATTATGTATACACGTTCAAACAATAGATGCAAGTAAGTTTACTTGTTTTATAATAATCTTTATAAATAAGTTTTTAATAATAATATTGAGCTCGCGTCGATGTAGTAATTCATTTTTCTTAAATACAATTGCTAAAATCGATTACAAATCGATTATGCTCAATAACCTGGAATCCGAACCAACCTTGCACGGAGGCCTGACGTCGCGTAACAATGGCAACACCGTTATTCTGATCTGACAATCAACTGTCAAACATATGGATTATTTATGGTGGTGGGCCTTTGCCGCAGTGTAAAATTTGCTGTTTTTAGTTTTTCCATGACTTTTGATACTGTATTTTCGTTTTAAATAATCATGATGGAGGGCTCGTTAAGTAAGTGGACGAATGTGATGAAAGGTTGGCAGTATCGGTGGTTCGTTTTAGATGAAAATGCTGGCCTTCTCTCGTACTATACGGTAAGTGACGTTTAACTATTATTTTCTCTGCCGCCTATCGCGGTTAATTACTATGATAAACACTGGTAAACTTTACTAGATTTTTGTTTTATAATAGTGTAAAGTAAACGGTTAATATGGTTTATTACACATAGTGTAATCAACTTTATTCATAACACTTGACAAATTAAGATTCGGCTTAAAAAGTAAACGAAAGTCTATATTTTTTTCCACTTGGATAATGTTGTTCAGTTTTAAAGCTATAACGGTTTATGTTTAATTCTTTGGCATTGAGAAAATTAAACAAAATGCTAAAGTATACTCAACAACAGTATGAAATAACCCTTTTATTAACCTTAAAAATCTGATTGGAATCTTCTTGAAACATAGTTTATTTATTTCTTCGTTCTTTCTTGATGCCATTCCCGTTAGTTTCCAATTTGTTCTTCTTTAGATAGTTCTGTTTGAAAAAGTTGTAAAACATGTAGTAAACAAATATTACATTAGGAAAGTATAGAAGTGGAATGCCCATTGACGCCGGACAACTTGGCAGAAATACTTGGCTGCTGTATACAAGCATGAGTGTGAATTGGATCTGAAACAATATATTTTTTAATATAATTTCAGTTCATTTAATAATGTTCATTGTTAATAGTTCATAAATAGTTTTCTAAGGGCCACTTGCACGAAAAGTTTAACCCTGGGTTAAGACACTAACTCGAGTTAGTGCCTTAACCCAGGGTTAAATTCTGCGTGCAAATGGCCCTAAGCGGGTTAGTCAGATTTTGCTAGTGAAAATGAGTTATCAAGAAGAGAATATAATTTTTGTGAAAAATACTGGTAACTTCAAACCCCATACCTTGTAAAGTTAAATGCCCTACAAACTTGAGAAACATACCAACAAATAGATGATTTATTCATCATGTTACATAAACAGATACCATATTTTTAACTTACCATTTGCATAATAGTGATCCACTTCTTGTACTTAATCAGCAACGCTTTTATACTAGGGCTTCCCTCAGACGACAGGAGATAGTAGCTGTACATTATAACATGTACGGCATTGTTGATCATTGGTGAAAATGAGGCTATGCCACCTGTAAACAAAGTAATAAACTGGTTAGTTATATGTATATACAGGGTGTCTCATTCAAATCGGTCAGTATGGGAAAGTCTGAAACTATAAGACATACGAAGATTTGTTCTTAGGAACCATGTCACCGATTTTGATAAAAAGAAAAACTGCATTCATACATTTGAAAAATAAACTGTACCCAGCTAGGGAATCGAACCTGGTTGTTTTGAAAAAATAAACTTACACTATTTCTATTCAGATATCGATTGTGTAGGTCTTAAGCAGTAAATGTTTCTAAGAAACATGATGTTTAAAATGAATAAAATGCATTGTTTTCACCTACTTTAATTTATCATAGTAGGTGTTCGAACTGACCACGTTTTTTTTCAATAGGGTAGGGTGGGTACGATTGAACCACTTTCACTTTAACAGCGTATAGCGAAGAATCTATTAAAGTCACGGATTCAATAGTTTGGTCATATAAAGTATGGTAATCTGGCTTTTAAATAAAGTATATTTTGTAGCTCTATCTCAAATAACTACGCCGCTATTGCCGAAAAAAGAGGACCGGGTAAATTGGTTCAATTGACCCCATGCTAGGGACAATTGAAACGGTATGTGGGTTAATTGAAACACTTCAAATAACTTTGTCATTATTTGACATATTTAATAGGTTTAAACGGTTTTCTATACTAAATGAGTATTTGATGAGGTCATGATAAAATGGTAACGTAACTATAACTATTTCTATGATTATTACTGAAAGAAAGTTTTAGAGGTAGAGGTAGTTAATAAATATTTTTGTATTCATTGGTAGCAGGTAGAAGTTGAACTAATAATTAACATATCATATTATCAACATAGATATAATCTATTAATTAGCTATAATGGCATAATAATGCTTAAAAAGGGGAATATCATTTCTCATACAAACAAACATGTTTCAATCATAACCATGTTTCAATCATGACCAAAGTATGTATACCTACGTATACATTTATATACTTATGTAGGTAAACACTTAAATGTGAAAAAGCACGACAAAGCAAAAGCAAGGTTTATACACATTAAAATGCATACCTAAATATATACACCTTAGTTTGTAAGCTTTTTTTTCAGAATTATACACGTAAAAATGTATACCTAAATATATACATACACCTTATTTTGTAAGCTTTTTTTTCAGGATTATACACATAAAAATGCATATCTAAATATATACATACACCTTAGTTTGTAAGCTTTTTTTTCCGGTTTAAACACATTACCTATATACATTATACACCTTAGTTTGTAAGCTTTTATTCAGGTTTATATAAATTAAAAATTCATTACCTACTAAAAGTAACATTAGTACATAAAAAAATCATATCTCCTCCATTCTGGTTAAAGTCGGTTAAAAAGGGACGGTTGGAACACCGGGACGATTGAAACGTTTCAAACGTCCACAGGCACATTGTTCCAATCGTACCCAACTCCTATTCTTCATTTCAAGGTCGATATTTTAGTCTTAAATACTACTTTAGCGATTACCAATATCAATAAATACAATCTCAAATAGGTATACCATACAATGAAATAAGAAAAATTACCAAAATACAAGAGATAATTAAGATAAACCGAAAATAAAAAGAACATAAATGCTTATTTTTGCGTGTGAAATCTTTCCGAAGCGTCCTGCACACGACCGCGTCCTTCGCTGCCCCGCGCGCCAATGTCCAAAGATTCGAAAATGGCCGATGTAGTAACGAACTTCGTGTCGCGCTGGTAGGTGTAACGGTTTCCGAGAAATTTGAGTTGTTTCAATCATGACCCGTTTCAATCGTACCCACCCTACCCTACAATATTCAACACGTTTTACATGCCTGAACTTGTTGAATATTGTAACGGTGGTCACTTCGAACATCTATTAAAATAAATTAAAATTATGTGAAAACAATGCATTTTCTGGATTTTAGACATCATGTTTCTTAGAAACATTTACTGCTTAAGACCTACACAATCAATATCTGAATAGAAATAGTGTAAGTTTATTTTTTCAAAACAACCAGGTTCGATTCCCTAGCTGGGTACAGTTTTTTTTTCAAATGTATGAATGCAGTTTTTCTTTTTATCAAAATCGGTGACATGGTTCCTAAGAACAAATCTTCGTATGTCTTATAGTTTCAGACTTTCCCATACTGACCGATTTGAATGAGACAGCCTGTATACAGGGTGCCTCTGGTCTCGGGGCTTTAAATACAACGGTCGATTCTACTCGCTAAACTGAACTACTTTTGTTCTACAACATTCAAAAATTACTTAAGTTTAGATAACATATTGATATTAAAGTCTTATTGTAAAATCAGTGTATTAAATCATGGCCATATAATCACTATCTCATGGTACGGGGGCGACATCTCCTGGGTACGAGGCCTAAAGGAAAATGGAGAATTGGATAGCGTACATTGAAAATTACATTTAATATGAATACTCGCGATCCGCCCTCACTTTGGTCTATGTGAGTAAGAGAGAGCTGGCTCATTTATTATAATATTACAAAACCTGTGTCTGATAAAAATTATCTAACTGATCATGAAAAACCGCATTAAAAATCCATTGCACGGTTTTACGAAGATTTTGTGTTAGACAGATGCGGAAAGCGACTTTGTTGCACACTGTATTGTTAATTAAAAATTCAATGCTGTTGGTGTACACAACTTGAGAAAACCTAGGTATACAAGTTAAGTTAAGTTCTGCTTGGTACATTACTTTAATAACAATGTTGTAATATTTATATTTTTGTGCTATAATGAGTTTACAAACATACATATACCTAATTTTTTTAAAGTTTGTAACAGAAAAAACAATGTCTAGTTTTGAAATGAATATGACCAAAATCTATTTTAATCAAGGCAACTCCATCTGTTTCAGACTAAAGCCACATTTATATGTTCCACAACCCGTGGACTAAATTTATACGCCTATTTTACCTTTAATAAAAGACTAGAGATAAATCATATCATAATAAAATTTCTAAATATAACAAAGGCATATGACAGATTCTGCTTTACATAATCTCTTGGAGAAAATGTTTGCTTGAAAACATAATAACTGAATTTTTATCATATCCTTCTTTTATTGTTATGACAACAGTCAAACAGCTGATCAAATAACTAACCGATAATGGCTGATATCCAATATACCACAGTTATTCGAAAATAAACTCTAAAATACCTAGAATTAAGGACAAGCCGACTGTAGATACAACTTGGTTATAATTGTAATTACGTAGGTACCTACATCACAAACGTTGCATAAAAGTAATTATGTACTGTTGGTTGGTACTGTTCTTTAATTAGAATTTATTAGTATTTTAATGTGCTATTAACCTTCGCGCAGGCGCATTTATCGGTTTTCGTGGTACTGAAATTAATTCTAATATTATTACCTTAAAACCAAACAGGTTTTGACGATATAGCTTAAACTAAGACTCACGACGTTTTATGTTATCAGTTACTAGGTATATTTCAGTGTGTTTTCCTTTAAGACTACGCCGAGCAAACGCCGAGCGTCCAGTGGCGCCCTCATTACTATTATTGTATTTTCTAATTAACTAAAGAATTTCGTTTGTTTTTTATCTCTCATCAGCTTACGTCAATATTACATTTTATCGATTTTCGAATATCACTAACTTAGCTTTATGCATCTTGACTACGACCCCAGGGCACAAGTATAGATGTCTCAGTCCCAGTATCATTTCCATAAGACGTAAAATATAGAAATTGTACCGATTTGCCAGAATTTCTTGCTCACCCGAGACGAGACCAGTCTCAAACGTTTTGCGATTTATACCCGCTAGCATCGTTATATTAGCTCCGATCAGCAGTCCAGGGCCTCTACTCCCGGCGGTAAAAACCATATCGGATTTGACCTGTTACTGAATGGTTTTGACCACAATGGATGGTTTGGTGGTTTTGGTTTTCTAGTAGAATGACTTGCAAAATGACCTCATCGTTTGTAGCCTATATCTCAAAATGCCCGAGTCGCAAAATGGCCACAATGGTTTTTTCAGTTTATCATTGTCTAGGTACAGACGCTGTAGCTCCTATTCCTAGGTCATTTGCCCTTCGGGCATTTGAAGTAAACTAACGAACCTAACCTACCTAGTAACGCTAAGAAAGTAGTCCTTTTGCAACTCGGACATTTTGAGATGTAGGCTACAAGCGATGTGGTCATTTTGCGACCTAGTCTACGCCTTTTTTCTGTATAATACCTAACGTGTCCCAGATGTATATTTTCTAATTGGTTTTAGGTCAAAATACGTTGGTCCGATAAGGCAAATAGACGCTTTGGCAAGGCGTAGGTAGCGCCGAGACTAGTATTTTGATTTCTAGAATGGGGAAAAATGTGTCAGGAAAAAATCGCGTCAGGGGAAAACGACTGAAAACGTGATAAGCAATTATATCAAGAAATAATGGTTTTGGGTATTTATCCAACAAATGGCGTTTTTCATAATCATAACTGCGTGACGCTTATCAGCTTTGTAACATGCCTCCTTTTCACAACGACATTTACAGGTGACAGGTGCAGTGACCATACCTAAAGTTTATTTCTCCATAGGTGTTCCCGTGTTTGTTTTTCACTTAGTATGGAGAAACTAACTTTATGTGATTACTTAAAAACTTGATTATAAAAAAACGGGTGAATGCGTTTAAAAACTTAACTGATTTGTAATGATTCTAAGGCGCAATGTGAAATACCACTAATAAACTTCTGAAATAAAACATGACATTAACGATTTTTCGTGAAATGGACATTAGGGAAAATCACCAAAATTCTGATTAATATTGTGAATATCTCGGGAACTAATAATTTTCCGCCACTACTACATGACCGTATTTGCTCCAAATGACATCTACTATGCCTCCTTAAAGGATCTAGGTCGACTTAACTTGTAACTGTATAATAGAAGAAACTGACGGGTTGATCGATCGACGCACAGCCGATACCGCTGGTCCTAGGGACTTGAAATTTGGGGGGAATATTCCTTGGATATTTTAAGGGATTAAGAAGGGATTTTTGTAAATTCACCCCCTAAGGGGTTAAGCTAACTAATTACGCGTACGAAGTCACAGGCGTCCTCTAGTAAGGTCATCGTCAATAGAACTCGTGAACGATGTAAAAAATTAGTGCTGTTTGACACATAACCTAAAATATTCAAAACGTATAATTAATAGTTATTTCTTCTTAAACTTAATATGAAAATAATGATCTAGTGTTAATCATTGCAGAGACCTTACGTGATCTTTAAAAGTACGTGATCGTGGTGAATTGATTCGTTTGGTTTTGTTTACATTTTATGCCCGCGTTAACCCGCGTGGTTGCCGGGTAAGAATAGTGCCACTCCATGTCCTCCCGTGGATGTCGTAAGTGACGACTAAGGGAATAAAGGCTGTGTAGTACTGTTAGGCGATGGGCTTGCAACCTGTCACTAATACACTGGTAAACATCTTAGCCTAATTGTGCAAAATGTGGTTACAGAATTATTAACAAGTTTTTAGAGTTGTTAGTAATTCTGTAGCTCTGCCTACCCCACTCTGGGAATAAAGGCGTGAGCTTATGTATGTATGTATGTATGTACATTTTATGAGAGTTCTATTGACGTCGACGTTAGGTGACATTTTTTGAGTTGTTGCTTACGTAAATTGCGTCCTACATTACCCAGTTAAGGGTTAAATGGTTTTAAATATTCCCTTGAGGGAAGCGTAAAGCCTATGCCTAATGACTTTCGTGTTTCAATTTGTGCATATCAATTATTCACACTGAATCCTAAAAGCTTTTGCAGCGCTCTGTTTAATTGGGTAAAATGTTAATTTTGTGTACTAAAGTGTATTGGATATTATTTTAACTTTGTTATTTTGAATGGTTGGGTATCATTCTGTTATTGAATTGTCAAACGGTTATTTTTTATTTTTGTCAGACTATTTCAAATGTGGAATTTAGAACAGTATAATTTCCAGATAATACTGGTCACAATCGTTGACGCCGACTTCCTAAGAGTTGGTAGGCTATTATTACTGCTCTGTTTATTTCTGACAGTATACTCGTAACACAATTTTTAAGGTATTCTTCTTCTACACTGATACTTCATTATTTCTTATATACAATATTTACACAATAGCGACCCGCCCTCGCTTCGCTTCGGTTTATTTGAGTTTTCTATAACACACGTACATAAAACAAAATTTATTATACATAAAAACCTTCCTCTTGAATCACTCTATCTACAAAAAAAAACCGCATCAAAATCCGTTGCGCAGTTTTAAAGATCTAAGCATACATAGGGACAGACAGCGGGAAGCGACTTTGTTTTATACTATGTAGTGATACTATAAGATCAGTGAAGTCAATTTAAAATCCTGATTATAAGTGGGATGAATAATTAATGAAATATACCTATAGCACACAATTTGAAAATATTTTCCCCGTGTGGTTGCCGGATTACAATAGTGCCACTCCAAGTCTTCCCGTGGATGTCGTAAAAGCCGACTAAGGTAATAAAGGCGTGTAGTACTGTTTGGCGATGGGCTTGCAACCTGTCACTTATACACTGGTAAACATCTTCGCCTAAGTGTGCAAAAGGTGGTTACATAATTATCAAAAAGTTTTTATAGTTGGAAATTCTGTAGCTCTGCCTACCCCACTCTGGGAATAAAGGCGTGAGTTTATGTATGTATTGAAAATATTTGTAAGAGTAGACAACGTTGTTGATGTTGATGGTCCGCCAAACGGCCAGTTTTTTTTACTTATGAAAATCCGAATTTTTACTATAAGCTCAGCCAATTTAATTAAGGGCTGATTTTTCAATCTCCAGATAACACTATCTGTCAAGTAAATTGTAGCTCTGTCCTTATCTTTCTTATGATAAAGAAAAGGACAGAACTAGTGTTGTCTGGAGATTGAAAAACCAGCCCTAAGAATAGTAATCAGAAGTGGGATATTTACTCAAGATATAACATTTGAACCAAGAATCGGCGCTAGAAAGCCGCCATAGGTGATTGTTTAATTCCTAACCCACCGAGACTTATTTCAAAAAGCCTTAACTATAAAAATTCTCCACTTCCAAAGGTTCCTAAGCTGCAGTTGTAATTAAAACCCTCCTTTGTCCAACTCGGCCATCTTGGTTCTTTTCGCTGTGAATAGATTTATTTTTAGTATATCCCGGCTAACGGGGTACTCGAGTTTTTTCATGAAAGGTCACGTAAAGAGGTCAAATGCTACGAAAGGTGAGCTCTGAATTTATTCAGAACGGTCGCCTAGCTGAAGTTTGTTTAATTGAATTTACAACTAAAATTTGCATGATTCTTTCAGAACGCTGTCATTCATTGCAGTCGAGTGTTAGTGTTACATACAATGGACCAAAATAATTATTTAAAATATACTATCGTATAGTGTATACATCTTCATTTTTTTTCTTATATTTAAAAATCAATTGCCGTTCGTTAGTTCGCGAAAACTCGACAAAGGGTCGGCCGATTTCAATAAAAAAAAAACTTGTGTTCGTAATGGTCATCACAAGGTTTGCATGGAATGAAACACCGTAGCGACGCAGGGCTCGAACAGCTAGTCTATATATAAATAAATCAACGCACACCCGAAACCGCTAGACCTAGAGATTTGCAATTTGAAGAAAATATTCCTTGGATAGATATCCTAGGGGTGCACTAACAAGGAATTTTTGGAAATTCATCCCCTAAATGGTTAACATAAAGGGCGTAGCGGGAAATCATTTTGAAGGCATCCTCTAATGTACTAAAGACATGACAATAGTGTGACAGTTTTGATTTGTCAAAGTTTAAAATCGCACAATATACTTTGAGAATTCTTACTACGTGGGACGATTTGACGAACTGTTCTTCTAAAACAGGATAAAATGTTACAATGGTGTTGTGTTTGTTTACTCTGTCACGCTCGTTGCCATATTGTATGTACAGTCACAACACGGGATTGTTGGGTCACTTGACACCGTTCGTAATTTGGCCGTGTAATGCGAATCGGGTTTAGACAGTTATACTCATATATCCAGTGCCTCTATTTTTGGCGGTAAAAACCATTATCGTCTTTGACCTGTTATAGTATTGTTTTTAACTCGGTCACTATTACTGTTAAATAAATAAGAGCTAATAAAATCTTGACAATATGATAACAGGCGAAAAAAAATTAATGATTTTGCCGAGTTGTATAGAGCCCTGTATGTATTACTCAGCTAAATTATGATGAGTAGCAAGTAGCTTATCGGTCCCGTGTTGTCTGTACATGTAGGGGAAGATGGGGTGGCTTCGTACACTTTTTACTCTAAGCCTTGTAAAAAAAAAACGAACCACTTTTTCAATATGAGATGAATGCTACTTCATCATCCACTTATTTGGCTATAATCATTTTGTATTTCAGTTTTGATACAAAGCAACTTTGCCAAGATATAATGGTTTTCTCAAAAAATGGGATTTGTACGAATGTACCCCATACGTGGGGTGCCTTCATACACTATTCGTTTTTTCCCAGGATTCATTGGATTGTCAGCTATTTTACCTGTTTTAGTCATCTTTTAGGCATATCTTACTGACCTGGTTTTGTAGTTCTAATTATTCTTGATATACATTTTTTTTACTTACAGGGGGTGCATTCGTACGGTATAAAATTGCATGTATTTTGACTGCACGAAGGTACCCCAACCAAAACGATCAGAAAAATAATCAAAATAGAAAATAACCGTAAAAGTAATCTCAAAACTATTGTTTACATATTAATCTCTAGCATCTAATAACCAACTGTATACAAATATTTTTTCTAATTCAAGTAAAACTTATTAGAGACAGACGCATTGAAAGGAGAACCAAAAATTACTTTCGGGTCGCGGAAACACATATTATTTATTTCTGGCGAAATTTGCTGATGCACTGCCATCACTTTTTGAGGGTAGCCTAAAGACTGTATCGTTTAGTATAAATACATACAAAACCTAGTGTAACTTTTGACATTCGTATTATTTTGAATTACAATGTTCTGAGGATATGACCTGAAGGTGTTTTTTAACCATTTCATCTGATATAATATGGTTAACTTTTGTGTCTTAGAGACTTTATGATGCTTTCAAAATCGTCCCTAAAATATATTTCGGACAAGCCTATTGAGCTCAATTTGAAGTATTTCAGCAACTCCTAAAGTACAATTTTAAAATGCAATAGGTTGATATGCAGCCTAAACATGTTAACTAAGTGTCCCCTTCATGTTTACCCGAATGAGCATCCTCAGAATAAATATGATAGATTTTTACTTTCACACAAAAGCGACTTTTTACGTAATGTTTTGGGTTCCCATCAATATCAGGTGCGAGCGGGAGGAGGGAGACAAACCAAAGGTCTCAGCCAGACCCAAGCACAATGGACAATCGTGGCGTCCAACCATCGGTAAAACACGTCGATAGAAACGCTTCTTAATAGTTATAATAGATGTCAAAGTCGGAGTTGTAATGAGTAATATGCCATATTCTCAAAATGGCCACCGCCCACCGCCATCCATGCCATTTTTTTATTAAAAATAAATTAAAGAGAATGCTCAGATGTTTTACTTTGGGAATCTTGTGTAATTATGGTTTGCGTAGTATGATATTTTTTTTTGGTTACGTTGTCTAGCTCGCAAACAGTAAAATTTCTTTTGCTATTTGTCCACTTTCGTTAACATCACTCAGATGGGTTCGGTAAATTTTGACTAAACCATATACCTCAAGTCGAGCCCGCAGGATGAAATGTGTACCTAATAAAAGCACTAATTAAACACATGTACAATTTAATCTAAAAAATACTTTAGCAAAGAAAGATGACTACGTAAAGTTGTATTTATACTAAACGATACAGTCTTTATGCATATGAGCGGCAGTCACGCATATAAATATGAACGCTTTAGCATGTTGGATAGTCGAGATATGACCACTGTACGAATGCTCCCTTTGATCTTCCCCTATACCTAGTATTTATGAATGTATTGGTACCGTCTGTTTACAAACAAACTGCAAATACCTGGATTTCCTGTATGTAAAGGTCTATTTTCAAACACAAAGGCGTCATTTGAGCTTGGGAATGTCAAGCAGGTACATAAGAACAGCGTCGGTAGCCTAGTGGCTTGATGTGTCCACTTATGATCGTAAGGTACTGAGTTCGATCCAGTGCAGTGGCCACCGTGCACCGTGTGCAGTCACCAGCAACAATATATTATCTAACATTCGACTTGTATGATTTTATAATTTATAATTTCTGTACTCTTACCATGAGTCGCAATTAACGTACTCGCTAGTAAGTCGAAGCTCTGTCCCTCGCAGACTTCGCAAGTACCTATTCTTATACAGTGCAAGGGACAGAGCATTCGACTCGCTGGCGAGTACGGTAATTGTAACTCATGGTAAGGGTACTGGTTACTATACGAACGAGTTTTTGGTGATGATCGATGCTATTAGGGTAACGGAAAACATTGTTACAAAATGCTAAGTGTAAGTATCTAAGGGTCAGGGTAATCGCACAAAAATCCTACTGAAAAAGATAGTTGATATGTGTTAGGAGGAACTAATCCTAGATATCGCATAAAGCTCTCCGTGACTTTTAATAGGTATTTTACTGCATTATGATATGATACATTTCGTCTGATGTCTTCGTATGTCAACGCAATAAAGTTACTTCTTATTGCGTCCGCGACGAATACGGATTGAACACACTGGATTAGTTCCCAATTTTTGATGCGTTCTTTGTTCACGGTTAGATTGCGATGGAACAATTACTAGCACGAGATTCAAAATGATGTAATGCTTTAAAATTATGAATACTTTAAACATCTTTGGAAGCGAACAGTAACCTAGTAGGGCCTTTGATCGTATTGTATTCAATTCGGCCGCCATTACTGTCAAGTAAACAAGAACTACCGTAACGTTGACTAATACAATTACATACATACATACATACATGAAATCACGCCTGTTCCAGAGGGGTAGGCAGAGACCACTTCTTTCCACTTGCTAGGATCCTGACAAATCTCTTTCGCTTCTTCCACATTCATGAATCGAGTCATGCACGCAAGTCGGTTTCGGGTACTTAAGATTCGGCCCTTTTCCAGTATTTCTCCGATTTGATTCGAATAAGAACGCCTAGGGCCGTCCCCTTCCGTCCCTTCCACTTACTTTCGACCTGTTTATCTCTTTCGTCAATCTTCTATCGTCCATTCTTTCCAAATGACCGAACCATCGAAGCATCGAAACATCTTTTAGTCCACATTTCTCTCAGACTCTCATTCCTTACTCTATCAATATATACAATTACATATCAAAGGCAATATGGTTTTCCCGAGTTGAATAGAAGCCCTGAGCTGAGCGTCATCAGTTTTGGTGAGCGTGATTCCAGCAACTTGGTCTGTTGGCTAACACGATAGTGTTAAAATCTTCTTTGAAGCATCGTATTGTATCGTAAAGATCTCCTTTAAACTTCTAGATCTATTGTTTATCTGAAATCTTGCATAAAAATCATAATTCCGTGTTATGCTGTTGTTTTTTTTAGTTTTGTCTTTCTTGACAGCCAGATAAATAACATTCGCCTCAAGGTGTTTGTTTGTACGCAAAATATTACCATCATCACCTAAGTGTGCAAAATGTGGTTACAGAATTATCAAAAAGTTTTTATAGTTATTGGAAATTCTGTAGCTCTACCTACCCCACTCTGGGAATAAAGGCGTGAGTTTATGTATGTATGTATTACCATAATCAATGTACAGATGTAGAGAATAATCCTTTCCCATCGTTTTTGGTCGGAATATTTCGTATTTATCTTGAGTTGGCTTGTACTGAAGCTAATTGAGAAAGCAAGATAAATACGAACTTATCCGACAAAACACGATTGGAAAGGATTATTCACTAAATCATATACATATCTATCTATACTAATATTATAAAGCTGAAGAGTTTGTTTGTTTGCTTGAACGCGCTAATCTCAGTAACTAGTTGTTCGATTTGAAAAATTATTTCAGTGTTAGATAGCCCATTTATTGAGGAAGGCTATATATCATACTCACATAACATAAACTGAAGCGAAGCGAGGGCGGGTCGCTAGTCTATAATATTTGGAAATGGTACGAAGAAACCTGAAATATTGACAATAACGGTAAACATTTTGCCATTCAGATTTGAAAGTGAGTGTGACAGTCAGACAGATAAGCTTTTTGTTAACACTATTGCTTAATTATCTATAAGGAATATGTTTACTGTTAGGTAAAGATTATACTTGAAATATCGGCGTTGCAATGAAATAGGTTGGTAATATCACAGAATTTCATTTGAATTCTTCCTAATAACGGAAACAAAAAAGTTACGTTTTTGCCAGCTCAGCGCTTTTATAGCCCTATTAAGGCGATTATTTTAAACGGTTTTTGTCTGCGACTTCATTCGTGAAAATATCGTTTATTTCTGACATTATTTGAGTCACCATAAAACCTTTTCTTTGGAAGTCAATGAGTATTTTTGTCGTTTGTTCCTTGTGACTTCAAGCCTTCGAGATCAGGTTACTTTAAAGGATAGTCCTTCTTTAGTCTGTGTTCTGTGTTATGTTCACGCCTGTCTACCAATGGCGTAGGCAGAGACTATGGAACGCCAGGTGCACAGCTCTAAACATACAACTTTCTCGTCCTCTACAGTACATGTATTTAATGTTATGTGTAGAAAATTATGACAGTAAATATTCCATTTTCTTTGACGGTGACTTTTAATATTTAGTGTTAGTTTCTCGACGGCCTAAAGCTACCTCTGTCCTAGACAGTGTTGTCAGTCGCTTGAAGCGTATTTCCAAAGGATGGTCGAGTCCGTATTAATGTTACAGCTCGTCTAAAATCCTTTTACACGTCTCTAATACCCACTAATATTTATACCTACAGCCATCGCACCAAATATATCGTTTACATAGACCCTATTATCAGTGGCGTAGGTTCCTTGAGTCACTGCCGGTACCTACTGGCTGAAAATCAGCGCTGTAGGTGTCTGACACCTCAACACTTTGCTGAGCCGGTGTCCATTTCACCGCCGCGAGGACATACATTGCGTGCGTTCTTTGTTACCTTCACTGTTTTCTTTATTTCATTTTTGTAAATGTGTGTCTTATCGTTGGTGAATAAATGTATTTCAACTTCTTCTTCTTCTTCTTATATACATTTTTGACGCCTTGGGAACGTATAGGTACAGTCACGAACTGGGATTGTTGACCACTTGCAATTGCTCGTAATTTTGCCGTGTATTCAATAATCGATGTCACCGACTGGCTGACAGCTATTCGATTTGCATTACACGGCCAAATTAGAAACATGGGTAAATGGCTCAACGATCCCGGTTCGCGACTGTACATATTTAACGTACACCAAGTCGGGACTCATAAGTTTTGCTGTTTCATTAAGGTAAAAACTTAAAAAGTAGAGTCGGCAACAAAAACGTGTCTCAAAAATAACATTTAGCTACTCCCACCGTTCCTGTACCCGCCTTATTTCAGTATTCCCAAACCATTTCTGAACGTCCGTTTCAACCCCTATTACTAAAGCTAAATATAAACTTGAAATGGACCTTCAAAGGCTCCTCCAGAAATAACCCGGGTGACATTCAAGTTTACGAGTTTCGTTGGTTTGAGAAAATTTGTTTCATGAATGTCTGGCGTATTTGTGTTGTGTAATGTTGCAAATATAGCTATTACCCGCGACTTCGTCAGCATAGAACATTTTTATCACTTTACCCTTGGGAACTGTCAAATTTAACGAGATGAAAAAGTACCCTATGTTCTTCCCCGAAACTAAAGCTATCTCCATACCAAATTTTAGCCGTAAAAGCGTAATAAATAGACTTTCATATTTATAATATTAGTACAAGCAAGCATGGATATCGGTATTTATTAAACCTTTTGCCACAGTTTATTACCAATCCTCCTAAAGTTAGAGCCACGCGATTTCAAAACCATTTCTTACTATTATATCATTGCATCCTCTGCACGAAACCCATTATCACCGGAAAACCTTATTCTGTGAACTTTTCTCCCCAACGTCAAAAAGGTGTAACCGGCAGTACAAAACCCAAGGTAATATCAACCCTCTTTGCTAAACAATATAGCCGCTCATACAATAGTTATGTAAAATATATGTCCTTTCTACATCGAAAGCACCATTATGTCTCTATACACGTAGCGTGTGGGATCCGACGTCTCCATCAAAATTACCTGAAAATGTCGACGACACACGCGATTTACGGATAATCTTCTCGCATTAGTACGCAATAGTGAAGAAACAGTAATAAACATACTTAGTGAACTTAGGGACAGTCGCCGGTTGTCCCATAACCATAACTTTACTAAAAAAGTTGTCTAAAAAGCCTCTGTGTGTTGGCTTCGACTCCATGTATGCCTTCCAAAGGAACGGGAATGGGAGTCCCGTGACTGGTACAAAACGTCAGAATTGGTATTTCCGCCTAAGACAACGTTATCGATGGAAATGGAAAATTATGATTGTAATATAATTGTGTCCACAAGCGGGTAGATCTTTGAAAGCTATAGGGCTAACGGCCGCCGGAAAATGTCCCAGGATTTTTTCTCATAAAATCTTTCGTTCCAAGTCGGCGTTTTTATTTATCTGATATTTTGCTTTTGTATATTCCGTATTTACTAACATACATATACATATATAGTTCTACCAGTAACGGTACGGTCACGAACGTTAATTTGGGAATCATTTAAAAAAAATAGGCTTGAAGTCGTCAATGTCATTAGAGGTGCCAATTGCCAAAACATTTGAAACTTATAGGAGTCTCAACCTTATTGTTGTAGAATGTCAGATTGACTTTGGACCTGAGGTGGGTCCCAAATTTAATTTCTTCTCTATACGGTCAGCCTTATACTTAGCTGCACACTTTAGTGTTTTGTTACTTTAACGTTATGTTGAACTGCTGCACAAATCTGTCAAAGGTACAGGACCACAGGTACAGATAGAGGTACAGTCAAAGAATTAAATTTGTGGCCTACGTTAGGTCCAAAGTCAATCTGACAGTCTACTGCAATATGACTTGGCATCTCTAAAGACATTGACGACATTTTTTAAACCTTTTATTTGACGATATGTATTATATATATGATACATATCGCAACATTCACTTTTTTATTTATTTTTTAATTTAATAATTTTACTGGATAAAAAATCGAAGAAAAGGGTTAATTTTACCTTCGTGACCGTACCAAAGTATAAGGCCAACTGTACGAGTATATTGGCAGACAAAACTTGCTGCACTTACTAACTTCCTAGTATCTTATTAAGCTACATCGTCGTTCAGGGAACTCCATTTATATTAGTAGCACAGTTTGATTACTAGGTACAAGTAGGGGGAAGGGGGTGGTGGGGGGTAAAGTCGCGTGGGTTTACGTCACCCGGCCTGCTAATGGAATTAAGCCAGCTGTTGAGTTGCGATTTGCAAAAAACCGGCCATGTACGAGTCGGGCAAAGGGCTCGGTACTGATCAAGCAACAAAACGCGGAAAAAACTGAGTGCTCCTACCAGTGAGTGCCCCTTTCCGCATTCAGTCTAGTTTAACATAATTCAAAAAAGATAAAAAGATAAAAGACATTTATTCAGTAAGTAGGCCGTACAGGCACTTTTACACGTCAAGAATCTACCAGCGCCTCCCTAGAGGAGACACTGCTGAGAAGAAACGCCGCAAGAAACTCAGCAGTCAGTCATTTTTTAAACATATTACAATGGTACTACTTAATCTAGCATTATACAGAGTGTTTTTTTAAATGGGACAGTATGGGGAAATCCGAATCTAAAGGAGATAGAGGAAAAGTGTCAAAGGAGACATTAGGTGTTTTTTTATGTAAACAAATTTGGCTCATTAAAATTTTTGGTCAAGCGTGAGTTGTTCTTAAAAAAATATAAAGTTGGTCAATTTTTTTTTTGACGCGGGTCGACTCTGTTTTATGTAAGGATTATTTCATTGTATGGAAAGAAAAAAATCTGAACAGCAGAAGTTGGTCAAATTTAATGAAAACTAATCTTCATACAGTTGGTTTATTACTTGAGTAAATGATCGATGTGGCCGCCGTCTTGTCTTATGCAGGTACGAGCACGCTTCAAGACACTTCTAGTTGCATTTAACAGAGACTTATGGTGAATTGTGTTTAATGTGTTAAACTATCAAATATCTTGCGATTCGGTACTACACGTTCAGGATAGCGTTCTTGATACCACTTAAGTGCATTATCTCTACTGCGATAATTAAGAAAATACGCCTCAATCAAATCAACTTTATGTGAATTAGTTAACGCCATGATGAATAAAATTACAAGCATGAACTGATTGGAAACAAAATCACAGCTGCAGAAATAACTTACGTTCCAAATTTGAATTCTTTTTTTTATAATTTCAAGACTATCGCGTGCCATGATGTTTACGAAGATTAAAAAAATGATCTTCTCTTGAATCATCTGGAGCTCTTATCGATTATCGAAATTTAAAAATTTAATAATTTTAAATATTTTTTTACACGCCTAGGCACTTGTAACAATATTAAAAGGCGAATACCTACTGCAATTGTATGAAGATTAGTTTTCATTAAATTTGACCAACTTCTGCTGTTCAGATTTTTTTCTTTCCATACAATGAAATAATCCTTACATGAAACAGAGACGACCCGCGTCAAAAAAAAAATTGACCAACTTTATAATTTTTTAAGAACAACTCACGCTTGACCAAAAATTTTAATGACATAAAAAAACACCTAATGTCTCCTTGGACACTTTTCCTCTATCTCCTTTAGATTCGGATTTCCCCATACAGTCCCATTTAAAAAAAACACTCTGTATAAAGCAATAAATATTAGCAGGTAAATTAAGGTTAAGGCAATTTAAGGTATAAATTTTTGCTCATTTTTGAGTCACGGAAAAAGGTTATAGATTAAGGTGTAACCCTTCACGCACACGTATGTAAACGAAAAGCCAAACCGATTTAGCTATACAAGTACACGTAAATCCGTGTATTTTATTACGCAGCTGCTCTGCCCAACCCTGTAACTTTACGACGGTCGTATTTGCCCTACTAAACTGTCGGTACTCGGTTTAAGCAAATATTTGTATACAAAAGGCAACAATTTGACTTCTGTAGGCATTTCGGCCGGCGTTTCACGTTAGCGTTATGGCCGCTCGTTAAAGCAATGTTTAGTGGGTAAATGAGCGGAGAAAATATGAAATGGCGGCTGTTGTAATGCTAAATAGGTTATTGATTGGTTTATTGTAGATTAGTTTAGGTTGGAAACCCGCGTTAGTCGCATTTACTTTGGCCTTAAAGCATAAATTATAGCCTTTGATAGTTTAGTTTTAGGAAAAAAATGGTCATACTAGGCAATATTATTAAAAATTTCATGATTTTTGAAAGTAGGCCGTTTGGACACTTACAAGACAGAATCTTCCGCGACGAATGAGATATCTAGTAAAACAAGGCTAAAATACTGGAAACTAAAAAAATGGATATAGAATTACTACGACAGGAAATGGTAAAGGGAAGAGAGGAAGAGGAACCGAGAACTAGAATTAAAGTACAGAAGTGCCTTCCTAATTCAAAATTCAAATTCAAATCGTTTATTCTGTAAGTAGGCCCTGTAGGCACTTTTACAAGTCTGAGTCTACCAGCGCTTCCAAAGAGACCACTGTTGAGAAGAAGCGCCGCAAGAAACTCAACAGTAAGCCATTTTTTTTAAAATAAATCACTTATTACAATACTAAACTTAAGCTACATAATTTAAATGTCACAGGGATGTACAGGTCCCAGTAGTAATAATAATTAAATAAATCAAAATGTCGGATTAAAATAAATAACAGAGAGAACTTCCTAAAGATGTGGAAGAGATAGTACAGAGAAAAATCTGATTGCAAGCTATTCCACTACAAAGAGACTTAGAAATAACAATATTAATCGATTTACGTTTTATATATTACTACGGTGCATTTTCCCTTCCAAAGATCCCTTATAAAACCAATATTGAGAAGAAAAGTGAGGAATTTAAAACTTTGGTTTTAACCAGAAGGCTTTTCTTTATATTATAGCATAGATAGATGTGGTAACTTAGCTGTGGCAGCCCTCAGCGCGACCGAAATATATTTGCCAAGTTTCTCTTTGGCTAGAGGGTCTTAATATTAGATGATACAGCATTCGCTGGGTTTACTCGTTATAGACATTTAAATCGTCGGCCTAAGAACGGAGTATTCAATATGAAAAGGCTTTGTTTGTCTGTGTGTGTCCCTTTATCTGTCGTCACTTATTTCCTAACCACAAATCGAAGGTGGTCCTCAAGCAAGAAACTTGGAATAAATTGTTAAAAACTGCTTAAGTTTGACTCACGCTTTTTCCCTTTAATTTTTATTTATTTGAACGTTTGTACTCGGAGATTGTTACCTGAGTTTCATGGATATTGGTAGGCCCACTCAAGATTTATCAGGTCTAAAACGAGTTATGATTAGGAACTCGCTGAGAGTTTTTTAGGGTTACGAAGCCATACTTGTTTTTTTTTTAAGAAACTGCTAATTTTGGAATATCTTACCTCCAACATATTTAACCCCCATCCAAATGATAGTCAGCGTGCTGCAATGATGATACACGTGCAAGAACGACGCCTGCCGATCCTTCTTCCTCATCAGGAAGAACACCGTCTCGAACAGCTCCATCAGTTTCAGTATTATCGTCCACCATAGGAACCTGAGCATCCTCAAGGGTTCAGGGTTCAAGGAGTAATCCGGTAACACGCAGCCGAAGTGGTAGGTTGTGGTCCAGCCTGATGTCATTATCTGGAATTAGACGTTTCGTAATAAGATCTTTAAGAGGATGGACAGGAGGTGCCAGTGATGCCTTACTGTTGCTATTCGAAGCTGACCTAAGCTGACCTTCCATAGTCGGAGAGGCACAGGAAAATATTATATTTATTATTATTATTCAATGTCAACGTTAATATGTGTCAAAAACTAAAATTTTAAAATTGATTGATTCGCGCTTCTGTCAAGTCCAAACTTTTAACCTGTTATCGTATTGTTAACGTTTTGAAAGATTTTATTTACTTGAGAGTCATGGAGGCCGAGTTAAAAATAATATGATAACATTGATAACACATCAATAGCAATATTGTTTAACGTCTCGTAGAATAGAGGCCCAATCTCGTGCGTGAAAATATCGTGGATCCTTAATATCCCCATTGAGCCTATGAAACTCTCCTTGAGAGGCGCAAACCACTAGACTATCACCGTTGCTGTATTAGAATCTCTACTTCGTAATAGAAAGGAAGTACGACGATTTAAAGTCGCAATAGAAAGGTAAAAGAATTATCGTCTATATGCTGTCCAAGAAATAAAAGTACGACGATTTAAAGTCGCAGTAGGCATTTTTTTAAATAAGCACTTAGCCTGTTGGTAGAACGGAATGAGGTGTGCTCTTATTTGTATTTTAATGTCATCCATATAGGTATCAATGTGTTGAAATCTGCACTGGATGAGATTGATTTCAACATCTTTATTTAAAGGTTTAATAGAAACTTATTCTTGTATCTAAGCTAGTTTTAAATATACCATTTTTTAATGCTACCAAAGTCAAAAAGGGCATAATAGGTATTGGAAATGCAAATAAGAAGAAAAGTTAAATGACTATAGAGAATTCTTGAAAGTAAAATCAATTATATGACGACGGTTAAATTGGGTTCCTGCTAAAACTCTGCCGAGGCCCGAGGTAATTCATAAATGTTCGACTTTGAAACAACTTTGCCATCGGAATTCTCCGGTTACTACGGCATAGGAATGAACGGTATTTCAGAATCAGGCATTTTATTGGTAAGGTTGGCATCTCTTGTAAATTTCATCTCAGACACAGTTGAGCCTTCCCTAATTAAAAAAATTGGGTTTTTTCTCAAGAGTTGTGATCAAAGTCATAAATATAAATAAATAGGTACGTTCCCAAGACTGCAGAAATATTTACAAGTCTCTTTGCCACTAACCACAAGTCTTTGCTTACATCATCATCATCGTCATCATCATCATTTGTCATCTCTTTTTCTTTTTGTCTGTTATTATTTTCATCTCAGTGTAGTATTGTTGTCAACAAATTATTTATCTTTCTTTCTTTCTTATAATAGGTCTACAATCAATCGACTGGTATTATTTGTTGGTGACAACCCAAAATTCAGCAACGTCAAAAACGTGTCTCATTTTATCTAAATGGGTTTTTTCAAGTATATAAATTGAATGTTCTTTACGTTGTATGGATAAAAGGTTCCGGTCCTTACTGTCAATAGAAATCGCAAAGAAGCTACAGGATTAAGGTTTCTAGAGACTATTGTAAATGTTTTCTATTTCTATTCCGCGCACAATGTCGCTTTGAAGAGGGCACAATGTGTCTCAAAGTGTGAAAGACTTGAAAGAGCACGTTTCAGGATATAATTGTCGCTCAGTGAAATCGTACAGTCGGCATCAAATATATCGATGGACGAGATGCTCAAAATAAGTTAGCTTTACTGTAATGAAGGTTCGTGTGATTTTACGTAGGTTTTAACATTATTCATTAAAGTACTTGCACTTACTCTTGTTTTCCCGACACTCATTTCATATAACGTATCACTTCGCAGGATTTTCATTTCAACGACAATCTTTTCTAGGCGCACGAGTTTAGATTTTGTGATAGTCACAAGTGTAACCCAATCTAACCTACATAATTAATATTTAAGATAACCTGAAAACAATAACGCTTTCGATGAAGTAAAATTCGGAGAAATGATACATTCGATGAAATGAGTATCGGTAAAACAACAACCTTATAAATAAACGTGCCACATTTTGGAACGGACCTAACTTCTGAAATTCTCAAAACTGTCTTTGAACGTATATTAAGCAAAACTATTATTAATCTTAAGCAACAATTAAACATCAAAGTCCTTTCCCAACGCGGCTAGTTTCGAGGGGAAATCAAACCACAACCAGAACAAACGGGAAGAGCAAGAATCCCGTGAAATTGCATTAGCTCCCAGCGAACACCGATTAATTTCCTGCTATTGACATTATTCATCACAACAATAAAACGATCTGTGTTTTTTTCGGAAAAAGTACTTGTAATTACCCTTGTTTTGTCGACACTCATTTCAAAGAACATATCACTTCGCAGGATTTTCGTACCATCAACAGGACGTTCTCGGCGCAGGAGTTTAGATTGTATGATAGTCTCAAGTCTAACCCAACTTAACCTACATACGTAAGAAATTAATATCTAAGATAACCTTAACAATAACGCTTTATCAGGAAATAGATTTCGATGAAGTGTAATTCGGTAAAATGATACATTCAATGAAATGTGTGTCGGTAAAACGACAACCCTGTAAATAAACGTGCCAAACTTTGCATGAGGACGTAACTTTTGAAATTCTCAAAACTGTCTTTGAACGTACATTAGGCAAACTTATTATGAATCGTAGGCAACAATTATACATCAAAGTCCTTTCCCAACGCGGCTAGTTTCGAGGAAAATGTAACCACAACCAGAACAAACGGGAAGAGCAAGAATCCCGTGAAATTTCATTAGCTCCCAGCGAACACCGATTAATTTCCTGGGAAGTTTGCACTGCTTTAGCCTATTTGGCTGACTGTTCAGAGGCTTTATTCTTCTCGGTAAGAGAATATTGCTTTTGACATGTTATCGTATTGTTAACGTTACGATACGTTACGTATTTAAGGTAATGGCGGGATATTCCCACCAGTTTGTTACCACTGGTAGCAGCTAGCATTTTTGTTATCATATCAAACTGTTACCACATGTTAGTATTGGGAATATAAATTCATAGCCTGTTACCAGTAAAATAAATGTGTGGTAACTTCTGGGTTTTTTTCCAGTTTAAATACCAGTGGTAACAGATGGGAAACATCATTCGCACTTCTTCCACTTTCTTTTTTAATAAAGAGAAAGAGAGAGAGGACTACAAACCACTGCTTGCGCTGTATTTTTATTATACTAAACTTTTATTTTTATTTTTATTTAATAAACATTACTCTGGGGTTAGGAAAACCTGTAGAATTTCATCGTATTACGTAGTAAAGTTACCATTTTATTATTAAATGTCTGGTTTGTACAAAAATCGATGGTATTGACCTCTACAAATACTGACTTCATAATAATATCGTCTGTATCAATATCAACTATGCCAATATTTAAGTAGCGGTAGCATTGTTCGTGTAGAAAGGCCTTTCTTACTTTACTTTAGATTTATATCGACCCCGGCATGCCTACGCATTAATCATTATAAGATAAATAAGGTACCATTGAATATTATCAAAGTAGGTCATCGATAGGCTCCCAGATGAAATTGGCGTCGGACAAATTATTTTAAAGTTACTTGGGACATTTCTCTATCCGCTATAAATCAGTGCCAAAGACACTAAATAGAGTCAATTTTGAGTAGCAATCAGAGACTCCGGCATATATAACGTGTTGACAGAACTAAGGCAAGAAGATTGAACACTTCGTAAAACAAGACGCTGGTGGTGAGCCAGCGTCTTTTTTTACGGATCGCAGTTATTTACCTGCCTGAATATTATAGGCATGTTGACATTTAGTACAAATAAGATATTTTAAGCTGGCCACGAAATAAAACCCCTCCGAATACCTACACGAAAATATCAAGACAATATTTTGTTTTTGATTCGGTGCTATTTTTAACTTAAGATAATCTAATTGTATGGTATTTGACAAGACAGACTTGTGAAGTGGTGACGTCACAGTTCAGCACTTAATATAAATCACCATACAAACTGCTATTCTAACACTTGATAAAAAGATAAAAAAGATAAAATATGTTTAGTCAAGTAGTAAGTATATTCTTTACTTATTTATAATTCGGCATGAGCTAAAACAGAATATTTATTAACATTAACATCAATTAGCAGGTCGAAAATCTGCAGCGTGCATAATAAGTTTCAGATTTTTTTAATTTTAGCGTCTTTTTTTACCAGTGGTCAGTTTACTTTTGTATCTGTGGTCCACTTTGGCTGTGGCTTCAGTGAATCATAGCTTGCCAGTACAAGTCTTGTCTAGCAGTTTAACTTAATTTTGCACACACGACCGAACGCGGATACTGGTTGAGTTACATCCGATTATGTCACTGTAACTGATTCGATTATCCAGTTGGTTTTGTTACGTTGCAAGTTGTTTACTGTGTTTAGAGATGTGTGTCGGAAGTGTTTCACGTTGGACCTTTGCATTATTGCTACTTACGTTTATCGATGATAGACTTGATTAAGTCGAATATCGCATCTATTGAAGTCGTTAAATTTTGATGCATGACTCGTCGTGGAATTATGGTCGTCATGTCATTGATAAAGCTAATTTATAATTATGTACATCTGGGTTCTATTCTAGGTTGGTTTAGCCTATCTATGAAAACTCTTATTCCCTTGAGGGTAAAACCCACATGTAAGAACTTTCATAACGCCAAAAGTGTAATTATCAAACTAATCAAATAAATATTTACATACATACACGCCTCCATTCCCAGAGTGGGGTAGGCAGAGCTACAGAATTACCAACAACTCTAAAAAATTGTTGATAATATGACCACATTTTGCATAATTAGGCAAAGATGCATACCAGTGACAGGTTGCAAACCCAGCGCCTAACCGTACTACAAACCTTTATTCCCTTAGTCGCCTCTCACGACATCCAAGGGAAGACAGACACTATTCTAACCCGGAATCTACATGGGAAACTACTACGGGGGCTTTTTTACTTTCCAAAAATCTACCTGTGCTTGCCAAGAGGAGACCACCGAAGTGCTGCAAGAACATCAACAGTAATTTATTCAAAGTGAATATTTAGCTTTGTAAAACAGATTTGTAGATCTGTAACGATGGTACTCTGATCTGTAACTAACATAAAGCAGCTACGAACAAGCTGATTTGCAAAATCGAATAAATCAATCTCGATAACGTCACATTCTGATGAAGAGCTACACAATGTACCTGTAACTCCACGATCGTTATGCAAATTGGACCTTTAATCCAAACGGTAAGGCTTTATTTACAAACAAGTATTGTTCCCGAGACGACTACAATACATTGTATTGAAATGAGATAGCGATAGAGATGTCGGAGCGTCTATTTTTACATTGTTCTTTGTTTTCTCCTTGTGACGGCTTGCGGCGGTAAATTGATTTCAATGCCTACTTTGTTCATTATTAAGCTTTGTAACAGCACTAAGAGCGTATTGAAATGTGTATTGTTTATTTTGACGTGGCGTATAACGCCGAAAGTTCGTGAGAGCTTTATAATACTGACGTGACCTAAAAAGTGAAATAAGCTTTGAGGTTTGCGATAATATTTATACCATGCAATACTCTTTATTCAACACAAAGCCACATCACTTTATCGAAATACGAAATTTGAACTATTTAACGCACAGCGCTTTTCAAATATGTTTTTTTTTAAGCAGAGCTAAAATTCATTCAATAAAATTAAACCGTATTTTGCAATTGCAACACGCGAAATATTTAAAAATAAGTGATTAATTATTTAAATTCCTGGACGGCGTCCGCTAGATTTGTACAGTCAACAGCATAAATAAGTGATCATTTCTGTACTTTGTCGCTTTCAATCGTTTAACAGTTTTGTATGACATTTCAAACACTACGTTAAAGTGACAAGGTACATAAATGATCACTTATTTATGCTGTTGACTGTACCAAGGTAGTTATGCGAAGTTAAAGAAACAATTGTAATAAATACGTATCTTGAGCTGTCACAGGCATCATGGGGGAGCTGCCCGGCGGGTGCTATCAATTAAATTTTGAAATTTGTAAAGTAATACATTTATTTATAATATTCCAGTGGTTGTTTGTTTAATTTTATATGTTTCTATATCCAAATCGCCCGAGGTTCTCTCGTACTTATGTCCATGACATCGATACGATCTTTTCAGTTGTTCCTATTTTAAAACACCAGGCCATAAAGGCGACGTGGCCTCCAACCTTCACAGTACACCACATTCATACAGATTTATTGTACTGTATACAAATTGTAAGAAAACGAGAGTTCAACCCAACCAATCAGCAATCGTCATGCTCATAATCCTTGTCCGGTGTTTTTTAAAAACCAAATGGGTAGGTACTTACTTTTTCCCGCTTCGTCCACGTATCTAGTAGTCACTTTTCGGCATACGCTTAAAGTAATTCTGCCCCCAATACCCCTTTGCAAAAATCACATCATTCTGTTGCTCCGTTGCTGCGTAAAGTAAGGACAAACTAACAAACCAACCAAACATTACTGTGAATGATTTTTTAACGATTTAGCAAGTCATAGCATCATTCATTTAATTCATCATTTATTTATCATTCATCATCACTTTTGCACAATATGCGTCGGTTTTTTTTTTACGCCAATTATAAAAATATCCATGACGAGCTTTGTCAAATATCTATAAAGAATCATTAGCAATATGCTTCGTCAAGAGTTAAATATAGTTAATCAGCAACATGCTTCGTCGATGAATCTATAAATTATTCCTCGGTCCCAGTAGCACCTGGCCCAAGGGTTCCAAATATACTGGAAGCATTGCCATGCTGTATTGTCAATGAAATTTGTGGAACCAGACACGAACGGGACCAAAGGTTTTTATATTAATTATATTTAAACCTGTTAAGAGTACATTTTGATAATGATAGTTAATGGGTAAGGACCAAAAAGTTGTCCACGCTAACTCAACCAAGTAAATTTTCTATGAAACTTTTCCGTTGTGACACGAAAATTAGCCATACAAGTAGGGATACTTTTCGTGTCACAACGGAACTTTATTCGTCTTCGTTGTTTGTATGGATAACTGCGCTTAATAGTGGTCCAACTTTTTGGTCCTTACCCTAATTCATTCGTATATACCTTCTCGAAAATCTCAGATAGCTTCATTGAGCAATGCTTTTTCTATAGAAACGATCGTGAAGGACCTTCGTTAACTACCCAATTCGTCTCATCAAATCCAAACGCATAACTTTCAAACAATTAATCCGTATCACGGGCGACATCGCAGACGCCCGAGCGTTGTAATTATATCAACGAAAGCTATCCACGTCACATTAACGGCGGGGGGATCGGTTTAACGGTGCTTGTAATAATGATGATGTTAAGATGAGTTCATACAGATATACAATTTATTTATACATATGTTTACATAACAAACCTTTGGGGAGACAGGCGTATTGTATTGTTTTCAACGCGGACGCCATTACTGTTGAGTAAATACGAGCTATCATAACATAACGTTAAGACTGCACCGAGCAAACGTCGAGCGTCCAGTGGCGCCCTCATTACTATTATTGTGTTTTCTAATTAACTAAAGAATTTCCTTGCAAACAGACGATACGTTTCTGTAGCGCAAGTAAAAATACAAGTTATGGGACACGTAACAAACTTTAATAACAATTACCCTTTGAGTAGTTAGCTTAACGGGAAAAGGTGGCTACGTTTTTTCCGTTAAGTTGATAACTCGAAGGTGAATTGTTATTAAACTATGTGATATACCCTATAAGTTGTGTTTTCATTTGTAGTAAAAAAATCTACCGACGAATTTCAAGAAAATACTTTCGCTTATTAGAGAACACAATAATAGTAAGGAGGGCGCCACTGTACATCCAGCGTACGGTCGGCGCAGTCTTAATAATGCCAAGTAAGTTAAAATCCTTTCAGTTACGAAAATAAAGCTAAATACTCATGTTCTTAACTGGGTTGGTCTGTGGCAAAAAAATCCGGTCATTTCGTTAATAATTTCAGTACAGTGATGATTCCTTTTTTTTGGTCACCCAAGTAAGTATACATATTTAGAAGGTAAATCCCATGATCCCCCATCCCATAGAATTGATGTACAGTTTTCCTAGCTTCTTAATATCTTTCGTCTGGCTATCACTATCACGCTTGTACTCGCAACTGACAGTATATTTGTCACTCGTGTGTCATAGAAAAACTAAGGCCTGTATTAATAAACTCATCTTGGCTGAGATTCCCGTCACAAGATACGTCAAAATAAACGTCGAACCATAGAACACTGTCGTTTTTGACACATCTCGAGACGAGCATTAGAGTTGAGATTAGTTTATTAATACGGCCCTAAGACTGTCGATCGATATTAAGGAAATGGTAGCTCTGTAAGGGTGCTCTGTCTGTCTGGTGTGGTGTGGTGTAGATTCGCAACTAGATTGTTATGTTAATATCATACATAATTATGTATGGTCGATTCGACGAATCTTGGCTAGGCCTACTGTCTTCGTTATTTAGTAACATAAAGTAGAATGTTAGGAATAATGTAGTAAACAAAGACTTTTACTCAAACATGCTCGGAAATGTATGCGTTAATATCACGAAATGAAGACATAAAGTTTCTTGTTAATGGCTCTTTACCAAAAATAAAAAACCTAAGAAATACCATTATTGTCCCTAGCTCTAACTTTTTAAATTTGCTTACTAACATTAAACTGACAAAGGAAAAAATATTGTAATCATACTTGCGACATTAAAAAAATCTATGGTACTCTATTGTGCGGAGTATTAAACAGGGTGCTCGAATAGCTTGTTCAAATAAGTAAGTAAAACATTTATTCACAACAACAAAAAAGAAGTAACAATAAAAATGAAGAAAATGAGACGACATAGTGCTAATGTCGCGAAACGGTCTCAACTCAGCATGTGCTGGCTGTGAAGCCAACGCTGGCGCTGGTCTTCCGTTCGGGCCGCTCGGTGTAAACACGGAAGGTGTTACATACATTATAAATATTAAATTAATACCAACAAAACGAAACAAAAGCAAAATAGAAACAAAAATCAATAATTATAGTCAAAACTAACGAGTGTGTTATTAGGACAGGCAGCGCTCAGGTGGCAACCAGAGGAACTAGTTTATCTGTCCTATCTACCTACACTTCTGTGCCAACTGCCATGCACGTTTACAATCTGTGGTTGCCTGCCTAAACTATTATTTACTTGATTACCTGTGGGCTAGGCAGAGCTACAGAGTAACCAACAACTCTAAAAACTTGTTGTTGATTCTGGTAATTAGGTTAGGTAGTTATTTAAATTTTAATATATCCTCACATTGCTTGAGAAAATCACTATACAATCCTCGGCCGGAATAAGGATTGCAGGACTCGTCCAGCAATCCCTTCCTTCACGGCCTCTGCAGTAATGTACTATTCTGCCTAATACATACAAATTATGGCGTAGTGTCTGCGGAACGCTTTTGGTATGTAAAAACCTATACGCGAGCGTCTAAAAAGACCTGGCAGAGTGCTGAGTGAGACTGAGTGCGAAGCAAGGGCTCTCTTTACTTCTATTTCAGATCTCGCCTAATTGGATACGCTGTAGTAATCAGGCGACTTCTGGTGTATGCATAATGCATATCGACGGAGTAATGCCATGAACTCCTAACTGACATTTGGACGATGGCTACATCTTTATGTATATACACTTTAAATTTAATTTGGCATCATTGCTGAAGAAATTATAAAGAAGAATTTAAAAGATAACGAAACCAGTATATTCAGTTATAATGCCAAATCCAATTTAAAGTGAATCTACGTAAATATGTAACTATCGTCAAAATGTCAGGAGTTCATCGTATAACGCCGTCGATATACCTACTCTTTAAAACTGAATTAAAATCCGTTGAGTAGGTACTTTAAAAGATCTAAGCAAACAGACAGAGGAAGCGACTTCATTTTATACTATGTAAAGAAAATGAGATTTTGATTTAAAACGTACAGTTCACAATGAACAGATATAAATCTACATATTAGATATAAAAGCGAAAACTGATTGGCTGACTGATCAATCAACGTACACCCAAAACCGCTGGACATAGGGACTTGAAGTTTTGAGGCAGTATTCTTATCCATTAAGGGCGGATTCGACCAATCAAGAATAAGGTCTTTTACCTAGATTAACAAATGAATTTGTATAGACTAATCTCGGAGTAAGTCTTATTCCAGTTTGGTAAAATCGACACTTAGAGGGTGAATTGCTAAAATATTGTACATAGTTAAGGGCTCAACTAGAAAATCCTTAACAATCCTTAACTTTTTCCTTTGTGTAACGAAGATTAGTCATATTAATCATATGGATAACTTTCGTTACACAAAGGAAAAACAACGGAAGAAAGTTAACGTTGTCTCAATTAAGCCCTTAGGGTGAATTGCAAAAATATTGTACATAGTTAAGGGCTTAATTGAGACAACGTTAACTTTCTTCCATTGTTTGTCCTTTGTGTAACGAAAGTTATCCATGTGATTATATGACTAATCTTCGTTACACAAAGGAAAAAGTTAAGGATTGTTAAGGATTTTTTAATTGAGCCCTTAGCTATGTACAATATTTTTGCAATTCACCCCTTAACTATGTACAATATTTTTGCAATTCACCCCTAGAATGGCTTTTTGGAAATTTAGGGGAGTAGCGACAAACTACCCTAAAAAATACAATGTGGACAGAAAATACTACACAAACAAACAAACAAACTTGCTTATTCTACTCCAAGGTTAACTGGAAGAGATCTATCTCATATAGGATAAGTTCGCCTATGTACATTATTTATATTGATGCAAACTTGTCTTGTAATTGTTTATCACTACATCACTACATAGTATAAAACAAAGTCGCTTCCCGTTGTCTGTCCCTATGTATGCTTAGATCTTTAAAACTACGCAACGGATTTTGATGCGGTTTTTTTTAAAAGATAGAGTAATTCAAGAGGAAGGTTTATATGTATAATAAATTCTTTTTTTATGTACGGGTGTTACAGAAAACTTATAAACCGAAGCGAAGCGAGGGCGGGTCGCTAGTAGTAAGTATAAAACAAAGTCGCTTCCCGCTGTCTGTCCCTATGTATGCTTAGATCTTTAAAACTACACAACGGATTTTGATGCGGTTTTTTTAATAGATAGAGGGATTCAAAAGGAAGGTTTATATGTATAATATTTTTTTATTTTGTGTACTGGTGTTACAGAAAACTCTTATAATCCGAAGCGAAGCGAGGGCGGGTCGCTAGTGTGCTATAAAGAGTTTACAAACGCATTGTCGCATTGGTTTTGCAAAAATTGGTTCGTCTTACTACGGATTGGTGACTATAATTGTGGACAACAGAATTCCCTATATGTCCCCAAAAAGTTGTTCTGTTTTGTTACAAAGTAAAGTAATTGAACTTTAGTTACTTAACGGACAATAAGAAAAATCTTTTCAGCGACAAATCTTGAATTCTTTCTGTTTCCCGGATTTCCGAATAATATCTGCTAGAGAACTGGCTGAAGTATAAAAGGGTTACGAAGGGTATGTTACGTAGTAAGCTCTCAAAAGCCAGCGCGAGATAGGCATTCCCTTTTTGTCCGAATTCGCGAGCCCTGTGCGGATAGCGCAAGTTGCCCGCGACTTGGTCGTCGCTAGGATCTCCCTTTCTATCTAGTCAGTAACAATAGAGAGAGACGCACTTAGCGACGAGTGAGAAAATACAACTTGTGCTACCCGCGCTGCCCTACTTCAGTCACTCTACATCGGAAATAATCTCAGCGTTGACATTTCATTTTCGGCGTCTATATAAAAGGTCGTATGGTATTTGTATTTCGTTAGTTCAGGTTATTTACTAAACTACATACAATATTAATTGTGTCATTTGGTAAACGTTTCATATTATTTGGCTAAAACGGCAACTTTTTTGTATAGTTTTTTCTATTTGACATCAAGAATAGATTTTTTACGGGGTAATAATTATTTTAACTAAAAAAGGAAGATTATTTAAGTATAAAGTAGGTAATACAATTAAAAAGTAATGGCCATTTTTTTCCGGAATAAATGGACAAAACAACGTCTGTCGACCTAGTTCTAAAAAAATATTGCTAATTTGTTGTTTTATGTCGATGATCGAGAACTAATAGATCGCCTATGACTTCGTTATGTCTACACCTTTACTGATACATCTCCGAATTTTTGACACGAACTTCTAATTGTTTAATCGTTTCAAATAATAGCCATGCATTAACACGTCCAAATTGTTACTTTCCAACTGTCCGGGATGACATAATGGTTGTTATTGTCTGCCTGTCTAGTCTGTTATACGTAATGACATAATGCAGATAATAGTTCAAATGGGGTCGTCCTCGATATTATTAATAGAATCAGAACGTTGTCTAGTTCGTCTGAATGTTTTGCAAAAAGCGATAGTTGTTTGAAATGATCCCGCATTAAATATAGAACTTTTGCTCGACTGTATTCGGTAGTTTTGTGCACGGATTTATTTCAGATTCATTGCCTATAAAATATTCAGATCCGTAGCGGCCACAGAATTCATCTGACACGTTTTTCGTTTTGGAGGATTTATTATTTTGTGTTTGTATTAGAGAAACTACATCGTTGCTTTATTTTACCTACTTCACATTATTATTTATTTATTTATTTATTTCCACACTTACATGTTTGTTTGTTGAGTCAGTATAAGTAGGTACAGCTGTAGTGAATAATCTTTTACCATCGTTTTTTGTCGGATTAGTTCGTATTTATTTAGCTTTCTCAATTAGCTTCAGTAGCCATCAATATGCCAACTGAGAAAGCAAGATAAATACGAAGTTATCCGACCAAAAACGATGGGAAAGGATTATTCAATACATCTGTAGTTGAAGTCTTGTGAGTTAATTTTGAACCAGTTTCGTTATAGAAACGTCCTAAAATTCGTAATATATTATGTTTACTCTGATGATATGACTGCAATATTATGGTGTCCAAAACTGATCTGATGATGAAGTGGCAACAGTGTCTCCGCTGTACTTAACATAGATCCACCGAGTTAAGACAAGATATGGATGGAGAGAAAATGATTAGGTATTGAGAAACTGCAGACGTCTGCAAAAATAGTTCAGTAGGCAAAAAAACTTGTCTCAAGTATATTTTTTGCAGAAACCTATATACCTGGTTTAATTTTAATTGGAAAGCTTACTCAAATATGGTGGATCTCATTGGAAAATCTTAATATAACGATATAAAACCGTTTATAATAAACATAATTTCCTATTGACGCTGTAGTAAACATCTTCAGTATTTAATCCATTCTGTGTGTTATCAGAATCGATGTCAGCTTGTCAAAACTTTACTGCCAATTTCCTTCCCACACGGTCGTAAAACTGTCTGCGCTGTCATAATCATCTCGTTAACCTTCCTCTTGTAAATCTTCACGACGAAAACTATATTTAATATTTGGGACATCGATAAAAGGTACTATATTTAGTTATTTTGAAATGATTTATTGGCTGTTTTTTTGGGCGCGGCTGTACTCCGTGATATGTCACGGGCTTCTATTCAACACGAAAACATATCGTTTTGACCTGTCATCGTATTGTCCACGTTTTGATAGCTCTTATTTGCTCGACAGTAATGGCGGTCGATTTAAAAACACCACAACACGTCAAATACGATTTGGATTTTATACCACCTAGGATAGAGGCGCTGAAGGACTGTCAATTAGACCAGGGACCATAATATGGCTGCATTTATCGCGTGATGTTTGGATAAAGGATCCGTCACCTTCTGACACGTAAATAAGTAGAGGTACGAGGGTGACGGATGCTTTATCCACATTTGACACGCGATATAAACGCAGCCTGGATTGTAACCTATATAAGAGTATACATATTAATCCATATTTCCCTTGGTCACGCCATAAAACAACTCAAAAATGGCTCGACCGATTTGAATGATTCCTTTTTTGTTGTGTTGGTAATTATCAGAAGTAGGTTGGTATGAAAAAAGAAACACCCGGTCGGCACCGGGCACGAACATCTATCAGCATCAATGCTGGCGATTCATTCCTTATCACCTCTTGCCACATTAAAAAAAAATACATTTGAACTAGTAGAATAATGAAGTAACCACGTAACTAGTCGATTCTTCCCTTCTAAGCCAATAAGCAGTATCTCAAATTCAATATACGAAGCAGATTTAATTTTCTATTGTCAGTAATAAGGTTGATATTGCTATAGGAGTTTTATCTGAGATACTGCCTTAGCTCTGCTTAGGGCAGAGATATACCCTTGAAAATGCCAGTCGTATTAAGAACGCGAAGCTCACAAATGGCGGTAGTATCGCACACGATCGCCATCATCATCAATCTTGCGTTCACGCATGTCAGGTACGCGTCTGGTAATGATACAAGTGTATGTAAGTAGACAGGTACAGTCGCTTACAAAGATCATGTATCCGGTTATGAACCTTATTGCATTGAAGTAAAGTTCTAATGTCTTTTTATACTCGACTGTACCTACCATGACTTTCGAGGTAACGTTCACGTTTGGGCAATACAGACTAGATTGGGATTATATTAACGTTGACTGTTTTAAACTCTCGCGATATTCTTTAAACCCTACTGTTTTGATAATTTCTTTGGTCTGTCTTTCTATCGTTTGCATGAACGTCTGTCGAAAATGTATAGGACATTATTTTGCAGGTGCCTTGTCGTTATTTGCTTTTAGATTCAATTGTACAATTGTCCACAAACCGTAAAAAAACCTTCAGTAAAAAATTGTCTAACTGATGGTGAAAACGGTTCTCTGTCGTTTGCCCGAAAGTCATTTGCCATAATTCTATCACTTGCCATAATATTCATTCGCCATAAAGGCATTTTTTCTGAAATCGTGAACTATTCAGAATTGTTATAAAGCAAACCTAACCTAACCTATTGGGCTCTATACGATGGCATGTAAAAATTACCTGAAAGGTTTACAGTTTCAGAAAAAATGCCTTTATGGCAAATTAACATTATGGCAAGTGACACAATTATGGCAAATGAAATTCGGGTAAACGAAGTGATCCGGGTGAAAACCGCATCAAAATCCATTGCGTGGTTTTGGAGTTTTTTTTTATGGTATAGGAAGGCAAACGAGCAGACGGATCGCCTGATGGAAAGCGATTACCGTCACCCATAGACACCTGCAGCACCAGAGGAGTCACAGGTGCGTTGCCGGCCTTTCAAATGAGACATAATGATGATGATGATTAGCGGATATATAGACAGACAGACACGGAAAGCATTTATACTATGTAAAGAATATGTGCTATGTGATTGTAGTATCAAGTAGGGCTTAAAAAGTCTGCGTTGATGTAACGCTGCCGTCCCTTTACCCAAGTCTCATCTCATTCTTTTGTTTCACACAAAGCTCGCGTATTCTGCCGTTCAAAATACAAAGGACGAATGCGCAATTTGACAGTCAATTGAAGCAAATTTAACCCCCTATCTTAAGAAATAAGGTCACTTATACATTCGCGGTTCTATGTAACATACCATGCGACCTTTTTTTTTAAACTAACTCGAAGGCTGAATGAAATTCAGGAAAATGCCTACGAGTTTATACGCCACCGGCAGTTAATATTTAAGGTGGCTCTATCTATCTTTTATTTTACATAGGTGTTGCCTGCGACTCAGGCCTATATTAGATGTTACTCAGGGATAATAGTTATAGCATTCTATCTAATCATGAAAGAATTTTAGAAATCTGTCCAGTAGTTTCGGAGTCTGTTCAATGCAAACAAATAAACAAAGAAACACTCGAATCTTTCCTCTTTATAATATTAGTGTAAATTTAAATACGTACCCCCCACGCTCCAAGAGCGTTAGCGACAATCTGTACCGCATTGTACCACTTGATAACTGATCTTAGCTCGTACGGAGGTCGGTTCTTCATGAACGCTGGCAGCATCACCTTGATGACGGTCAGGTAGCCAGTGATGATGAAGAACAGCGGCCATGGTGACCCCATCAACGCCCAGTTCTTGACCCGGGGATCTGAGGAGATAAACAGAAATTAATCCTCTTAGAAGGTAGCGCCACACTTTAGAAACGCTTAGAAGAGTTCTTTTAATTAGTGCTCGGTTTGTCATTGTCGCTTTTACGAGCGTTCAGCTTAGTGCTGGCATTTAGGAAAATTTGGTACGTGACTCAGCGATGGATGGTTCTAAATGTCGATGTTTTTCTTTTAAACTGTAGACACATACATACATACATACATAAACTCACGCCTTTATTCCCAGAGTGGGGTAGGCAGAGCTACAGAATTTCCAACAACTCTAAAAACTTGTTGATAATTCTGTAACCACATTTTGCACACTTAGGCTAAGATGTTTACCAGCGTATTAGTGACAGATTGCAAGCCCATCGCCTAACAGTACTACACAGCCTTTATTCCCTTAGTCGGCTTTTACGACATCCACGGGAAGACACGGAGTGGCACTATTCTAATCCGGCAGCCACACGGGAACTGTTGAATATTTGAGTTTAAGAGCCAGTAGGTGCTTAGATCCTAGTTTTAGAATTGTTATCCATGATACCATGCTACTAACGCCCTGCATGACCGAACAGTATATTTAACGCCGGCGTGTATTAAATATGCTGTTTTTATACATGTATTTGTTTTCATTTTAGCGAAAAGTTTATAAGGGCCAGTCACCTTTTCGAAACTTCATGCTTAGTTTCAGTATAGATTAATCTATTAGTTCATTAATTCACTATTGATGATTGTTATACAGTGTGTTACCAGCACCCAGGCTTTTTCTTTAAACTAGGTTAAAATAACGTAGGGTGACAGCTATAGTAATTGGCCACTTAAGCTGAAAAGTATCTTCAAACCTCGATATAAAAAAACTTAATAATGATACGTACACGTCTGTGATTTCAATTAAAGACAAATTTAATGAGGTTATAGGAAATAAAACAGATTATAAATCAGATCACATATATATTTGAAAAAAGAAAAAATAAAGTCTAACCTCTAAAATTAGTAATTGGCCATCAATTTACAGTAATTAGCCCCCTAAGACACAGTAATTAGCCACACAATTTAAACGAAAAATTACATGAAATAAAATAATAATTTGACATAGCCCAGATGTAATATTATCTCGCTGCCATAATTATTATTTTTAAAAAATATCCATGGAGGTCAAACAATCAGAAACATAAAAGTATATTAAGGTCTATGGCTAATAACTAAAGTCACTCTGGCTAATTACAGTGAGTAATTGGCCGCCTTACTTTTTAGCTATTGGCCACCCCCGGCTAATAACTGATCCACTATACATATTTATAACTGTAGATTTTTTCTACAGATTTTATTACACCATTGTAGTTTTGAAACTGCTTTGAAAACACATTTAAGGGAAAATTAGTTATTGGCCGGCCATGGCTAATAACTAAATCCCACAGCCACTCAGATTCAGTTATTAGCCGTTGAAATATTTTGAGGTTATTGTTGCTATGTGATCTTTAAAATAACAAAGAATTAATATTTACTTAATCCGGCAACAAAATAGTACAACACGCAAGCATTAGCTACGTAACTTTCATGAAAAATTAAGTTCTTCTAAAACTCTTACCTTAACTTATTCTTAACGAACGACCTACATTTGTCAACACTTTTAGTAACTGAGATTCTACCGCGTTAGAACGTCGTCTAGACAAAATCATATGAACTAAAACGAAAGCTGGAGAAATACAGGTTTTATTTTGGTCCCATTCATTCGAGTTCATGCTTCTATTGCCTTGTTTCTTTTTAATTTCGTAATAGTGGCCAATTACTATGGAGGGGCCAATAACTATAGCAGTCACCCTATACCTGTAACGTAACTATAACATTAATTTAATTAATAAACAAATTTTCAGGCTTTGTTAACTTTCTAACAAAATTTTAATTGCCAGCAATGTAAAGCACAGCAATTCGACAAGTGTAAATGACAGTCGATACTTTGATTGTTATGATTTGCCCCCGTACCACGACATGCCTTGTAGCAAGCAACGGCGATACTGATAACGATGAACACGCAGCACATGCACTAAATTAAAAATGGTCAGTATCTAAGAAAATTAATTGTGAAGTTATTTTAATTATTTTTTAATTGATAATACATGCAAACAATTGCTGATACAGCTTATTATCGGCAGTTTTAATAAATACCCGCATGCCGGTAACACACTGTATACTTGACACTAGAGGCATTATAGACATTGAATATCTGTATTCAATGTCTATAATGCAATGCACTGCAATACATGTCAATAGGCATAATCTCTTTAAAATTATAGTTATCACAACAGGTTATTTTCTGAGGTCTGTTCAAGCAATACCTGCTCCTTTATCAAGAAAGAATAGTCCAAGATCAATCATGTAACCCCGAAAGCTTTTAGTTAAAAATGAATGACAATACCAAGTTTCATAACAGACATGCTTACACTTAAATTGTCAAAAGCATAAGCGATAACTCAAAACAATAGCCACGGGTCATGCAGGGTTGCCAGATTATACAATTGGACACAAAATTATGTAATTTGGTTCCCTGTGTAACGTCGTCCACATTGTATAATTCGATACAAATATAGCACAAAACGCGTTTTTTTTTTCATGGCATGTTAGAAAAATAATCGACTACTCGAAATTATATGTCAAACCAGAAAATGACGATTTACAATAAATCGACAAGCAAAAATGACCAACCTAAATAAAGTATAAAATGACCCGGAATGAACTTGGTCCGTAGTAAAATTGTCCAATGTAATATAGATCGAAAGAGATATGACTTACCCTAAATACTTTCTACCTGAAATATACACAATCATAAACATGACACTTTGAAGCTGTATACATTTTTGATCTTAATTCATTCATAATAAACTTAATTCACTTTCTGCTTATTTTAATTTATCTAATTTATAATGGGCAAAACTCAAATAAACAAAGAAAACACTTTAACTATAAATATTTTTGGCACGATTACATTTTAACTAAATCAACTTCAGATACTAGCTTCACATAAGCAGACAAATTTCCTTTAAACATATGTAAATGACAGTAAATATGTATAGCTAGAATCAAAACATTGCCGCTGGTAACCCTACCATGCAAGTTGACTGATGGATGGACGGCGATTCATCAGGGTTAGCTGGCGTTTCGTAAAAACGGATTGATTCGCAGCCATTGTGCCATTGTGGGCTAAAGCGGCTAGAATTCGCAGGTTGTATAACTATTATTAATTAAATTTCAACGTGTTCCGGACAGTAATATACAGTGACTGCATATTCGATACAATCCTTTTAAGGAGGCTTAGTAGAGCTCATTTGGAGCAAAGTAGGTCATGTACCGTGGCCGAAATTTATTAATTTCTGAGATATTGATCATTTTAATCTGAATTTTAGTAAATTTCTCTTCAACTCAATCAACTCTTTAAGTAGTCACGTGACGTTGGTTTCTTCATACTAAATGACAAACACTGGGAACACCTACGGTGCCCGGTCGATAAGAAGGCAATCATTATTACAATTCCTTCATTCGCAACAAATAAGCTAAGCATTGTTCTACTGCTGTCAACATTATCAATATTCAGAATCTTCATGGTTGTGCAATGTGCCAGGATGGACTTCCTCTCGTCCGGGCTCTATAGTATGGAGAAACAAACTTTATGTGATTACTCGAAAAGTTGATTATGAAAAAGACAGGCAAATGGGTTTTAAAACTTCATTCATTCGCAATGATTCTAATAATGTAAGATACTGAAAAACTTTTGAAATAAAACACTTCGTGACATGGACATGAGGATAAAACGTAGTAATGACCTAATTTGCTCAAAATGAGCTCTACTATGCCTCCTTAAAATGATTGTATCGAATATCCAGTCATCTTGTACCTATTGGGTAAGCGATTTTAAAAAGTTTTTTTTTTTATAAAAAAGCAAAGACCAAGGCCTGTGTGCTCGTCTGCCGTCTCCATCCCATAAAAAAGCGGCCAAGTGCGAGTCAGACTCGCGCATGTAGGGTTCCGTACCACTATACATCTAAATAAATGTATTTCTTTATTCTTTATTATATTGGAGTGGATTGAATGAAAGGTAAAATGCGGTTTACGATTTATAACGTATTAAAAAAAAACTAATTATTAGATCTCGTTCAAACCAATTTTCGGTGGAAGTTTGCATGGTAATGTACATCATATATTATTTTTACATTTATCATTCCCTTATTTTAGAAGTTACGGGGGGGGGGACACGCATTTTTCCACTTTGGAAGCGTCTCTCGCGCAAATTATTCAGTTTAGAAAAAAATTATATTAGAAACCTCAATATCATTTTTGAAGACCTATCCATAGATACCCCACACGTATGGGTTTGATCAAAAAAAAAAATGAGTTTCAGTTCTAAGTATGGGGAACCCCAAAAATTTATTGTTTTTTTTCTATTTTTGTATAAAAATCTTAAAGCGGTTCACCGAATACATCTACTTACAAAGTTTCCACAGTATAGCTCTTATAGTTACGGAAAAAAGTGGCTGTGACATACGGACGGACAGACGGACGGACGGACGGACGGACAGACATGACGAATCCATAAGGGTTCCGTTTTTTGCCATTCGGCTACGGAACCCTAAAAACTACGTAGACTTAAGTTATATCGCTCTAACAATTTATCTTATCTTCGTAAATTGTTCCTTTAACAGCATTATTACGTATTCGAGTTCGCAATCCAATCTGCATTACTTATTAATCTGATTACGCTTGTGGTTATCGTTGCATCTGCTAATGATTTTATTGTTTGCAGCCGTTTGACGGTGATGTTACAAAACGGCCATTCGTCTAAGCTATTGCAAGTAACTGGGTGCAATGAAAATTGTTTTATTTTTAGAGTGACGTAATCATCACATCAATCACTTCCAAGTCCAATAAATAGTACAAATATGTTGCGGAGAAGTGCAAGTCGGACTAGGATGGCTACGGTTTCGTACCATCATACAATATTTCGATCGAGCAAGAAACGGCGACAAAAACGTTCCTTGTGTATTTTTATTATATTTGGTTTTATAGAGACCATAGTAATTCATACTAAGTATTAAAATTAGTTATTACTTATGGTTCAAAAGATACGGACCTGCGACAAACGGTCCAATTAATTCATTTTTATTATATCCCTCTGAGCGCCTATATTAAATTGTTTCGGTTTGGCCCATTAGTTGACTGGTCGAGATGCCTTAACGCATTAAGTGCACCATTTCTACCAACTTTGTGCATTGCGCAATATAGTTTAAACATGTATGTAATGTATGTATGTAAACTCTTTATTGCACATAAACAATTACAAGACATGTTTGCATCAATATAAATAATGTACATAGGCGAACTTATCCCTTATGGGATCTCTTCCAGTTAACCTTGGAGAACCTTGGTTAACCTTAACATATTAAGAAAATACAACAAACTCTAGAAATATGTCAGGAACAGATCGCTATTTAGTAATGAAACCGCGTATCTAGTAGTAGGAATGTCTTAATTATTAAAATGCAATTAACACAGATAAAAATAAAGATTTAATGTTTTTTGTGATTTTTAATAAAAGATTATTATGTAGTGAGTTTGTATTGTTTCAACTGTTGGAAGACCCATTTTTTGCGGATGATTGCATCGATGCAACATGCTAATATGACTCAAGTTATTGCTAAATAGAGAAAGGCTACAATTCGTCTAAGTATGTTATCTAGGCAAGATGGACTAGGAGTGTCCGGTATTGTATCCTTTAACACATTCACCGCTCATGACGCGCACAGTGAGGCAAGAATCTATTCAAATGATGACCAATTCATGGGCGATAATTATCTTCGCAGGAACACTGACTTCAGGATATTTATAATCTTAGACTACTTGACTTTCCAACTACGCATGAGCTGGGCCGAGATTCAAGCCTTTAAATACCATATTGACTTGACAGTAATATTATATAAACACGATATAGTTTTACCGCCAAGAATCAGAGGCACTGTTTTGTCAACAAAATGTTTGACCAAATTTATACACCTACTATTATTTTAAAAGTCACTCTTTCTGTCGTGTCTGTTCATTAAGCTTTCACAGCAAAGCCGCTGAACCGATTTTTCATAAAATGTTGTATGGAGGTCCCGAGGAAGGAGGAAAATGACAAAATTACTTTGTTCCTAACTTTACATACATACATACATACATACATTAAATCACGCCTGTTTCCCAGAGGGGTAGGCAGAGACCACTTCTTTCCACTTGCTACGATCTTGACAAATTTCTTTCGCTTCTTCCACATTCATACATCGAGTCATGCACGCACTAACTTTAAAATTGTTATATTTAAGTTACTTAGTTGACTAGACAGTCATGTTCTTTCACTGTACCCTTCATATCTAGAACTTTAAGTAGAGTTAGTACAGTAATTTGTACTTAAGTTGCCTAGTTGTGTAAAAATGTATGCAACAGTCAGTCCTTAATCTAGATTTAATGTTAGGTCTAATCTAGAGACTAAAACCATTATCAGCTAGATTCTTTATTGAGTTGACAACGGTAAAAAAAAGACTTATATCCAAAATACATCCAACGTGCAATACTTTCAATCTTGTAAAAGCTTACTATTAAATTTAGTTACACTTCTCGTAATGATATCGAGTATAAACGCGTTACGCAATTCTAGTAACATTTTAAATTAAACAAAATTGATATAAAATAGGGAGGTCTTTGAAAATGCCGACCACACGCAAGCAAAGCCGCGGGCGGTCCCTATCTTTAGAATTTGGACCAATTACGTAGTTCCTGTCGTGCGGAGTTTGACGGACAGTTTGTTTCGTATGCTCAGGAAAAAAGTATTCTCTGTATAGGTAGATTCATTAAAGCTGGCACGAATGAAATGAACAAAACTAATGCTATCACTGCGAGTGCCGTCGTTTGAACCGATGTTCGAATTTCAAACCGAAAACCTGTAATAGGGTATTTGACAACATTGAAATTAAATTGTATTAAAAAAAAAGATAAAAGATATTTATTCAGTAAGTAGGCCGCACGGGCACTTTTACACGTTAAGAATCTACCAGCGCTTCCCAAGAGGAGACCACTGCCGAGAAGAAACGCCGCAAGAAACTCAGCAGTCAGACGTTTTTTAACCATATTTATTACTACAATGATACGACTCTGTCTAGCATTATATAAAGCTATAAATATAAAATTATATATAATATCAAATAGCATGCGTAGTTCAGCAGGAAAACATGTAAAAAATATTACGAGAGAGACAAAGGGAGAAAAAAAACAAAAACAGGAGAACCAAATAAAAGTTTGATATGCTTTCCTACATAAACGGGACAAACAACTTTGCAATTTTACAAATTATTAACGACTAAGTTTCGGGTTTAGGCCAAGCATTTTTATCTGTTAGATAGTCCTCGACCCTATAGACCCTATATATTTATTTTCACTAACAATACATAAACATTATAAAAATACTAGGAAAATATCAATCTTTTATTTATGTTTTGCAATTTTAAGATTTTTAAATTCATAAAATCCAACAATAAGCATGCTGATTGATTGTGACGTCACAAGATAGTAGTCCATATAAATTCCATAGTAGCGGGGCGTTTTTGATGTTTCATAAAAAGAAGCTGTTTTGACTTGTCAAATACCGTATTATTTTGTACACTTGTATACTTTCGTTCACTCATTCAATCCATTTGTGCCAGGGTATTGATTCTGCAAACAACACCGGTCGTGCGAACTGTCGAGTGATATCCAAGCGGCGAGATTAAGTAGTCCCGTCAGTGCGAACAAAACACATTGTAGCGCGTGCATTTTCAATTTAGCAGCACGATGGGTCGAACGTATAAGGCTGCTTAATTGAAAATGCACGCGCTACAAGGTGTTTTGTTCGCACTCACGCGACTACTTAATCTCGCCGCTTGGATAATTCTCGACAGTCCGCACGACCGGCGTTGTTTACAGAATCAATACCCAGTTCTTGTGACTCAACTTATAAAATAACTGTATGAAAATTAAATAAAGTATTTTACTAGTATTACAAGAACGCCGCTGGGCTTCTATTCCACTGGGACCTAAAACAATATTGCTTTTTTTGGAATTACTCCCAATTGGGATTGTTCATATTTTTACAATTACTCCAATTCGAAAACCATTTCGAGAAATAGGGTTTTAAAGCCATTATTAAGTTTTTGAAATATTTATTTATTTTCGGCAAAAGTATATTCAACCTTTGTTTGACTTTCGTTTTCAGCTTGAAATGATTTGTTTTAATACAGTATTACAATCACTTATTTTCATTAGATATCATTTAATTGTTGTAATTTATTACAAAATGCCATCCCAAATTTAAAATAATCATGTCATCCATAAAATGACTGCCAAATAAATAAAGATATTTAAACAAAACTATTGGGTCAAATACAAAATTAATGAAATTGGTGTTCTAAAATTTTCTATTCTTTCGAATTAGAAAGTAAAAACCGTAAGTAATTTTTTTTGGTCAATCAGTTCAATCACAATTAAATAAGAGCAATATTCTTTTACCAAATAGAGTAGAGGCCCAGTTTACTTGTTAAACAGTGTTACAAAGGCCCTAGCCTAGATACATTACGCTAACCCGCGTTTCTATTCGTTTCGTTTTTGAACCAATCGCGTCACTGGTAGATCACGTGATACGAAGAGTCACGTGATCTACCAGTGACGTGATTGGTTCAAAAACGAAACCAATAGAAACGCTAGTTAGCGTAATGCATTTAAGCTACGGCCTCTGATTTTACACGGCTAGACCTTAGCGTTTTTGACGTGTTATCGTGTTGTCAACGTTTTGATAGCTTTTATTTACTTGTTATTAATGGCGGGCGAATTAAAACAATACCATAACACTGCAGAGGCAAATGGTTTTACCAAGTTGCTAAGACCACGTGGGCGGGTAAAACACACACGCAAAAACAAAAGTTGTCTCTCCTGTGGTCAATAGTAAAAAATATTGGCTAGGACTAATGTAGATTGGACGCCGTTTATGTGAATGTGGGTTCAGCGAGCAAGTTTAGGTCTTAAAAACGTTAACTTCGGGTATGTCCAAAAGAAAGCTGGTAACCTAAATCTGTGTATGACCTGGGCATGAAAAACTCGAAATGTAAAAAAATATATGTATACGAATGTTGATGAGATTGGACTTCAGACAGAAAGTGTACATAGAACTTAAAAAGAAAGGGATTAAGGTTAAGTAAAGTCTCCGTTTGCCGCCAGCACTAGGATAAATAGAGGAAATCCCGCATTCAATTTCTCTTTAGTTTCCGCATTCAATTTCTCGTTTCATGGTATACTTTAAGCAATGAAGCTGGAAGCCTTTGTTGTTATATGATGTTGATTGGGAATGTAACGCACAAATATACCTATTGTACCTTTAGTGTAACGCAAAATCAGTCTGATTATGTCGAATATTATCAAGTCGGTATAGTAAAAAGTTAACTTTAAAAACCTTAAAGCATTTGTGACATCTTCGTCGATGTACAGGTTGTCCTAGAAACCGACATCAACCCGCCTATAGGGCTGATAGAGCAGGTATTGATTTAACTCCTATGTAGGTACGAGTATATCTAGCGATTTTTACTAGTTAATCTGAATTTTTGTAATTTTCTTTTTCATCATTAATTTCATGTTTTATATCTTTTCCAGCGGTTTCTTACGTAATTAGAATAATTACAAATCGGCGAAGTTTTAAACCTATTTGCCCGATTTTTTAATTTTTTTTTTAATTTATGGGGTTGAATCGATAGCTTTTTAGCTGCTCTATCAGCACTAGGCGGGTTGACATCGGTTTCTGGGACACCCTATATGTAAAAAACTCCTACCTCTCAGTACTTTGATTAAAATATAGCCTATGTCGTTCCCATGAGCCAACCAAGACGAATCTAACGACACCTCACATGTAACATCCATCAAGCCGTTTAAGGTGAAGAGCATGCCAAAGAAATAGACATACTATCAGCCCAATAAAACCCTGAACCCTGACCCACTATAGAACTGTGTCACAGTGACATTGTGATTCAATTCGTAAGAACTGTCAAACAAATTATTTTATAATGTCACTGAGACATAGTTTAATGGCGGGTCAGGGTTCCATTGCGCTGATAGTACATACATAAATGTACTCGAAAAACCTAATGCTCTTTTAAATGCAGTCGGTTATATAACTTATGTTGTGAGCGAGGCGACCTCTTTCGTGCTACATATAAACCTCTCACAGGTTTCCGAAGCGCGTCTTAATGTAAGAAATTAATTATTGTTTATAGTAAAAAACGTTGAAAAAAAACTTCAATAATTACCTGCTCGTTCGTAGAACACTATGTTGTACGCTCTCAGTATGTAATCCATTGTCGTACACTGGGTGGTTAAAACTGTACTGCATTGCTACTTGAAATTTGAATGGAGTTTGGACCTAGTGTATGGAAATTAACTGTCTACAGGTGGTTTCATAATGGCTTGTAAATATTATTATTAAAATCATACTTATGTTCTAAATGTGAAAGTTTCTAAAGTTTGGATCAGATTTGGCACATTGATTGATTGATGTTCAGGATGGGAAATTTTGGCGGTTCCTTAATTAATCTACATGAACAAAATCGTTGGTAACCGCTAGTTGTAAAGCTGTAAGCGATATAAATATTCGAAAAAGTTTTTGTCTTATCTAAATGTAGTAAGTAGGGAATTACAAAAAAAAAACATGATTTCGGTATGATGTGGTAAAAAATTAATCAGTGGTCTGATGATGGAGACTCAGGGTGGTCCTAGGAACCCCTAAATTACACATGATAGGGCTTGTTAGAATCGTCTTGATAAGTAGATGATGACTGTGCAAAAAAAAGTACAGTCGGCAATAAAAGCTTGTCCCAAAAAAGATTTTTTTGACAAAAACTTAAAAAAATTAAGACACTCAAAGAGCACCCCTAGCAAAGCAGATTCGCGTTTCTTATGAACATTTCGTATTTTTTTGTAAAAAATATCGTTTAAGTCTCCAAGTTTATGAATTTATTTAAATATCTTCGGCGGCCGTGGTTCACTGTTTCTTATGAAATACAATGCTGTGGTTGAGAAATGTGTAGAAGTAAGTCCCAAAAAAAAAGTAGCAGAAAGTTAGGTTATACTTAAATTGGCATAAAGTACGGCTTACCCACATATTACATCAAGGTTTCTATTAAAGTATGAACTGTTGTCACATTTTCCACTATCCTAATATATTTTTGAAACATAGATCCTAATATTTTTTAAACTTTCATATTCATGTCAATGTCATAATCAAGTAAATTGCTTCATTCACGATTTATTTTGGATGCTTTTGTGCTTCAAAAATTATAAAATTTTGACTAGCAATTTATAAAAATTACCGAACCGCTAAACGTCCTGACCTCGTTTGTAATATTTCTCAATTCAGTATCCACTTTACGCCTACATTAATACATTGAAGTTACAATATTTAATCGACTAAACCACTCAGGGCATTTGATCAAAATAATCGAGAGCTTCACTTGCAACGATCATGCCATAATCGAGGTCAATCTGGTCAATGGCATTCGATGCCAAAAATCATACACTTCACTTTCATAGAATCGATCAATATCGCAATCGATATTGGTCTGTATGGGTTTGCCCTGATTGATGATCTGCAAACCTGTCATTACATTACATTACTCTTTGGATTGAGACATATTGTATATTGGAAAATGGGTCTTAGGTATACTAATTTAGAGTCCTATTCTGAGAGGTAGATAAGCGTTGACTAAAAAATCGATACAACAAATGGTCTGCAGGAAGAAATCTGCGTCTCTGGCCAAATGAATATGGTTTCATTTACGTGATAGTTGCTATAGTCTATACTTTTGGTATTTAAAGAAATGTAAACAACACAACCACGTAATATAGTTCGTGAGCCAATAGAAGCAGAACTCTGACACGTCAAAGTGCAATAAAACAGTTTTGATTGGCTGTTTAACAATGTCACGTGTTTTGGATTGTTAACATTTTTTTAGATACCTAAAAGTATAGACTATGGTGTTGCTACGTACTCGTCGTTTTTCTCCGCCTGGTTTTTATGACGTGAAAATGTATAATCATATACCTACTGTACTGCGACTTGATTATCCGCAAGAAGCTTGTCGTTAGCGAAGATTTCTGTGGGCCTATTATGGTCATATTTACCGATGCGGGTATACATAATTATACGTGAATAAAACATTTATCATTTTCTGACCAATATATGTAAGACTGAGTGTTGCTATCCACAGCGATAAAGGCGATACTTAGTTATCTTGGTTAATTTTTATACATTTTTTAGGGGTCTCTATTGACTGCCATAATTATTTTTAGTCATAATGTGTTTTAAGTCATAATGCTTTTTTCTCAGGACACAGTTATTTTTTCAGGATTTATGTAAAACTAACCTAACCTAACCAAACTAATATAAGTACACGATAAACGTTTATTTATAGTAGTTTATGCAATATTTAGTTGTATAAGAGAGGTCAAAAAATACGAGTGGCGTGTGTTACGATGTGAGCCGAAGGCGAACATCGTAAAGGTAAGCGCCACGAGTGTTTTTTGACTTAGTTATACACCGTTGCATACAACACTTTTTCTACGACTAGGTTTCAAATGAAATGCAAAACTAAGCGAAAAAACTTACAAACGAACGAACGAAGTAAAGAATAACAAACGAGCGGGAAACAAGAAAATGACAAAATATGTGTCTATGGTTTACTTTGTTTTTAAATTGACGGAATGGAAAATATAATTTAATTATTTACAATTCCAAAACATTTTAATTTGACCAATCAGAATACTTCACCAAATTAAATCCACCAATCACAATACACATCGACTGTCAAACGGAACGATAGGTTCTTTTAGGTACGTGTTTCTCTTTAACTAATTTAAATCTTTTAAAAAAACTTTGTATTTCGTATCAACCAACCAGAATACAGCTATTTTAAAATCGACCAATCAGGTAACTGAAATCATTTCTCAAAACATTAGGTGATTTATAGTCCCTATTTCACAATCGTTAAAATATGATTAAATCGATTGTGCAACGCTAAGCTTTGGCAGCTGGCCGTATCGTTTTATCTCAAAAACGCACAAGTGCTGTTTTGGGGCATAGACAAGATAGACTTTTCTCTGGATTATTCTGCGGACATATTATGTATGTTCTTATATTAGTGTTCGTGACTATATAAATGACAGATAAAAGTACAGGAGTAGGAAAAAACTATAACTTCAGCCTGAAAGAAGTTATGACCAAAAAAATTATGACTAACAATAAATTATGACCAACGATATGTATGCAGTCAAAGGAATCCGATTTTTTAGACTTAACTTTGGAGATTGTTGTGTGAAACTTGGACCCTCGTCAAAGCCAGTTTGGAAATTACTTGGACGTTGTTGCGCCTATTTTTAGCCTAATGGTTGCTACTCTATCACGCGGAATTGTTTACCGGATTTGTCCCTTTGCTACAACACTATCGTAGATTAACACTTGGTTTTTATCCCGGAACATGTCAGTTCTCAGGAGAATTTATCAAGAAGCCGAATCAGTTACCTTGGTTTGTTTTTCAATAGTATGTTACTCGTATGACACACTCACATAGCGGTTCCGCGTTAACTATTTTAAATTCTGTTAACATTTTTTCCGTCTATGTAATTTTGATTTCTCTCTATTGAGTGTATCATTGTCTATTGAGTGACAGGTAAATATGTATACGTTTAAGCTTAGAACTTTGTTCGGGAAGAGGTCAACCTGTCTGAGATTTACCCCTAATATTTTTCAATTTCGCAGAATTCATTTCGAATATTATGTCCAAAATATTGTTGCAGTCCTGTACACTGTTACCGTATCGCGTGAAACTCATTCAGTTGATGCGCCTAAGCAATATTACATTTGCAATTTTCATGAGCACGCATACATTACTGAGGTCACAGAGGACACTAACTCAAAAAGGGGTTTTATGCGCACACACGTTGAAGAAGCCAGTCAGTCGTGACACTTTCAATGTCGGCTATCTTATTTTGTTTGTCACTTGAGAGTTTGAGTGAGAATTTTAACGAGTTAATTTTGCACAGTGAGAAAGTATTTTAAGTTATTGAGTAGTCAGAAAACATCATGAATCCTAGTGTAGGTAATTCTGCTAATATTCAAATGGGAAAGTTTGTGTGTTAATTTGTTACTCGTTTAGGGTGCGGCTCCACTGAGGCGGAGATGAGCGGAGCGGAGCAGAGCTGTGCCAATATTAACCAATAGAAGGCGCATGCGGTCTCATCCAGCGCCTTGCGCACGTTAGTTTAGATTCTATTGGTTAATATTGGCACAGCTCCGCTCCGCTCCGCTCATTTCCGCCTCATTGGAGCCGCAGCATTACGTTGCAACGGTTCAACGGATTATGAAATGATCAGGAAATGATGGAATTTTGGAATGGATACAGTTTATACCCTGGATTATCATAACCTACTTTTCATCCCGGAAAATTAAAATGTTCCCGAGGGAATAATAATAATCGAAATCTACGCGGGCAGCTGTAAGTGTATTTTTTTTTAGAATAAATGCATAATAATTGCTATAGGTACGTAGTGATTTTCCTGCAAGCCGTCCGGCTCGTCGTCGTAGAAGTCTGTTACCGCTATTTCTTTGTCTATTAAAAATAGCCAATGTCCTTTTCCAGAACTTTACCTATAATTGTGTGTGCCACGTTTCATCCCGATCCGTTCAGTGGTTGAAGCGTGATTGAGTACCAAACATCCATTCTCATCGTTATCTTTATTATCATATGATATTATTATTATTCAGATATTTATTAAATTCTAGTCACGACATTTATTTATTTATTTATTTATTTATTCAATCAATTTGTAATTTACAGAGTGATCCATTGCATTACAAACTTAACCTAAAACTTTATTAAACATGTTTCTAAAATATTCTTATTTCTATACCATTAATTCCCTCTCAATCACTCTCTTGCATTCATCAACCACTTTTGAAATACGTGAGGCGAACACATCGCAGTGTGGTGCCGCGCCGAGAGTGGTGTTGAGTATGAGGAGTGCCCGCTGCAGCGGAGAGTTGCGGTAGGTTGCGGTGAGCGCGCGCGGCGGCGCCAGCAGTCGCGGCGCGCGCAGGCGGCGCCGCGAGTCGGGCACGAACAGCCGCACCACCGAGTCGACTAAGTCAATGCAGTCAACTTTATTGTGCATGACACCCAAAGTAAATTTCACTGTTGCCAGCGAACGACGCATCTCGAGCGAGTCGTATCCTAATTGACCTTGCAAGAATAAGGTCGGGTACTGCTGAGGAAAGTAGCTGTAGACCTTCTTGTATAAGTTCCTCAGAAACTTCTTTTGCACCTTTTCTAACATCATAGCATATTTCCGTTCATAAGGACTCCATACTTCCGCACTACTCTCTAAAACACTACGAACGAGGGCTGCATATAGAGAACGAAGGGCTATAGGTGTGAGAGACTGGGAATTGCGTAAGATAAATCCCAATCTCTGAGCACCCTTCTTCGCAACCTGAAGATGTTGCTCACGGAATGTCAGATGGGAGTCAAAAACGACACCGAGATCTCGCACCAGCGACTGTCGCCGTACAGCGTCACCCCCGATATAATATGAATGATTTAACGGAACCGGCGAACGCGTAAAACTCATCATCTCGCATTTTTCTGAGTTGAAGAACAATTTATTAACTATACTCCATCTATAAATTGCGTTTAAATCACACTGCAGCGCCTCACAATCCTTGTCGCACCTTACCACCCTTATCAACTTCACGTCATCGGCAAATAGTAACACGATTGATTCTCGGACGACATCAGGCAGATCGTTAATTAAGATGTTAAATAACAAAGGTCCCAAATTTGAACCTTGGCTTATTCCAGACCGCGTCGGAAAAGACTTCGACTCATAGGGTCCATATTTGACAAACTGTCTTCGACCTCGCAAATAGCTGGAAAACAGTTTGAGGAGTCTTGGAGTGAAACCCATAAGACCCAGTTTCATTAGAAGCACGTCGTTGTCAACCCTATCAAATGCTTTTTGAAAATCCAGGTAAATTATATCTACCTGATGCCTTGTGTCCATTTCCCGAGACATGAAGTTGACAAGCGTAACTAAATTTGTAACTACCGATCGCTTAGGTAAGAAGGCATGCTGCGCGGTCGTGATGTGCGGCAAACACTGTGGTAAAACGTTAGAGTGTAATGCCATTTCAAACACTTTCGCTAGAGAACAGAGAATTGCGACTGGCCTGTAATTCTCCACCTTATCTTTCGTTCCCGTTTTAGGGATTGGAGTCACGCGTGATTGTTTCCAGCAAGTTGGGTACTCACCAGTAGCTAAAATGCAGTTAAATATAAATTTAATTGGTAGCAACAACGAATCCGAACATCCCTTAATAACGTAAGGTGGAATTGTGTCCGGTCCTGCAGCTGTATTTGGCCTGAGTCTTTTGATAGCTCGACGCACATCCTCCGCGCTAAAAGTATGTACGTCGATATATCTTCCACACATTGAATCGCCGCTAACGCTTGCCTCAGATGGGTCAAGAATTGGCTCGTCAGCTAAAAACACTGACTCAAAATGCGCCGCAAATGCGGCTGCAGTATCAGCTCCGTGGTATTCAATGTCATTGCGCTTTACTTTGTGCTCGATTCCCCCTCTAACACGCAAAGTATTAACGTATTCCCAAAACTTAGCTGGATTCTTAGATAGTTCTTTTGACACTTTTGTAACATATGCATCATGGGCAACTTTTATATCGTGTTTAATTTTACAACGTAACTGGGTGAAACCAATGCGCATGGATTCTTCACCCTTAGATTTCCACAAACGGTGAAGTCTAGCTTTCTCCTCAATGTCCCTTATAATTGCTTTAGTATAGAAAACCGGATAAACACTGCTACACGACTGCCTTCGTATCTTTTTAGGAATACAAGAATCAAAGTTATGGTACATTATATTATTAAAAGTCATTACAGCTTCGTCTGGCGACTTAGTTGTATACAAAGATTCCCATTTCGCATTTTGTACCAAATAATACAAGGCCAAATAATCACCTTTACGGAAATCCCAATCTCTGCTGTGTTCTATATTTGACGGTGGTAAGAATATCGTTGGTTTAAGTAACTTGTAACTTACGCTTACAAATAGAGGTGGATGATGACCGTCAATAGCCACCACTTCTTCACCAGGTTCTGCACCTCGTACATGTACATCATCCTTCAACTCCAGACTTGCAAGCACTCCATCAAGCACTCTGCCATTCATATTCTTAATATTATTAAATTGAACTAGATTACATGAAGATAAAACACAGTTATAATACAGTAAACAATTATCACTGGCACTATGGTAGTTCAAATCACCCATAATTAGTAACTTATCACTATCGTGTCTTGCACATACCTCTTCAACCTTAGTAAACCACTGAATGTACACGTCGTCAGATACTTTTGGAGGTACGTACACAACGCAGACATATATATACTGGTTCTCAATCAGAAACCGAGCCCAAAGATCTTCTCCGCTAGGTGTCTCGTACTGCTGCAGACGTTCCAGTTGAATAGGAGGGCGCGCAGCCAGCAGCACCCCACCACCGGCGCGCCCGCTGCTCCGGTCTCGCCGCAGCACCCTCCAGTCACCGACACAGAGCTCGGCGTCATTGACTGACTCATTGAGAAAGGTCTCCGTTAATGCTACAAGTTGAAGTTTGTCATCGACGAGTGATAAGTTCGTTCGTAATTGTAGCAATTTGGTTTTAAGGCCTCTTACATTTTGATACAATGCATATAGTGTGAACTTAGTGCTTTTCGAGCTGGTTGTTTTCACGAAAGTTGCGAAAATTTTGCTTCCATGGCTTTATGCAAATACCTTCTGCCCAATTTCCGGGGACTAATACCGATGCGGTGAACCTAGATGGTACTCCCAATTTAAACGAAGCATAATTGCCGCGTGCGTTCAATGGCTCCGCCGTGCAAGTTACCTCGGATCCACATATCTTTTCGAGATGGTTGATAACTTGAACACTGGTTGTACCTACTTTTATATAAAACACATGTAAGTACTGTATTCTTTCAGAGGCTTCTAGCCCAGTCCCGCTCACATTTGCTGTGCCCCGTAGTACATTAGACCGCGAGCGCTTCCGTTTGACCTCCGTGAAGCCATCCTGCCTGTCTTCATTGTTATCCGGCGTTTCTCGAATCTGATCACGAGCACTGGTCTCTTCAGACTGACTTTCGCTGCTAGATGTTAAGGATATCACAGGCGTTTCCCTCGTTTCCTCCTGAATTGGTCTAGCCACTTTTTTTACCCCCATGGTGTTTTTGGACGCATTCGATTTTTCTTTTCTTAAAACATTGGGTAGTATCTTTGCGCGTTCTGGCTGTGATGAGATGGTAGATGGTGGTAATGGTGGCGGTAGTGGTGGTGTACTTTTTTCCGTTGTTTCAACTGTTCTGTGTACTTTTTCCAACTGTTGCTGGGCATCGAATTTTACGTCTGGCACGTTTCTACTAATGTTTTCTAATGATGTTACCTTATCCACAAGACCTGCTATAACCTCCATAAATAGGTTAGTCAATACTGTGCGTTGATCAGTTAGGGCCTTCTGTAATTCTTCGCGTACAATATTCCGAACAACATCTGCATTTAGGGGCTTCTTATCTGATACTTGAAAACGATTTGGCTGGCGAATAGTGACGTTTTCGTAACTATTTGTAGCTAAGATAGATGCTTCAAATTCGGTAGTATTACTCGCTGGAAACGTATAATTTATCAACAGATCGTCCACTGACATGGCTGTATCATTTAATGGCTCAATTAGTTGGTTGCGCACTGGTGTACCATCTTCGTTGTTTCGGGGTATTTTATAGGTACATACGGGACACTTCCATGCAATGTTTAGATTGATTTCTTGGAATTGTGATGCCGTCATATTCACACACGTATAGTGATATGCCAACTTACAAGCGCTACAACATAAAAGATCATTGTCGTTTACCAACAAATTGCAACCGTAGCAATTCATTAGGGTATTCTGATTTTCGCGAATCGATTAATAATAAATAACGATCAAAATTTTATTAACACTTCTCTCAGAGGTTTAGTCATCTGCGAAAGTAAAGAACCGAGTCTGTGTTTACTTAATCTTTGTCGCTCGATGTGCGTTATCTTATCTTCTTATACTCGCGGGTATGCAGCTGCGCCGCTTGCGCTGATTTCGCCCTTACGCCTCACACGCAGCCGTGATAATAGCTTGCCCCGCGCAGCACTTCCGAAAAACTAATTAGCGGGTATGCGATTCGTCCAATCTAACACAAGAACTTTATTTTGTAGAATAGACTAAAGTATGCAATCCCAATGGTACTCCACTAATGTTAATAATACACTCTTATACACTGTCCATATTATTATTAAGTTTTACGATTAATTTCTCAACTTTCTGAACAAATATCTAATATTCACTACAGAGGTGACGTGAAACGATGTTGAACGTATTAGCGTCAAAGACTAAAACTGACATGGGTCCCAAACGGCACCGCGAGCCCACTGTGGGTTGTATGGTAACAAAATACTTAATAAAATGTTATTCGTCGACTTCAGTTGGACTGATCCACCATTACGTACCATTTGAGAATATGTTTTTTTTCCTTTCAAGATTTTTTATTACGTTTTTTTTTTATCTTATACTTTTAAGTGATCATAACAAGCTGTTATGTAGTCCCACTTCTTAGTTGATGAGCTTAAGACATTTCAAGCTCACCGCAAGCAACGCCACGGGAAAGTTAGTCATATTTATACAATTAAATGTTCTTCGTTATAGTCGCTCAACTATCTTACCACCACCCTTTAAATAGGTACCGTTGAGGAGTTCCGGTGGCCATTTCTGGTCTTCTTCATCAGCTCCACTTCACCAAATAATACTTTCTGAATGCAAATGCTAGATTTGTAACTAAAAAATATTAAAATTTAATAATTTTTATTTATTTTATTTATGTCATAGAGAAGACAAACGAGCACACAGGCACAGGCCACCTGGTGGTAAGTGGAAACTGTGACCCATAGACATTCGCGTTCACAAGACTGCAATGCAATCCTAACCCTGAGGACTAAGATGGAATGCCTCTATTCTAGTCATTTCACCGGCTGTCTTATCCCCAAACCGGAACACAACAATGCGAACACTGCTGTTTGGCGGTAGGTTAATGGATTAGATGGTGGTAGCGACCCGGACGGACCCTGCTCAAGGTCCTACCACCCGCCATCGCTATAAGTACGTATGCATATAGTATTTGAAGAGTTTCCTAATTTCCTCACGAGCTCCCTAATCAGATTCAGATTTTGTGACAATCGGACCAACTCGGAAGTATACTTCAAAACAAAAAATATTTTTTTAAATCGGACTTTTTACAGTTATGCGTGGTCATACATAAAAAAAATATACCTACCTATACGGGTTGACTTGAGGACCTCCGTTTTTTTTTGTCGCTTTAAAAGTGTTTTTTTTGCGATAGGTTCAGACTGTACCTATTGTATATTGTCACTGACATTAGTGTCATTGTGTAATTTCCGTCATTTTCTGTTACATTGTTAAATTGAAAGGTGTCATAATTTTTATTTAAAAAACCGCACGAATAGTTCCGTACCATTATGATATAGAACATTAGACACTATACTAGTTGCCGTTATTAATAACGAAAAAAAAACAACATAAAAATCACGTTTGTTGTATGGGAGCCCCACTAAAACATTTATTTTATTCATTTTTTTTGAGTCATGGATGTTTTCTGTATATTTAAGTATATATTTCTCTATATAAGTATTTATATCGTTGTCTAGTACCCATAATACCAGCCTTGAGCTTAGTTTGGGACTAGGTCAATTGGTGTGACATTGTCCCCTGATATTTATTTATTTATTTAATATTCTATTTTTACATCATCTTGTAAAAAATTCAACTGATCGCGCTCACGGTTCATGAAATACAGCCTGGGGCCAAAGAAGATTAGCCTATAATATTAGCGTTATGTCTCATATTTTAGTTTTATTTAAACGACAAAACACTCATATTATTAGACTAAATATTTTTTGAGAAACGGGCCCCTGGTGACAGACAGACGGACAGTGGACTCTTAGTATAAGGCAAGGAGCGGATAATCGCCCGTCATTTTGAAAACAAAACCCTGTTCCGTACAGCTGAGACTTCCTTATGATGTTATTAAAAAATATTAGGTATTTTATAGATTTATTGTACCATAATTTATATGTATTCAGCGCCAATTTTATCAATTAATGACACTGGAAAGGTTAAAAAAAACTGATTTATTCTCCATACGTTCAGAACGATGTATTAGAGTATATGCAAAGTTGGCAGAAATTGAATGGTGAGTATATATCGCATTGTGCTCGTAACTTGATCGTGTTATCGTATGCGAGCGCCTATCTGTTACGTGTTGTCAACTTCTCACAATACGCGATTCGTTGCTAGGATCCTCTTTTCATCTACTACAATATGTCAATTGAAATGAAATGGTCCTTTCACCATATAACTCTACGAGGTTCTTTTCTAAGCCTAACAAGTTTCTGAATAATACGTCAAAAATGAATCGTATTTGTGCGTAGGTATAGGTATAAGACAGCTCTTATGGTGGCTGGATTATAGTTCCCAGATTCACGATATTCCAGTATGTAGAGACTTTAAAAGGTCATTGCTTTTCAAAAGTTAATAAAGACAAAATCTTGCACAGTTTGTGCATACACGTGTTTTTTGTATGTCTCTCTGATAAAAAGTTACGAGCGTCGAAAACGTGTATTTTTATTTAAACTCCATTACTTAACAATATAGGTCAAAAAAATATATGCAACACATTTTGTAAAGCAGAAACCTCTACAGACTGGACTACGACGTTATAGATACATTTTGATAAATACCGAAAAAATGTCAAAACCCGAGCTAAAACCTGTGTACAACTTTTTGCTTGAGAGGCACTTGGCCAATCTTCAAACTCTTTTAACAGGCTCCCAATCTTTCATGTAATCCTAAAGCAAATAAGAATTCCAATTTAAAAAGGGTAGTAATATTTAGTAAACATGTAACGGCGTTATATTCTAATAATCTCTTTGATATCCTAACACGGTTTGACCGCAAGCCATAGTTCCATGCATATTTGTCACTCTATTTAGATGCTCGTCTCTCCAATCGCTCATCAATATTTTCTCTCTTTCCAGTCTAAAGAAAAGATGACGCGCGGAGTGCGGCGTGGCTGCGTGCGACTACGCGCCGCCGTCATCGGGATCGACGACGAAGACGATTCCACCTTCACCATCACCGTCGACCACAAAACCTTCCATTTCCAAGTAAGGAAGCACTGGGAGGAATAATATTCCTCGGCTGTCTAATCTACCATTTACCTTTTTTTTTTATGGCATCGAGTAGACAAACGAGCACACAGGCCACCTGATGGTAAGTGGAAACTGTGACCCATAGACATTCGCAATCACAAGACTGCAATGCAATCCTAAGACTGCAAATGCGTTGCCAACCCTGAGGCTAAGATGGAATGCCTCTATGCTAGTCATTTCACCGGCTGTCTTATCCCCAAACCGGAACACAACAATGCGAACACTGCTGTTTGGCGGTAGGTTAATGGATAAGATGGTGGTAGCGATCCGGACGGACCCTGCACAAGGTCCTACCACCCGCCAAACTTTTACTTCCTGAGAAAGGGTGGGAGTGGCCATAGACCGTAGAGTGATACCAAGTCGCATATCACCTTTAGCAGATAAAGCTTCTGTCATTGAGTGCCCACCGTATTAAGGCGTTTTATCATGAGCAATTATTACCGGTGAAAGGTATATCGAGCACTGGCATGTGCAGCGTAATATACAACAATTCAGATCATAGATGTCTACGAAACCTTAGAAAACACACATAAACACAATAAAATATTTAAAAGCAATAATTCACGCAAAAAACGTATACGCCGAGTGAGATAGAAAATAAAAATGCTATCTTCATTTTGTATGTCTTTCCATATACTTAAGTAAATGCTTTTCATTCACTTTTTGTATTATTTTTTCGTATCCCGTCTAGGTAATAAGTAGGTTCGTTTCTTAAAGGTCCCCAAGCTGTTTCCACAAAACTGATGTGTGTGGTAAAAATGCCACAGTGACTGCTTAGCATTCACCTGTAGATCTAGCCGATTTACAGTCTAGTTTGTTGGTTATTTACGGGTAGGTAATTAACACAGATTGTAAATAATTCATCAAAGGTTTCACAAGTCACAAGGTTAATCGTTATCGCGACTGTTTATCAAATGCACTGCACAAATAGTTCAGTCGATACGTCAACGCGAATGCATCAGTGCATTTAAGAGTTTAGTTCATGTTTAATTTAAAGTTAAAATTATTTTCCGATGGGACCGGAATTGTGAAGAAAAGAAAGTGACATGTTTGTGTGTGCAATTGTTACTATCAATCAGATTCTGGAATAAGTGATCTTAAATTTTCGTATTAGTGCCAAATTATTTCTAACCTATTTAACAGTAGGTATAGTGATGATATCATCATTATCATCAGTCATGATAAGTTTTGACTAGAATACTTAGCCTCTATCTATTATTATTATGTTACTATTTTTTTTATTGTAGAGAAAATAATCCGTGATTTGTTCTCGAGTCACAAGCGATGCAAAAGACGGATATATTTATGGTACTCAAGCTGTATATTTTACTGGCAACTGTCATTGTAATTACTAATTAGTAACTCTATGTAACTTGAAGAAGCTTAGCTTCTGTCGGGGATATTTTTAATCTCTCGTGTCCTATTATGCTTTGCTAAGCAAAATGACGGCATATCGCTTCGTCGGTAATACATGGGCACAATTGTACTTTTTGACATATTTCACATGTGTACATTGCGTCATTGTTCTACCGAACGTGCCATATAGGTACTTAGTATGTGCATCTGAAAAATAACGTATAGATAGAATTGGAGCTCCTTCTAAATGTATCTGGCCGCTAGTAGTAAGATCTAAAACGTTCCTTCTTTCTATTGCAGGCGCGCGATGGGTCCGAGCGCGAGCGTTGGGTGCGAGCGCTGGAAGACACGATAACGCGGCACGGGAGACGCGAGCGCTGGTCGCGAAGCGTGCCCGCGCCGAGTGCGCGCCACGGGGACCTGGAGCGGCGGATATCGGAGGCCGACGCCTATCTACAGATCATGATCGAGCTGGTCTCGGTGAGTAGCGCAGTCGTCATGAGAAAAAACTCTTTGACAAGCTGTCAGGGTAGTAGACGATTCGAAAAGGCGGCACGGACGGTGCGAGCGCTGGTCGGGGAGTGTACCCGCGCCGAGCGCGAGCCACGGGGACCTGGAGCGGCGGATATCGGAGGCCGACGCCTATCATGATTAAGCCGATCTCGGTGAGTAGCGCTGCCTGTTCACTAGAGAGACAACTCGTAGACTAACTTTCAAAGTGGAAGAATACATGATGAGTAGCGCGGTCCTCGAGAGATAATACTCTTAGACGAGCTGTCAGAGTGGTGGAAGACACGATAACGCGGCGCGGAGACCCGGAGCCTTGGATATCGAAGGCCGACGCCTTTCTGCAGATTATGACTGAGCTGATCTCGGTGAGTAGTGCGGTCCTCTTGAGATAATGCTCTTAAAATAGGTGTCAGCGTGGTGGAAAACACCATTACGCGCCGCAGAAAGCTGGAGCGACGGATATCGGAGGCCGACGCCGATCTGCAGATTATGACCGATCTGGTCTCGGTTAGTAGTGCGATCCTCTTGAGATAATGCTCTTAAACTAGCTGTCAGGGTGGTGGAAAACACCATTACGCGCCGCAGAAAGCTGGAGCGACGGATATCGGAGGCCGACGCCTATCTGCAGATTATGACCGAGCTGGTCTCGGTGAGTAGCGCGGTCCTCTTGAGATAATGCTCTTAAACTAGCTGTCAGGGTGGTGGAAAACACCATTACGCGCCGCAGAAAGCTGGAGCGACGGATATCGGAGGCCGACGCCTATCTGCAGATTATGACCGAGCTGGTCTCGGTTAGTAGTGCGGTCCTCTTGAGATAATACTCTTAAACTAGCTGTCAGAGTGGTGGAAAACACCATTACGCGCCGCAGAAAGCTGGAGCGACGGATATCGGAGGCCGACGCCTATCTGCAGATTATGACCGAGCTGCTCTCGGTGAGTAGCGCGGTCCTCTTGAGATAGTGCTCTTAAACTAGCTGTCAGGGTGGTGGAAAACACCATTACGCGCCGCAGAAAGCTGGAGCGACGGATATCGGAGGCCGACGCCTATCTGCAGATTATGACCGAGCTGGTCTCGGTTAGTAGTGCGGTCCTCTTGAGATAATACTCTTAAACTAGCTGTCAGAGTGGTGGAAAACACCATTACGCGCCGCAGAAAGCTGGAGCGACGGATATCGGAGGCCGACGCCTATCTGCAGATTATGACCGAGCTGCTCTCGGTGAGTAGCGCGGTCCTCTTGAGATAGTGCTCTTAAACTAGCTGTCAGGGTGGTGGAAAACACCATTACGCGCCGCAGAAAGCTGGAGCGACGGATATCGGAGGCCGACGCCTATCTGCAGATTATGACCGAGCTGGTCTCGGTGAGTAGCGCGGTCCTCTTGAGATAATGCTCTTAAACTAGCTGTCAGGGTGGTGGAAAACACCATTACGCGCCGCAGAAAGCTGGAGCGACGGATATCGGAGGCCGACGCCTATCTGCAGATTATGACCGAGCTGGTCTTGGTGAGTAGCGCGGTTCTCGAGAGAGAAGACTTAGACTAGCTTTCAGAGTGAAAGAATACACAATAATGCGCTACTTAAAGCGATGGATACCTGTCGGACTATGAGTAGTATGGTCTTTTAGAGAGTGAGAGAAGTCTCTTAAGCAGGGTATCAGAGACCGGATTGAAGTTATGCAGCGGTATGATCGTAGCCTCTCGGCCCATGTATAATTTTAAGAATATTGCAAAATGTGCAGAGCTAGGTGATGAAAGAGATTACGTCTTCTTATGGTCACGCCCGCCAGGGATATTCGGAGATCTACATTTATATTGGTTCGTTGTATCTTCAAACCAGCCTCAATATAAAATGTCATGTGTTAGTGACATTATTCGCGTACATAAAATCCTAAAAGAGTATTCTTTTTGTTTCAGAAAATGAACATAAGGGTTTCGGAGCTAGCAGACCCACAAGGGAAGGCGAAGGGCCAAGTTATATTAGACCATTCCAATGTGAGTTGACGAAATGTTTTGCACCACGATGTCTTTTAGTATTTACGTTACAACAAATCCTGTATCTTATTTACGAGTATCAGTTACTTGCGCTCTGATATTATTCTTCCCTACGAGCTTGATTGTAAACACCCAATGCTGAATTTTACGCATATGCTAATCTACTAAGACTTTTAAATCTGAATTACTTATAGGATATATCATTGCTACGATGTAGGTACAGGTGACTGATAGGCACTCCAATCCCACAAAACTTAAAGTTGTTAATTACCCTCCGTCGACGGTAAGGTTAAAATTACGACTAATTCTATAGAAAACTGTAGATTATTATTGACCTGTACAATTTAAATTATTCATGACACTAATGCTAATAACCGCGGTAAGAACACGTTTTATTAGCATTAGTGTTGTAATAGTACAGAGGCCGGAAAGTAGAGGGTTGCCGGCCGAGTGATATAGACGGCCGAGCGGAGCGACCCCTTTTCACGGCGAGGGACGTATAGTGCTTTTATGAAACATGTGTAATGAAATAAAAAAATACATCACTCAAATACAAAATACATCATTCATTTATGAGGATGTGGGTTCAGCGAGAAAATTAGGCCTTAAAAACGTTAACTTCGGGTATGTCCAGAGCAATGACGGTAACCTAAATCTGTGTTTTGACCCTTTTACGCCTATAGTGGGAATTTATATTCCCATTTGTTCATAGAGCGGACAACTGGGAGAAAAAATCCCAACAACTAAGCTGCGGACAAGTAGACACAGCGTTTTGTAAAGTTTTGTGCGATAGGACCCTGTCACTTGCCGTAGACTACTTCAAGGCATAGACGTGATAATGTCCCGCTCTTGTGCTTAGTCAGAAGCGTTAAATACTGAGACGCCGACGCGCTTTTTTAACGGAATCCTCTTTTTATATTTCTGTTTTTGTTTGCAGGCAATGTTGGATAACATTAAACATTCCATAGTGCTTCTACAAATAGCTAAGGTATAGTAGTTTGATGCTATAATTTATTTTACACACTTATTCGTATATTAGGAGGCACAGTGATAAAGGCTTTGTTGCCGAATAAGTACCATTTTTAGTATAATATGCATTGAACGACCAGAGTCGAAGCGTATAAAAGCTTTGAAGGGAAATTAAATAGTGTATTTTGGATATTAAAAGCCGTGTTTTCTTGTGGACACTAACGGCTACTGGCTTATTCCACCAAATTAATGTAGGTTTCATCAAATAGCATCAGAATTACTTATTAGCACTTAAGTTCCTAAAAACTAGACACTTTACAGAGAGTCGACCGCCACCTTTGGTATGATGAAGTCCTTAACAGTCCGACTGTGTCCTTTTGGGCTTGCTGTAGGTGGTGCCCTCAAGGTCATCTAATTGTTTGCCGCTTTCGCCCATTGCACCAACCATTCGGTCATCCTTGTGTTCCGTCGACGCACGGTGCCTAGATAACATATCACAGTGAACAGACACCGCTCTTAGGAAAAATTGACTGTGTTATTAAGTCGACCAATTAAACTTGACTTTAAGCTTACCAAATGCGGTGCTGGCTAAATCTTTCATCTGACTGGGTGCACTTTTTGGTTAGCAAATAAAGTCGACCGGTCGACCTAGTGTAAATGAACCGTAAGTCGAGAGACATACTTTTGCAGCGTGCACCCGCCGTCGCCTCTCCCTATAGTCATCCTACTATCCCCTCCCCCGTTCCACAGCGCGCCGGTAGAGCGCGGACGCACGGGCTAAGGCGTCGGTGGCGGTTCCAAACCCTCTCCGACGGTGGGAGGTGGAAAAGGAGTGCCAGCAGTCTGTCCTGCAACTTGGAGCGCTTCGGCTCGGCCCGTTCAATGAAAATTGTACTTTGTGTTTATATTTGTACAGCCATGGTAAGAAAACCTTCGTTAGTTTTGAAAGAAACGCTAAGTAACTGAAATAAAAACTATTGCTTGTCGATTTATGGGAAATGCCAACAAACGTAAGAGCTTTATTGCAAGAAACAAAACTGGTCAGAAATTGTCAGTAACAAAAACTTGGACTGTAGGTTTACGATTCTATTTTAAAAAGTAGGTATTTGGGTCATAGACATTCTAAAAAACAGAAGTTGTCTGTCCTGTGGTCAATAGTTAAGGGCTTGTGTACATATAAGTTAAGTTTTTATTGGATAGGAATAAAGTTGACCTGACGCCGTTTATGTGGATGTGGGTTCAACCAGAAAATTAGGCCTTAAAAACGTTAACTTTGGGTATGTCCACAGGAAAGATGATAACCTAAATCTGTGAATGACCCATTTAGTATCTGAATAACTTATAATTTGTCATTCACTGTAATTTTCACATATTGATAGATTACAGCTTAAAACGTAGCAACCCACGTAATTTTTTTACGTTTACGTCACCTTTATAACTCGATAACGATAAAAAAGTAACTTCAAAGTTCGTTCATGGTTCGTGCTAGGAAATTTTGGTACTCATTATGGCGCTGTTCCAATCGCCATACAAATTTTATCGATGACGATACTTTGACATTATTTACTCGAAAAAACTAAATAGTACCGGGTCTCTATTCTACGAGGTTAAACAATATTGCTTTTGACCCGTTATCGTATTATCAACGTTTTGAAACCCCCCATTTACTTGACTTTGATGGTAGCCAAGAAAATCAATACCATAAATCGTCAAAAGCAAGCAGCGTTTTTTTGTTTTATAGTCATAGAATAGAGGCCCTTGCTTGAGGTATTTGCTCCTTTGTTACCTTATGAAGCGCATACAATAAAGAATAATATACTGTTAACTGCATATGTCATTCTGTCATTATAGACATATGACATAGATAGATAACACAAGTGCAGAGTTGGTAAAGCAGTTTGTGCCTGCACAGAGTTACTAAACAAATAAATCTTAAGGTGATGAACGTTTTCTTACTGTGACTGTACATTATTTTAATAGGTTACTTTTAGATGTGATACTTTCAGACTTATATGCCACGTCCTTGACATAAATCGTTATACGTATTAAATTAAAAAATAAATTGTTCTACCACAAATAAAATTAAATAGATACATTCATTTTGTAGATTATTAAAGAGGCTAGCTTTGGTGATAAACTTGAAGGTGTCGCTAACGTTAAAGTACTTTAATACAATTTTTTTTACTTTTATAATGCAATATGTCCTATAATTTGCACAATTTACCTGACGCACGCCAAAATCGGCCAGCTAGAAAAAATATATAGAAAAAAGATTTTAGTTTTTTTTATACTTGTTACTAATAGAAAGCCACATCAAAAAAAAAAAAAAACAAGTCAAAACTCGCTGAGGGTAGATTCACTTAACTTATCCTGGCATGGCCTTAATTATTACAGATGTCGAAGTGGTAGAATGACTGTTGATCGATAGTGGTGTATTAGATAATGATTCGTGTACCTCCACCAGCTTTTGCCGCATCCACCTAAGGAAAACCGCTTATGAAAAGTCATTGTATTGCGCCACAGGACAGTGATTTGTAAAAAAAACACTGTTACCACCTTGAAACAATGAATTATTAACTAAGAAAAGTTACGTTATAACGAGCGGTATTGTAGTGAAATAAGGTTGCAATGCAAAAATAGACCTTATTTCACTGTACCTTTTTAGGTGATACGTCGCATTTGCTTTTAATATTTTAAATTTAAAAGCAAATGGTTCGATAGAACGGCGGTTATTTATTTTTGTTTAGTGTTTTCGAGAGTCGCTCCTAGGCCTGCGGGCCGGGCGCATCACTTGTGCATATTTCTAAATAAGAGTTACAAATTAATAAAAGAATAAGCAGTGAAGTTTGTGTTTTATAATCGGTACCACTACCATTCTTTACATGGTGGAGGTTAGTGATCAAGTCACCCGTACCCGCAAAAAGTTCGTAAAAAGTGATGCTCTACCAAAATGAGTGAAGAAGAAGGAGGATGAGTAGACACTGTGCCTCATCATCTTCAACACCCACCCCGGAAATGAAATACGGGTCAGTAATATTCCAGCTTCGCTATGCATTGCGAGAAGATGAAGTGCAGCAGAAGTTTCGAGTTCGGCAGCGATCATCGAAGATGGATCCAGGACAAGCTCCAGAAGTAATCCACGACGTGATCACGACGAGAGAGGAGTGATGTCTACCAGAAGACGCCGCCACGGAGGATTCCCATTAAAAAGTCAGATCTTTTGTATTTATTTCTTCGTAGGAATTTCTAGCGAAATATAGGCGGGCATGTTCATGTTAGGCGCGTTAGAATTTATAATCCCGAATTATTAATTTTTATCACGTGTAATTTTATTATTTACTTCTATTTATTTTCGCTTCTAAGAAATAAATACTTACGACGTATTTAATTATGTCATAAATGACGTGACGTTGATCATGACATGATATTTAACATTTAATGGCATCTTGCGTTAGCATGTTCAAAAGTGTGGACGCAGCCAAATAACTTTTTAATTTTTCGTTAGCTTAGCTGTGAGCTATCAGATATTTCTTGACGTTTGAATGTCACACATTATAAATGAATTAAATGGTATGTAAACAAAGTAAATATTGTTTGTATAAATGTGTAATATTTAATCATCAATTTTGGAATTAGTCGTAGAAAGTGAGTTATGGATCATGGAATGAGGCATGAGATGGACGGTATTTTATGGATGGTATCGTTAGGAACGACCTGACCGGGATTTTTTATATTTACGTGTAATTTGTATGTTAATCGTGAGTGTAAACCCTAAACATTACATAGTAATTCAGGGGAAGGGTGTATTGTCCTTCATCATTTACGACGGCAAACGGATTATACAGGGCTAGTTAATTTGTATAGTTTGGGTGGACCCATATGAGTTCATAATAAACTCGGGTTATAACAATGGTATGATGCCTTGTTCACCTATAGCTGTATGAATTATTGGGATAATAGTTTATATGTAGGATCGTGGGGCTTTAAGATAGAAAGGTATAGGCAGGTAAAAAGGTTACGCAGACATGATGGAAGAATTGATGATTAACATGGTTAAATATAATGGCGATTGGAGTAAACAATATATCAAATAACTCTAATGCTTATTTATAATATTAAATGGTGTGTGTGAAAGTGTTTTGTATACAAATGAAGATGAATTTAGTCTTGATTAGGGTTGCAGATTTTTGTGTATTCAATAATATTTCTTTTTCATGTACTCAAACCGATGACTTGCAAGCTGCACAATTTTGGATTGTGCTTGGCAGTTTGCTGATGCTGCACTCACCTGATGCGACATCAGGAAGAGATGCAGTCCATCATCATTCTGCGAAGACGCTGTGTCCATATCTCAGGCCGAGATGTGTGACACAGGCGCTTCTATTTTATATAATGTTTTGTTGTTTTTATTGAGATAGGGTTCTAATAAAATAAAACTTTTAACTTTGTTTTTAGATAACTTGAATCCGAGAGTGATCCGATAGAGGTCGAAGCACTGACGGATGAAAGGGACAGAGGTCCGCTATTGTCTTCAAATAAGCTTCATCCCTGTTTCCAGAGGGACGAGAGATTCCTCAATTACCTTTGTGAGGCAATCCGGCATCTTCAATGCGCGGATTGACATTAATTTGTTTTGTAGGGTCAGGCAGGCAGGTTAATTTTCATTATTATTCGCCGCCCCTCTTTTCCGAGGTTTTGTAGGGCGGAAGTCCACTGTGTTAATGTCGCTTTATTAATCTGCATTCACAACGACACATTAATTGCACAGCAGGCTATCCGGCATGACTGGACGAGTAGCTAATGTTTACTCCTCGTGTAGGTAGATGTTAGGGCAAGTAGGCTTCATCCTTGTTCCCAGAGGGACGAGGGATGTAGTGAAATAAGGTTGCAATGCAAAAATAGACCTTATTTCACTGTACCTTTTTAGGTAAGACGAGGCAAATGTTTAAAAAACTAGTTAAAAAAACACTACTTAGTACCCTATCTACAGGTAGCTAACTAAAGTCAAATCAGTTTCTTTGTGTGAAACTTCAAAAACGCCCCGTTACTATGGAATGTATATGGATTACTGACTTGTGACGTCACAATCAAACTACGTCCTTATTGTTGGACTTTATCAACCTTTTAGCGTTCCTTTTGTTTTTGTTTTGTTTTTTTATTTTATTTTATTCTTATAAACGGTCACATAGGTTAAGGAAAAGTGTGCAAAATCTATTCGCCAACAAACTGCTTCGCAGTTTGGCGAAGCTTGTAATTAGATATTAAGATTTTTTGTTATAACTGAGATTTTAATAAAAAAAAAAAAAAAAAGGTGATACGTCGCATTTGCTTTTAATATTTTAAATTTAAAAGCAAATGGTTCGATAGAACGGCGGTTATTTATTTTTGTTTAGTGTTTTCGAGAGTCGCTCCTAGGCCTGCGGGCCGGGCGCATCACTTGTGCATATTTCTAAATAAGAGTTACAAATTAATAAAAGAATAAGCAGTGAAGTTTGTGTTTTATAATCGGTACCACCACCATTCTTTACAGTATCATGCTGAATGCCATTCTTCTATTAGTCCATTGGTAATTTACTGTCAATGATAGTAGAGTGGATTATCTATTGAACTTTTAAAATGCTTATAGTCCCTGTATTGAAATGAAATGAAATACAATTTATTTGGCATTAAATCACTTATAAAACAATTTTCCTAATAAAATCAACTTATTCTAGATCTTATTAGATCTTATTTTAATTGCATCAAGTCCAAATTGGTCTCCACCTAGCTTTTTATGCCACGGTGTATTATTTCAATATTCCGTGACGTTGGTTTTCAGTGAGACCTGGAGAGGTAAATGGGCACCGTGATAACTATATACAGGGTGTTTGGCAGTCGGGTGTAGGGGTTTTAAGGCATGATAGTTAGGGTCATTCTGAACATTTTTGACCACATTTACTATTATGCTAAGTTTCACGGTTTCCGAGATATTGATCATTTTAATAGGATTTTTTGTCATTTTTCCTTATGTCCGTGATACGAAAAACCCCTTAATTCAAGTATTAATTTAAAAAAAAAAACAGTGTTTTCTTGCATGACTTGAATCACTATGAAATAAGGAAGTTTTAAAGCTACATGCCATTTTTTTTTCCTTACAACTTTTTGAGTAACCTCACAAAATTGGTTTTTCCATACTTGGTGAAAAACAAACGCGGGGTTCTCTTAGTATGGAGAAAGTAACTCTTGCGCGTTTACTCAAAAAGTTGTATAGAAAAAAAAATGGCATGTAGCTTTAAAACTTCCTTATTTCATAGTGATTCAAGTCATGCAAGAAAACACTGTTTTTTTTTAAAATTAATACTTGAATTAAGGGGTTTTTCGTATCACGGACATAAGGAAAAATGACAAAAAATCCTATTAAAATGATCAATATCTCGGAAACCGTGAAACTTAGCATAATAGTAAATGTGGTCAAAAATGTTCAGAATGACCCTTACTATCATCCCTTAAAACCCCTACACCCGACTGCCAAACACCCTGTATATTAATTGATGATGTTGACGGATCAATCCATCACAACTATTACGCATAGGTATAACGTAGTACAATCAACGTCAAAAGTAGCTAAGCCGAATAAAATGCTCGAAATGATCTAGACACGACGTATTCTCATGACAATAGAGTCGAGTGCGGATCACTTTGACCTTTTCGGTACCTCTGCTGCTAACTGTACTAGTTACATTTTATCAAGTGTGTAGGTAAAGTGTATTTTTTTTTACAGAATACAGTTAATCCGGTTAACGGAGTTTATCAAGGACCAACAAGTACCTCACAAACACATATCAAACAAGGTACCTATCATCATTGTTTTATTATCGCTTTGGCAAGAAAGGAAAAGGGAGGACGGGATTAAATATCTCATCATGGCTGCGTTTCCACCAGAGCTGTGCGAGAGAGCGAAGCGGTGTTGCGATTAAAAATCCACCAATAGGATTCTTTTGTTTTACTAGCCTTACTATCCTATTGGTGGATTTTTCCTCGCAACACCGCTTCGCTGCCTCGCACAGCTCTGGTGGAAACGCAGCCTTAGACCCAGTTATTGAATTTAAATCTAAATATCGATGGTATTATACATAGCATTTTTAATTTAATGTGGTTACCAATAGAGTATAGAATGATTCGACTTCTACATTGCAGTTAGGCACCTTTGATATTACGGCAACAATAGAGTATAGCTATTTATGCTTTAAATTAAATAACATATAAATTTCCACTAGGGTCGTCGGACGTCTCGCCTCATGTGGAGCTGGGCTCCGAGTGCCGAGAGCTGTCCACTCCCACGCATTCGCTCGAGCCCATTGACGCGCCGCGTGAGTCGCCCTTATTACTATTGACACAGAGTCTAAAGTACTGTCGTAGTTATTAAACGTTTAATCTTGCTTGCTTGCGTGACGCTAGAAGCTGTTATTGAGTTTAATGTTGGTATTCAATGTTCTGTTGAATCCTAATGTCACAATAAGAAATAGGATTAGAGCAAATCTAGACTAATATTATAAAGCTGAAGAGTTTGATTGTTTGTTTGCTTGAACGCGCTAATCTCAGGAACTACTGGTCCGATTTGAAAAAATATTTCAGTGTTAGATAGTCCATTTATCGAGGAAGGCTATATATATCATACTCACATAAACCGAAGCGAAGCGAGGGCGGGTCGGTAGTCATATTACATATATGCTTAGATACTTAACTATTGTTCGTCGAGAGGGAGGATTCACTTTATTTCGTTGAATTTAGGTCCTAAAACGACTCGATGTTATCGATTGTAATCTGTAAACTAATGTATGTAAGCAAAACTCGATTGTTCCTCTTTAGAACTATGGAATAAATGAAGTACCATTTGATTCGTGAGTGTCATAAGCTATATAAGAATAGGCACGTCAGTCTGGTTGCCAGTTTTACAAAAATAAGGAATTATCACCCTCAACTAAGCTAACTGAGAGAACAAAATAAATACATTTTAATCCGAAGCAAGTCGATGTTCAATGTTTATTTCCTGCACCTAGGGGGTTGTTATGACATAGCAGTTCCGTTCATTTAACGGCGAGCGTAAAGGACAGAGCTATAGCAGTTATATAGCTCTGTCCTTTTCTCTCAGCGTAAACTGAACTGATTTGCTATGTCATAATAACCCCCCCTGTACTGTGTAGGTACGTACACTTCGCAAGCAAGCTAGCAACCTCGTAGAAATCTGAGATTTCCTCTTCCCTACTCCCTGTACCTCGAAACTCGCGTGCAATCTGTAGTTGCTGAGGAATTGCACTAACATCTATACAAATAACGTTCCTGATCGACTGACAGACCATTTAGAGGCACACAAAGAAAAGTATTTCCAAAATTAAAGAGCGCAAAGAGAAGCAGAAAACCATTTTTCCACGTACAAGTCTTATTTATTACACAAGCTTCCAAATAAGCGTTAATTTATCTTGCTGAATATACTCATACTTTTTAATTAATAACATGTAACGAGCCAATAGTGACCCACAGTACAATGTATTAGATTTTGATTTTTAACATTACTATAAGAAAATAGTTGTTGTTCGCAGGGCAAAAGATGTCCCTCCTAGAATCCACGACTTCATCTTCCATCTTCAGCAATTGTCGTGTCTCAACAATAGGTATGATAATAACTAATGTTCGTTCCCAATTTTCCCAACGCGGATATATTGAGTTACTTTTGGTTCAAATTTTACGTTTGGCACTTGGAAAATGTCGCAGGCCTTTAGAATCAACTTTTTCGACGGAGTGTCTTCTATAAGATACCCAACAGGTTTAAACCCCTTGACGGAGAGGCTGCGTGTTCTCCAAAGGATCGCTGGAACCTATAAAAAGCTACACATTGCCTGAACACTTCTCGGGTCAGTCCCACGAGTTTTCATGAGCGCGGCTAGAACAAACTAGAAGTTCACTGTCAGTCCTCAGTTACAGATATTCTATTTCACGAAGCCCGTTTGGCTCTGCCCCCTATTTCACCATCATGACTATGACAGGTGTTTCAGTGTACACTGCGCAGCTTATATGAAACCCAGTGATGTATGAGAGTGTTAACATTGCAATGTACCTATACCAAATTGTCACCTGTCAAGAGCCATTGTCAAGATGGTGAAATAAGAGGCTGTGTTGTAGTAGTGTAGTAGTGGCGTGTATCGATATGCGCGCTTGTGTGTGTAAACATCGTGACTGACCGCTCACGAGGTTATGCACACTAAAGCAATGTGCATGTGCACGTCTGAGAACCATGCTCAAACGGACTTCATGAGTTAGAATATCTCTTCGACTTGCAAAAGGATACCGCAGCAATATTCTGGCTTCGTGCTGCAGGGAACAAAGTAACCTAATCAATCCGCGTTTTGAATATTGTGGACGATTCAGTGTTTGCATTAGGGATGTTATGGAGCTTCCAATCCGATAAGTTGGAACTACCGATTGCACCTCCGATTCCAACTCCGGTTCCGTAAGTTTTTAATAGGAGGTCGAAGCGCAGCGGTAGTTAGTGTGTACAAACAAGTTTATATTTGTCGGGCGACTAACCTTACATATTACTCACATCACTCATTTTTATCTCCGCCTTCCACTCCAGCCTCGGTTCCAGATCTTATTCCGACTCTCATAAATCAAATTTAAAAACTACGACTCCGATAAAACCACCTCCGTAACATCCCATATAACATAGTTTTCATATGTGTGCGTAATTGGGGCCAATATATATTTGCAATACGTTCAATATTGGAATAGCATCGAGACGTACGTTAATTTCGTGTTGAAACATTGGAGTGCTTCACTCAGACCGCATTAAATTCCCCTGTAATAAAGTTCCTTTAATATTCTTCGACTTTCTTCACTAGACCTTGTAAACCTTTCTTCTTTCTTATTTAACCCGTTAGCATATTAAGCAGTTACCAGAATGGGCAGGTACCCTTGTTCCTTCACAGTAAAAGCATCGCTTATCTATGTACCACGGCATTCAGGTAATGTAGTCAGGCAAAATGGAAGCTTGACCCATCATGGAACTGGGTCTCATTGGGGTTATTAATCAAATCGTAAGAAGTTTCAAATAAATTGGTTTATAATGTCACTGTGACACAATTCTATGGTAGGTCAGGGTTCCATTTTAAGTTATAAAATCACTGGCGACTGCTGGAATTCAGTACCAAGCGATTTCGAGTCAACACCCTGGCCTTCTAGGGACTGTGTTTTTTTTTACTGATCTTGAGTAAGATGTCTCAAAAATGTAGAAAAATTTATCTCGCGAGCTCTCGAAATATTCATTCATATTCCTAGGCCGTAATCGTTTTTTTATGCCATGACGAAAGCAAGCGAGGGCACGGGCCACCTGTGGGGCTAGACAAGTTGCCATCGTTCACGAACGCTAGCGTTAGGCGATCACTTTGGTGATCACCTGTCACTAGGCGCTGTCAAAATTAAATAGGCTAGACAATCAGTTTTCAGCATGTCAGTTGTAACGAGTGATATATCACGTGACTTACGTCATTCCCATAAATTTTTCAATGACAACACATGTCGCCAGTGATCACCTAACGCTAGCGTTCGTGAACGATGGCAACTTGTCTAGCCCCACTGATGTGGTACCTGAGATATGGATCTGAATGATGAATTTTCAATCTTAAGACTGCAATCCTGAGACTGCTAATGCGTTGCCAAGTATGCACTAAGGTGGAATGCCTCTATGCTAGTAATTTCACCGCAATAGCCACTAGCATGTTCGTTATAACTTCGCTTTTCTCCTTGTATCTATGAATGGCATAACGTCGGTGAAACCGCAAAACCGCTTAAGTAACATTTTTAACGAGGAGCAAAATGCACCTTTTTTCTAAGACGTTAAGGTTTATTTTGCTCGATGATAAATTTGTTGGTTACGCTATTTTGCATTTTGCAGTATCATCAAAGATAGTATTCCGTCAGGTGTGATGGTGATGCTATTGAGGTAATAGTACTGTTATATAGTTGTTGTTCGCAGGACAAGCGATGTCGCTACTGGTGCCGGACACGTCGTACTCGTCGTCGGAGGGCGAGGACGACTTTTACGACGCCGACGACGGCGTGGAGCCCGGCATGCCGGGGCCGAGGTGAGTGCTAGTGTATAGTGACTTGACGACGCACTGGCCTAGTGGGTAGTGACCCTGCCTACGAAGCTAGTGGTCCTGGGTTCGAATCCCGGTAAGGGCCGATATTTGCGTGATGTGCGCGAATATTTGTTCCCGAGTCATGGATGTTTTCTATCTATTTAAGTATATATTTCTCTATATAAGTATTTTATATCGTTGTCTAGTACCCATAGTACAAGCCTAGAGCTTAGTTTGGGACTAGGTCAATTGGTGTGAGATTGTCCCCCCCCCCCCTTATATAATATTAGATGCGGATCAACTAGCGGTCCAATCAGACATGTTCGCCCTCGCCATGCTCGGGCGGCAACATAGTAAATAAGTAATAGATTAGGACCACAGCCAGGCACCCGCAAAGCGCCCTCTCAAAGTAAAATGCGAAGATGTGACGGTGTGTGTCACCAATATCAAAAACCCAATAAAAAAATACAACTAGCAATAGTTATTTATTAGAGAAGTTAAATGCTGCCTCACTCTTAGTTTTCAGATTGATTCAATCGATTGAATCAAATGAATCGGTAGAGATTGGATTTTTATCGTGGATCGCCTTAGTAAAATGCTGATTTTTTTTTCGTTTATTCGTTGGACCGAATTTTCATTACCCGAAAGCTGGACGCTGGACCTATTTTTAGATAAAATGCATAAGTTCATTGCGTAACGTAGGTAAGGTTAGGTTTAAATTTAAATAAATAGGTAGTACTGCCTTAACGTGATTTATGCTTTCGTCAGCATTTTTTATCAGAATTTTAATGATAAAATGTATATTTCTTTAAATTCATATGCAACAATCATGTTTTTATGATAATGGGATAACCAGCGGTCATGTGATTTTTTCTCAACATGTGTGTGTTAATGTGTTAGGTCAAAGCTTGGCTAAACTTAACTAGAAGTGGCAAAATTTAAAAGAAAAAAAAAACTACAACAACTAAAACAACTATTCAGGATTATTTTGCAATAAGTCAAATGTAAACAGTACGGATGTACATTTTCCAAAAATTTAATAACATCGATACGGTGACGCTTTTTTCTTTTTCTATATTTGGTAGGTGACACACCCGCCTATCTCCCCTTAGTATGTCGTGCTAGTTACAGGGCACCCTGTATAGTAAAAATAAATAATAATATAATTATATTTAAATTGCACAGCATTGAGTTTGCTCTACTAATGTATTGCAGTGGAAAAATAAACTACTTTTACAATGTCCTAAATAGTTGCTTTCAATTTTCAGTGAAACTGCATTTTAATACATATTTTACTATACTAAGGTATGAGCACAAGTCCTTAAGACTATCTATTCTATTGTAACAAAAAAAATACGTGTGAAAAATTATACAATACATAAAAATTCCATGAACATAAGAACTTTAACCTTATTATAGTGTTGTCTTAGGGCCTGTTGTTTGATCAGTAGTTAAACTAACTAATTGTTAAAATTTGAAAAAGGAATCGAAAATTTTAAGGAATCTCAAGGAAATGTGTAAATTATTTTTCAGTTCCTTTTTCGAATTTTAACAATTAGTTAGTTTGACTACTGATCAAACAACAGGCCCTTAGGGTGAGTTGTTTGATCAGTAGTTAACTCAACTAATTGTTAAAATTTGAAAAAGGAATCGTAAATTTGACACATTTCTTTGAGATTTAACCATTAGTTACGGTTTTTTAACCATTAGTTAGTTTAACTACTGATTAAACAACCGGCCCTCAAAGTTAATGCAACTAATCTTCCTAAACATCAAATTATGTTCATTACTTAATTACAATACAGATTGGACGGTCCACATGCTCCTCAGAATTGCCTAATTGTTTTCTTAACATTGTTATTTCATGTTCAATTCAATCCATGCGCTCTGTGAAACCGAAATTACGTAAATTTCACCTTAAATAACTTCCACGCATGTCTAAAAGGCATAAGTTCATAGTTACAAAGACGACACTTAAACCTTTCCAACTTTTGCACCGTTTTAAATCTTCCGTTCGAAAAGTCGTATGACTATTAGATAATGACGGCACTTATCCCTTCTGGTTTTGGGTCATGTTTTATTCGAGCTTCTCAAAGTCAATTGCCAGCCATGTAACGAGTAGCCATGTGCTTGCTAAGTTTGCGAATACTAAAATAGGTCGGCAGTAGGGTTGTCACTAAAATAATCTGAATTTAAAAAAATGAAAATGAAAACACGTTATGTTTATTTGAAATCAATGAATTAACCAGTATACACATAAACGTCTTAGCCTGTTTGTGTAAAATGTGGTTATAGAATTAACAACAAGTTGTTAGAGTTGTTGGTAATTCTGTAGCATTGTCTACCCCACTCTGGGATGAAGGCGTGTCTGTATGTAAGAATTAACTAAAAATGATTTTATAAGCTTGTAGTGTACAATTATCTTGAACACGCACAAGGTAGAAAACAAGCAGTAGGTATCCAAGTGACGACGCCCTGCAAGGGCATAGTTATACACAACAAAAATCCCTACAGCGAATAATTCTACTACCAGTTATCATTAATGGGCGGACTACGGATGCAAATTACGTCATAATAATGTTGAATGATATTCGTAATATGGATGTGACTACAATTATTAAAAAAAAATAAATGACTTCTAGAATTTTATTGTTGAAGTATCATATTTTTTCTTTATTACGTATTTTCAGTATATTTCTTTTGTAGTTCACTATTTACTTATATAGCGAAAATGCCCTCTCCGCAAACGTAAAAGGGGCGTATTCGTAAAACGGTACTTCAGTACTTTCTTAATATTCAAAATATGTAATGGTTTATATTATAATAAAAACTGCATAAGTATATATTTTTTCACGTACAAATACAAATAGTACTCGAAATTGAATAAGTCTTCCCCATTAGTTATCGACATTGGGAATTAAAAAATAATTAAGTAAGAGGATTAGGTTAGGTTACACTTAACCTGTACTTCTCACTTTTCTTTAAATTATAATCATGGAGTTTTGCATTTTATCAAAACTCATATTACTCGAAGTGTAAATATCCGTTTTAAAGTATATGATTCGAAATTAACTTAATTAAACTCACGTCTCCCGAGAATTCCCCACCAAGATCGGTCCCGTCTTGCATCCAATCCCCGCTACCTTAAGTCTTAAGCGAACCTAAATGTTCACACAGTAGAAAGGAGACAACCCTATATTGAGTTGAATGAACTCCAGGTCGGGTCGTGCACTAGTTTACATTTCGTAGCATGCATCATGCACCGCGGATTGTTTAGAGTTTAATGGTCCAAGTTGATTAGCGTCAATTAGTTACCTTACTTGGATATGTTTATTTTGTGATTTGTCTTGCCAAGTCATAAAGGTATTTGTGTACAAGATTCTGACGTAGGAGCTTTTAAAATTTGTTGTACTTTTGAACATGTACACTGTAAGTAGAGAATAAAAAAAATAATGTAATGTGTACATTAGGGTAGGGTATTGGCATTTAACCGCGCGAGGCCCACGTCAAATTTCGTTAGTTCGAAAATTAATCTTGTGTCAGTCAACTAAAGTCCTGTAACACAGGGATCCCTATCACAGGATCCCACTGTATTGCTTCTACTTCTTGTATTGTTTCATTTATGCAATAAACATTATAATTTTCAAAGTCAAAAGTCACTTTGACAAATGTCCTAAACTTAGGACGTTGGGCCTCACGAGGTTTAATCACGTTCCTACTTTACAAGTGGAAATGTTGACAGCCCTTCCAATCAATGTGCTATTCCAAACTATTATCTGTCTCTGTGTGTTCATCCAGATCCGTTCAGCCGTAATTGAGTAACAAACGTCGATATCGATCCAAAGTTACAGTGCTTCGATTTTCTTATTGCAGTTCGGCAATCTTCGTTTTTGTATGAAACACGAGTGACAGATATACTGTCAGTTGCGTGTGCAAGGGTGATAGGTATAGCCAGCCGAACTCTATTACGAAGCTGGAAGTACTGTACGCATTTATATTAGTAAGAACCCTTATTTATCTTGCTTTCTGAGTTAGCTTCTGTAGCCATCGGAAAACACGATAAATATAAATACGCACTTACGACAAAATACGTTGTCCTTTGATTATTCACTATATGCCTAATCATAAAGTGCACGCTTTAAAAAAAACTCGCTGTTTATTAAAACATCAAATTATGCTCAATAAGGGTTTATTTACCTACAATACTGAGAATGTATCGGTTACATACTTATATTTTATATTTATATATTATTAAATTTGTCAAGATCGTAGCAAGTGGAAAGAAGTGGTCTCTGCCTACCCCTCTGGGAAACAGGCGTGATTTAATGTATGTATGTATGTACATACTGATATTGTTATCTCGTATATTGTATTTTGTAGCTGCTATGTACAACAGCGCCAATTCTAATTATAAAGGCGCAGTAACACGGTTCGATATGATTCCTATTACCGGCTTTATTTGCCGGTCGACCTTATAAAACTTTCCTGGAATGCCTGCTGTTGAAAATAGAATTGTACATTTTGCAACTAAAGGATTTAAGAGTCATTGTATTTAAGGAGAGTAAGAGTTGTCACGTCTGTAAAAATAATCCATCCATACTTAATACTAATATACTTAAATGTAAAAAATAACTCTGTCTGTTTGTTACGCTTTCACGGCTACCACGATGGCCCATTTTCGGTGAAATTTGGTATGGAGATAGTTTGAGTCCTGGGTAAGGACAGAGGATGATTTTTATCCTCGAAAATGTTTCAGTTCTTGAGGGAATAGCGATAAACGATTCTACGCGGACGGAGTCGCGGGGAACAGTTAGTAGGTTAAGTATAATTATATATGTTTAATTGCTAATCAATGGACATTTCATTACAAAAAGTACGTATGTATGTATGTATGTAAACTCTTTATTGCACAAAATATCAATCTAAAAAAGAAACAGAAACACAAAAGGTATGTACAGAGGCGAACTTATCCCTTTAAGGGACCTCTATTCTCTGGCTAAACCTAATGCCTTTTGATGTGTTATCGTATTGTAAATGTTATGCTAGCTCATATTTACTTGAAAGTAATAGCGGAAGAGTTAAAAATAATACGAAGAGACCACGAAAACAAAACGCACTAAAAAAAGTTTTGTTTCAAGCTCATAAAAGTTGTATTAAAGATACATTCACGCCATTTCCAGAATGGGGTAGGCAGCGCTACAGAATTACCAAGAACTCAGGCAACTAGTTGTATTAAAGTTGATTTTAATACAGTTGTATTTTCAAGTTCTTCTGTTATGATCTAGTACTGCCAAAAGTAGAATAACGCACCAAGCTGTAACCACTAGAGAGGTAATTTTAGACCGTTTCAGAGCCTCTGAGGGAAGATCGATACCCCGTTCTAAATCCGGATCGAATCCCGGATAACCTTTCTGGGTTTCCGGGCATTCAACCCTTTGGTTTGCGCTATATTTATAATGGTTATCGGAGACCGTAACGTTTCATCCTTTTGCAATGTTCTGTTATATAAATTTTGCAAATAATGTTACACTGACATGTAATTAATAAATTGAAAGAAGACTGTCAAATTAATCTGTTATCATTAGTTATAACTATTTAAAACTTAAAATATTAAAATAAGTTCATGAGTGTGACAGTGTATGTATTTATCTGTACTTTAATATTATAAAGCTGAAGAGTTTGTTTCTTTGTTTGCTTGAACGCGCTAATCTCAGGAACTACTAGTCCGATTTGAAAAAATCTTTCAGTGTTAGGTAGCCCATTTATCAAGGAAAGCTAGGCTATATATCATAATGGCATAAACCGAAGCGAAGCGAGGGCGGGTCGCTAGTATACATATGTAATTTAAAATGTAACGTTCGACTCATCGAATTTAGCTCCTAAATTTTTATCAGCATACTGTCTCGACAAATCGCATCTTTAGAATTATAGTGACCTAATTAGCAAATTTTGGATTTCGAGTTAGGTCTCTACAGTAATAAATTTATGACTCGAAGTCGAACGCTGACAATTTTGAATTAGGTCACTATAATTCTAAAGGTTCGAAATAATTCATCAATAACCTCGTAAGGCCCAACGTTTTAAATTTAGGACATTTGTCAGTGACTTTTGACTTCAGTTTTTTTTTTTTTTATGGCATCGAGTAGACAAACGAGCACACAGGCCACCTGATGGTAAGTGGAAACTGTGACCCATAGACATTCGCAATCACAAGACTACAATGCAATCCTAAGACTGCAAATGCGTTGCCAACCCTGAGGCTAAGATGGAATGCCTCTATGCTAGTCATTTCACCGGCTGTCTTATCCCCAAACCGGAACACAACAATGCGAACACTGCTGTTTGGCGGTAGGTTAATGGATAAGATGGTGGTAGCGATCCGGACGAACCCTGCACAAGGTCCTACCACCCGCAAAAGTTGGCCGACACAAGTTTCTTTTTCGAACTAACGAAATTTGACGTGGGCCTCACGAAGATAATAAGTAATTGTAAGTTGAATTAAAATTAAATAAGCCATTACTAAATAAGTTACCTTCATCGCTAATTTATTTACAAATTGTACTATTGCATGTTTACTTCACGTAAAGCTCATAAAATACTTTTTAAGGTTCCGTACCCAAAGGGTGTTCATCTATTTGTCTGCCAACGGGCTTGAAATTTTACTATAGCTGCTCTAACAAATAATAAAATTTAAATAAAAATAAATTTAAAAAATTTAAGGGGATACATGATATAACTTTTTTTTTCGGCGTGGTACGAAATCCTCATGCGAGTTTGACTCGCACTTGGCTTGGCTTGGCTACTTTTTCATTATACATCAAAATTTTAAAGAGGAAATACTACACTAATATATTTTTGTACATTTGTAACGAATAAACTCAAAAACTACTAGACTGAGTTCAAAAATTATTTCACCATTAGAATGACATCATCCCTGAGTAAGTAACATAGGCTATATTTTATTGTTCTGCGCGGGCAGAGTCGCGGGCTACAGCTAGCTATAAATATACCTACAGTCTGAAAGCACTCTTGCTATTCCATTTACAGGAACAACCCACTTGTACAAATCTAGGTCTGTAGGTTACGACGTAGGTTTATGACGGCGTATCATTGCCAAGTGATACGGTAGAAGCTAGTTCTAGACTAGCTCCGACGCATAGGATAAAGGGTAGTTAAGATAACCTGGCCTGAATAGCCCTGGAAGTTATGTCTTTATTATTTATCCCTTTGTCTATTCATGGGATGTTGGAAGAGGCCGGCCAAGGCGAAAGTTTTACGATCATATTGGGGACGTATTAAAAAAGGGCCAGGTCAGGAGACTCTAAACCGAAGCACGTGTATGAAAATACATGATTGTGGAGGAAGCGAGGGAAGTTTGTCTGGATCGTAACAATTGCAAGGAAGTGGTCTCTGCCTACCCCTACGGGAAAGAGGCGTAATTGTATGTATGTATGTCTATGTATATGCATATATAAACAACGAACAGCATTTTATAAACAACTTGAAAAAGTCAAATCACAGTATTACAAGTTACTACCCCTAGCTGTTAAACGCATTCATCTCACTCGGTAAAACCTAATTGCTTTTGACATGTTATCGTATTGTCAACGTTATGATAGCTCTTCTTTACTTGACGGCAATATGATTTTACCGAGTTGAATAGAGGCCCTGATCCAATCAGTGTTTATTGTAATACTAGCTATTGCCAGCAACTCCGTCCACGCAGAAAAAAAAAATATAGGCTATGTTCATGATTCATGACGAATTTTTCAAATCGGTCCGGTAGTTTCGAAGCCTATTCAATGCAAACAATCAAACCTTTCCTCCTTTTAATATTAGTGTTGATAAGTAACTTTTCGGTAACAATGTGCGGTAAAAGTTATAATAACTGAAATTTCCTGTAAAAAAACACGCAAACTTTCGAAACGTGGAATATAATGATGTCCGAAAGTCGCGTGTTTGTGGCCATTACACCGCGTGAAGGCCGGACAGTAAATATACGCTAACGTTAAAATAACGCTGAGCTACTGGAAGGGATTCACAAAAGTACACCATATATCGTTCATTGAATACAAAACGGACACAATCCAAAATGAGTCAGTGTTGCATTTTCAAATTAGAAGCGGTTGGAATACGATTTTTAATGGAATAGCAAATTATTTTGGAATGTGTCCGTTTTGTATTCAACAATGAGCGATATTATTAGCGATTTTTACAAAAAAAATATAGGTTTAAAATGTGATGAATAACACACGAGAAGTAAATCTGTTTCATTGCTCTTTTAAACACTAGTACAAGTAACATAAGTCAAATAACGAATGCTAGTAATTTCACTGGTTGTCTTATCCACACACCGGTACACGGTGATGCAAACACTGCTGCTTGGCGGTAGGTTAAAAGATAAAATAGTGGTAGCGATCCAGAGGGATCCTGCGCTAGATCCTATCACGCCCGTAGCTTGCTGCCTTCTTACGGAAAAAGGGCACATCTGCTATATAAATTGTATTGCACTTCCAACCTTATTATAACCGTCGAGAGTTTAATATGATTTTATGAATTAATTGCACTTGTACCTTTTCACCTTAGGAGGGCAGATTGAGTGCCTTCTAGTTTTACCTACCATCACATACAAAATTAACAAGAACAAAATTTCCTCTGCTTTCATTTTCGGTTTTATTTAAAAACTAAGTTAAAGTGCAAAACATTAACTAAAATAGATTTATAATTTATATCTACAGAGGCTGGTTGCTATTCCTGTACACCAAACAGGTACAGATTTCACAATATTTTAGCTTTTGCTATACCTATAACTGAACTTGATAGGACGACATACTAGCAACACAAACAATGTACTGTCAGCGTGCCAAGTAATAAGATTATTGTTACACTTTGCCAAATAAACTTACATTTATTACTTGATGTGACTTGGTAGATGCTTAGATATACGTAGTTTTCCTTCGTGTTGTAAGTTTTGGTGAAATTATCTTGATTTAATGTGTACTTGTATTCATTATATGTTTTGCAATTTCTTGTGAACTTGCTTGTAATATTTGTCAAGCGCAACTTATAAAGTTATATCTATTAATACGGTTTTTGCAAAGATTTTGTGTTAAAAACTGTAATCAAGCCGACTCTCCTCGCTTCGCTCGTCGTTGTTCTCGATTTCTATTAATATAAAGTAGAATGCGATAGACTTTATTTGTTACATTTCTCTGTGTAATAAAATGTAGCATAATAACTAGGCTGAAATAGATATGTTTAAGAGGGCATATCTAGTGAATCTATTTTCGTCTGCCTGGGGCTTGTGCCGACGTCAGAGCACTAAATCACGTGGTCATTTTGGGTTCATATTTCTATTTCGGCTCCGTGGAATATGTTTTGCAGCTTTATCGATTATAATGTTATCAAAATGGGCTTGTCAAGTTTTACTATATTACTATATGGACGACATATTTTACCTAATGCGTCAAGGATGAGTAATGAGTTAGGTAACAGTCTACTGGTATTATGTATGAAAGAAAACCAAACGACCAATTTACAGTGATTAGTTAGTTTACTACATCAAGTGAGGTCTTCTTAATCATGTAAACACTTGAACATGACAAATTAAGTTCAAGATTAAATAAGAACTATGAAAATTTGAGGTTATGTGTCAAATTGCACTAATTTGTTTACATCTTTCGCTAATAATATTGGACCAATTTAAATATTTTTTTTGTTTGAGCCTTTTCTTACTTAATATTACTTCAACGGGGCTTATCATGGTCGCGTTTATCGCTGTGGATAAAACATCCGTCACTCTCGCACTTACATATTTGTCAGAAAGTGACGGATAAATCCGATTTACAGCGATAAACGCCACCGTAATACTCGTAGGCCCCTAGTATAACTTTTTTACATTATAATATCGGTCTAACGCTTAGGTATACATATCGCATCTTTAGAATTAGGTACGTATAGTGACCTAATTAACAAAATTTGAATTTTGAGTTAGGTCTCTATAGTAATAAATTCATGAACGAAGTCGGAACCTGAAATGTTGAATTATGTAACTATAATTCTAAAGATGCGATATACATATGCATAAACAACGCAAAGCTGATTTCTTACAATCGATATCGATGTAGATCGAGTCGAGGAGAAAAGTAATTTAAAAGCGCATTCAACAACCATTACTCACATGAACTTTACCGTTCCCAAACACCGTTCCACCCTTGAGTCGTAAAGTGAGTCATTTCCTTTTCTCACCATTCACAATTAACTGCTCTTTGTTTTTAAAGCGATCGTTATTATGCGATAAACGCTATGCGTTTGACGCTCATAATTTTCTTACAGATATTACTGCGGTTACCGCTGCGTTCACCGCGTAAAACAATGTGTTCAGTGCATTTTGTCATAGTAAGTAGGCTAGGTTACTTTTATTTTAGAAATAATTTTAAATAGCAATTTTACTCATGAAATGCGGGTGGTAGGACCTTGTGCAAGGTCCGTCCGGATCGCTACCACCATCTTATCCATTAACCTACCGCCAAACAGCAGTGTTCGCACTGTTGTGTTCCGGTTTGGGGATAAGACAGCCGGTGAAATCACTAGCATAGAGGCATTCCATCTTAGTCCTCAGGGTTGGCAACGCATTTGCAGTCTCAGGATTGCATTGCAGTCTTGTGAATGCGAATGTCTATGGGTCACAGTTTCTACTTACCATCAGGTGGCCTGTGTGCACGTTTGTCTACTCGATGCCATAAAAAAAAAAAGCTTCAAATTAGATCCTTAGAAAAGGATTCTTTTGAATAAAATACGTAAAAGCAAGCAAAGTTACGTGAATCTTGTAAAAAAAACGTCTTAAACGTCGATACGCAAAGTCCTCCTTGACCCGTTTCGGTCTTGCCACGTTTGGCTCAGATTCCTCGCTGTGCCGCGTTACGTAAAGAACTAACGGTGAAAAAAACAAAAAGGAAGTCTTTTGTTTTCAGCTCTATAGTCTTTTCTATAAAGGAAGGCACGCCCTGACGCTCGAATTGACGTTGCCGCAGTAACGTCAATGTAGGTTAAACTAGCGACCCGCCCTCGCTTCGCTTCGGTTTATTTGAGTTTTCTATAACACACGTACATAAAACAAAATTTATTATACATAAAAACCTTCCTCTTGAATCACTCTATCTACTAAAAAAAACCGCATCAAAATCCGTTGCGTAGTTTTAAAGATCTAAGCATACATAGGGACAGACAGCGGGAAGCGACTTTGTTTTATACTATGTAGTGATTAAGTGCTGGAGCTCGACTTTGTGGATTTAAAACACTACAATGCCGTTATGCCAATCAAGGTGGCTAACTGCATATAATTAGTATAAGCATTTTAATTTTATGTCGTTCCCAATGGAGTAAGTATAGAATGTTTCGAAAAAAGAACAACAAGAACAATTGAAAATGTCAGTTGCACAAAACGCCATTTTCAATTGAATGTTGACAAAACTGATTAATACTTTAATTTGCTTGATCAGGGTAGTGATTCTCTGAACAACGACGGTTGGACGGACGAGTGAATGTCCAAGCGGCGAATTGAAGTAGTCCGGTCAGTGCGAACAAAACACATTTTAGCGCGTGCATTTTCAATTTAGCAGTGTGGTTTCTGGCGATGGATCGAATGTATAAGGCTGCTTAATTGAAAATGCACGCGCTAAAATGTGTTTCGTTCGTTCTGATGGGACTACTTAAACTCGCCGCTGCGATTTCGCTCGTTCGTCCGACCGTCCCGTTTTTTTGAGAGAATAACACCCCAGCAGTCAGTTGAACATGTTTGAGAGTGTATTCATTCAAAGTGTAGCCTGCCAAAATACTGCGCATTTTATTTATATTTCATATGTATTTTCATATCCCGCGAGATATCGCTTCTGTAATCCCGCGCAACATGCGGGACTGAAAAGAACGCTGAATACCGGGATCCCGTTATTGCGGGATTGGAAACCCTTAAAACGAGTCATTGTACGTGCAAATTTACTTTCGTCGCGCGACCCGCATTCAATGTTTTTTTCATTACATATGCAAATGGAATTAACTAATGACAAGCGCTATTACAATCGACGCTAATCGCTAGCCGTCATTATGGTCATCAGTCGATAGGAATCCGCACCTGCACCGTTTGTTTTTACTATTACATTTTTCTATGTTAAAACATCGAATAGTTCTAAAGAGTACAAGTGTTGCAGTCTTATGATGTGACGCATCTGTGTGTGCGATCGGTAGGTATTTATATCCGCGACTGATCGAAGTGACCAATGCCTGCTTTGAAAAAGTATTAGAAATTCGTGCAGGGTCCGTCCGGATCGCTACCACCATCTTATCCATTAACCTACCGCCAAACAGCAGTGTTCGCATTGTTGTGTTCCGGTTTGGGGATAAGACAGCCGGTGAAATGACTAGCATAGAGACATTCCATCTTAGTCCTCAGGGTTGGCAATGCATTTGCAGTCTTAGGATTGCATTGCAGTCATGTGAATGCGAATGTCTATGGGTCACAGTTTCCACTTACCATCAGGTGGCCTGTGTGCTCGTTTGCCTTCTCTATGCTATAAAAAAAAACAACAATAAATGATTAGGAATGCCTATAATTGCTTGCTTCAATAACTTTCGGAGCTAGTTTCCTGCAGATTTTATTTTCGCTTTAGTCGTTAGGAATCCTTTCCGTCCGGATCACTACCACCATCTTATCCTTAAACCACCAAGCCGCAGTGTTAACATTGTTGTGTTCCGGTATGCCGATAAGAAAACCGGTGAAATTACTACCACTGAGCCATTTCATCTTAGTCCTAGCGTTGGCAATGTATTTGCAGTCTTAAGACTAGTCTTGAGAATGCAAATGTCTATGGGTGTCAGATCCTACTTGACATCAGATCAGGACCCTTACCATGAGTTACTATTACCGTACGCGCTAGCGAGTCGAATGCTCTGTCCCTTGCACTCTACAAGAATACTTGCGAGGTCTGTGAGAGACAGCTTCGACTCGCTAGCGAGTACGTTAATTTGTTACTCATGGTAAGGGTACACGTGGCCTGTGAAATGAACGCTTGCATTATCAACGCTTTTTCTTTCTCATTACTACTTTAGAGTGTATTAAGTCGTATTGGGAACAGGTTATAATGATTCTTATCACCACATAATGGGAAATATAATGAAGCGACGTGCGTTTTAAGGATAGTGATAAACGGTTAATAATTGTGTTTTAATACCCTCAGTTAAGGTTTTATTGGTATATTGGTATGATAAAAAAGAGACATTAATTCAGTAAGTAGGCCGTACGGGCACTTCAAGAATCTACCAGCGTTTTCCAAGAGGAGACACTGCTGAGAAGAAACGCCGCAAGAAACTCAGCAGTCAGTCATTTTTTAAACATATTACAATGGTACTACTTAATCTAGCATTATATAAAGCAATAAATACTAAATTCAATATAATATCAAATAACATGCGTAGATCAGCAGGAAAACATCCCAAAATTCTTACGTGAGAGATAAAGGAAGAAAAAGGAGAAAAAAAAAACTAAAACCCACCTACTTATATTTGTTTATAACTTATAACATAAAACACACACATAAAAGTTTCGATACGTTTTCCTACATCAACGGTGCCCCCTAGACAAGATAAAGCTTTTGCAATTGATCAAATTATTATTGACTATGTTTCGGGTTTAGACCATGCATTTTTGTCTGTAAGGCCGCTTCCTGACTTGGCGGTATACTTGCAGTAAAACACGGAATCGGTACGGGTTGCTAGGCAACTAGTGGCGTCTACCAATCAACGAGCAGCGTTTATGCCGACAGTAAGTTTTACTGCACGCATACCGCCAAGTGAGGAAGCGGTCTTAGTGTGGTGTTGTTATGATGTTATTGAAATGGTATGATGAATAATAAATTTATTTAAAGAAAATTCTCAACATTTGAATACTCAAGACTGCAATACTAACACTCCAAATGATTTGTCAACTCTGAAGACTAAAATCGAATGCCTCTAACCCCCTCACTTATAGACTTTGTCAAGCTTCGTCACTTTCTGTCGGATGCAAATTGCACAGTTACAGATAAGGACAAAGTATGGCATAAACTATTCCAAGCTCATTCCACGTTTATAAGCAAAGGGGTATGCTATTAACAAGGGGCGGAATTTTCATAGCAAATATCAAATGTCAAGAGGGATTGACCATTATGTTTCATCGACTATTCCAGTTATCGATTTTACTAGATAGGATTCCGGACTATGACAAAATTCGCGATAATGCCGATTTTATGCAAAAAATTACTCCCGTATAAATTAAATGCATCTACAACGAAAACAGGGCCATTTTTAATGATGACAATGTAGAGAAAATAACGACGATTCTTTATTACTACAGACAAGATGAAGAAAATATAATAAGTAGTAGATATAGATTGCGATGCTGTTATTATGAATGAAGGTTAGTCTACTGTCAGTTATGCTGTGTAACATTTCCGTTTTGGTTTTATATTTAAATTGTAAAAAAATAAAACTAGTTACTGTTCCATTAATTTATTATTTTGTTAACCTTTATACACACATAATTCTTTTTGGTACTCTATAGAGAACATCAAAAAAAAATCGTGCTACGTGACAATTAATCATCGATAGTCGACAAAACACAATGGTCAATCCCTCTTGATGTTTGTTTTTTGCTTTGAAAATTCCGCCCCTTGGCTATTAATTTCACCGGTTGTCTTATCCCCACACCAGAACAACAATGTGAACACTGTTGCTAGTAGGTTAAAGGTATACGGAACCGAGACTCTAGTAGTTGTTGGTTAAACATCATTAGTTAAATATATTTATCTCGTTTGCTCATGCCCGATCCATCAGCGGGCTTAGTATGACTGTGTCTATATCGCGTGTCAACTGTGGATAAAGCATCCGTCACTTTTTAACACGTGTACTTATTTACTTGTCAGAAGGTGACGGATGTCTTATCTTAAATTTATCACATTATATTAGGCCCCCTGGATATCATGCGAATCAATTCTAAAACTTATAACTATTCTTCGACCAATTTTAGTCTGAATTCAGACCGCGACCTAAAAGCGAGCCATTTCGCACATCTACTCAAACTTTCACTATCCATTATCTCCATTGTTAGATTTGATGCGTGCGCGCTCTTTTATTACACCTCGGCTTCAATCCAATATGGACGTATATCCTTAATCACGTCATGGCATAAGGACGTATCACAGTGTGAAATCTGCCCTTAAAAACGGACATATATCATTTTGGAACTCAAACGATAGATTTCACCATTTCAAATGCAAGACGATCATACCGGAGTGCCAATTCTACTCAGAACTCGAGTTTTTTTTTTAAATCTTATTTTTCTATGAAACTCAAAATTTTCATAGAATTGCGTGTAACTGCAAAAGTATAGAATAATCACCGATTATCTGTTTAGATATCAATAGCATCTTGTTTCAGGTACGTAATAAAAAAAACTAGGCGTGTTTTTATGGAAGCAGTACAAAGTAATAGTTGATTTTTTCTTTTTTAGTTTTTATTTTATTTTCCCCTAACCCTAGCGTATTAGCATTTGATACTTACCTAAAATATTCGTTGAAACCATTACTATCCACCCCTAAAGTATCAAATCAAAATCTAGCAGGATCTTGGAAATATCCATATTTAAAAATGTTCGTTTAGGGTTGTCAAAAGCATGTTATTAAACGTCTTATTTAAATGTGGGTGTATTAATAAATTGTCCCGATAAATTGAAGTTCTTAAATGTGATTTCCATGTCTTATCTCCGTTCACTGATATTTTCTAAAAATAAAATTCTCTTATGAAAGTGTTTCGACCCAACTACACCATAACTAACTTTTCTTATTGGTGAAATGATATAATATGTTTGCAGAAATGGAGTTGAGTAGACTGAATTAACGTGTCATAGATTTTATCATTTATCATAGATATTTGAGAAAGCGATGTTTGACCTAAATCCTTAAAGCGACCGATCGCCATAAATTAAAATAATTGAATTGAATTGACTTTAGCTTTGGCATTGACAGTTAGCTATCAAAACAACTCGAAAATTGCATGATTGCTTTTAGTTATTATAAAAGTGTGCATTTATTATTAATTCGATGGCAGCAGCCGATACTCTCGAACCTTCAAGAGTATTCGCAAATTCCCAACAAGGTTCCAACAATATCTTTACCAGACTAGACGCTTATAAATTGTTCCTTGCACTTGCAAAGCAAAAGGGCAAGAAATGTCGCCCCCTGGATGTAAGCTTAGAAGATCGAACTTTCGCAGTGCTGAATACTTTGGAAATACATACGGAGTACATAAATAACAAAAGACTCAAAGATCTAATCTCCAAACTTACCAGTAAATGCGAAAACTTATACAAATCATGTAAATACAATATGATTTTCTTCATTAAAAAGCACACAGTTTGGTTAAATGGAGACCTAAAACCGGACCTTTCAAAATGTTTGGATCCGCTTCTCTATCGCCCGCCTGTTTCCGAAACTGAATCTGGTTTAGTAGGCGATTCAATTTTCGAATTTGCTTCAGAACCTACCGTTCCTTACGCTGGTCCAAGTAACAATCGCGATTTCGAATCTGACATAGGTAATCCCAAAACCGATGTTTCTCATATAGATTTTCCGATATCTGAGCAAAGATGTGAATCAAAGTACGACGGACTGAGCGAAAGACAAAAACGAAGAGTTTGCAAAAACCTACAAGAAACCCTAAGTAATGAACCATCTGCTAAACTGATCAAGGTTTTGTCGAGTAGTTTAAAAGCAGAAGGGCAAAACCTCACAAAACCGGCATCAAAAAACTTTGAATTTGTTGTTAATTCCTGCCTAGCTAGTCCGTCAAGAGCAATCAAAATAGCCACAAAAATCAAAAAAGATCCCCAGCCCTATAGCCCAGAGGAAGCTTTAGCTATCTATATAGATCGAAAATTCACTGTAGATACATACAAATTTCTTGAGTATGATTTAAAATCGAGAGGCTATCCAGCATTTCCGTCATATCATCACATTCGAGCCGCAAAGAAAGATTGTTACCCTGATGCCCCAGTTCAAGTATCTGAAAGAGATGCATCGATACCTTTATGCAGCCTTATTTCACACACATTTGAAAGAATAATCAAATCGTGTGACGATACCATTTCAATTTATTGTGCTGAAAAAAATCTCGAATTGTTAAATTGCGTTTTTGAGGGCTCTTGGGGATTTGACGGTAGTTCAGGACAATCGCTTTACAAACAGAACTTTTTTCAAAGCGAAGAAAATGATAGTAGCATATTTGTTACTACTTTCATTCCCTTACGAATTACGACTGAAGGAGGCCGCGTGGTGCTGTGGTTAAACCCAACCCCAACTTCGTATAGGTATTGTCGGCCAGTTCATACTCAATATCGGAAAGAGTCAAAAGATTTAATCCTTTCCGAAAAAAAAATGATAGAAGACCAAATTGAAAGGCTAACCACATTCGAGGTCACTACTTCAAAAGGACAAGTAATATCAGTGAAATCTCAACTCTACTTGACCGTCATAGATGGCAAAGTCCTTAATATCATAACTAATACTAGTTCACAACTTCGATGCCCTTTTTGCAAGGCTACTTCAACACAATTCAACAAATTAGATATTGTTTTTTCACAGCCTACCGATAAAACTCTTTTGCGGCATGGATTAAGTCCACTTCATGCGTGGATTCGCGTGTTTGAATTTCTATTGCATCTGGGATACAAAAATCCTGTTAAGAAATGGAGAATCGGACATAATTCACCAGAAGCAACTAAAGTCACTGAAACAAAAAAACGTATCCAAGAAGAGATCAGAAAAAGATTAGGGCTTTTGGTGGATGTTGTCCGACCTAATTCAGGAACAACAAACGACGGAAACACCGCGAGAACTGCTCTAAACGATAAAAATCGTGCCATTTTCGCTGAAATACTAGATATTCAACAGTGGCTGCTGGACGATCTACATACAATGTTAGTAGTTTTGTCTAGCGGATTGCCTATTGACGCTAATAAATTCGGCGACTTTTGCAAGTTAATTGCATCTAAGTACGTTTCAGCATATGAATGGCATCCGATGACGGTGACATTGCATAAAATTTTAGTCCATGGCAAGGAAATAATTGAAACTTGTGCTTTACCCATAGGGTTACTTTCGGAGCAAGCTGGGGAAGCCCGAAATAAATTCTGGCGTTATGACCGTGAACACCATTGTAGGAAGTTGGATCGGGAAAAAACCATGTTGGATTTGTTTCATAGAGCACTGGAGTCGTCTGATCCTTGTATTTCCAACATACGGCTTAGAGACCGGCAAAATAAATTAAAGCGATTACCTCTGCCACTAGCCGCTATAATGTTACTCAAACCATATGATGTCCAAACGGAAGAACATTTTAATGAGTCACGAAGCGATGATAACCTTTTAAGCAATTTAGAAGGCCATAGTCATGAAAGCACAGAAGTTCTTCAAAACGAAAACAACATAATATTTTACTGAACATAACACCTAGTTTTTAAAATTAAAGATTTATAGTGTATTTATGTATTGTAATGCTAAACAAATAAGCGTCTTTAACGCAGACACAAGACTCGATTCACAGTTAAATCTTGATGTATCACCTTTTATCAGCAGAAATCTTCTGACCACCTTCCAGCTCCATCATCAGGTCAGCACAATGTTATCATGTTTTATGGTTACTTAAAAATTAAACTTTTCTATACAAATATTATGTGGAAAACATGCGACAACCCTATTTCCATAGTTATCAGAAAAAAATTTAGAACGAATTATCTCAGAGATCCTTTGAGATTTAGATCTAATTTTTTTTTAGTGTTTGCTGCACGTGTAAACAATTGTTTTGACTAGTAATAAAATCCTAATGCTTTGAGATTTCTGATAAAAAAAATAAAAAACAAAATTAACAAAAACCTAAATAATTCAAACAAAATAACAACTAGAGCTCTATTTTTTATATAATACACACGCCATGCATTGTTTAATTTATTGTCACTGTGATTTGCGTTTAGTTTTGTCGAAAACTGGAGATTTTCCATGTTTGTGTTTTTTGTAAATAAAATTTAAAAAAAATATTTCTCGAGTTCTGAGCAGAATTGGCACTCCGGTATGATCGTCTCACATTTGAAATGGTTAAATCTATCGTTTGAGTTCCAAAATGATATATGTCCGTTTTTAAGGGCAGATTTCACACTGTGCGTATGTGCCGAATAAATCTTGTGAACATATGTCTTTTTCAGTCTATTGGAAGTCCACGATATGAAGAATGGCCAGGGGTCTATTTCGGGATCGTTTCATTATGTGATTTGTTTGGCACGGGACTAATTTCATTAACAGTTAATAGATGCTTAATGCTGTATTATTTCGAACGTACTTATTTGAACTACCTGGGCCTATATTCTACCGGGTAAAACCATATCGCCTGTGACATGTGATCGCACTGTCATTCAGATAAGGGTCTTTTTTATGGAAGTTACTTTAACCGGGATGGCTTTAAATTGGGGGTATACGAGTATTATTGATTTAAAATGTATGTTTTAGATTCTTATTCATAAACGCGCATTAGCTAAAGTGTGCTTGGAATATACTCCGTCTTTATCTGTCATTATGCCATTTGATTTGGAAGAAAAGGGACAAAGAAGACTAACTAAAATAGGTTTATTGCGTTTATATGTAAGCGTCACTATACAAAAACTATATAATAACTTGAAGCCCAATACATTCCTTCCACCGCAATCTTTACTACAAAGAAAGGTCGAGTTTTTGCCCGTGAAGGTTAGTCTTTTCACGTATACATATCAAAGACATATTTCTGGCAATAATATTTTTTGCCAAACATGTAACCTTTGTAAACTTAACTGTATCTAATCAATGGACAATAAGCCCGTGGCTTTGTACGCGTAGAATTCGTTTCCAGCTACTACCCCTATTTTAACCCTTTAGCGGATGAAATTCCAAAAATCCCTTAGAGCACACCTAGGATATCCAAGGAATATTGTCTCCAAACCTGAAGTCCCTAGGTCTAGCAGTTATGGCTGTGCGATGATCAATCAGCTATTCAGGGTAGTGATTCTCTCAACAACGACGGTCGAACGGACGAACGAGTGAATGTCCAAGCGGCGAGTTTAAGTAGTACCCATCAGTGCGAACAAAACATATTTTAGCGCGAGCATTTTCAATTTAGCAGATCGAATGTATAAGGCTGCTTAATTGAAAATGTACGCGCTAAAATGTGTTTTGTTCGCTCTGACGGGACTACTTAAACTCCACGCTGCGATTTCGCTCGTTCGTCCGATCGTCCGATGTTTTTGAGAGAATAACACCCCTGTTTGTTCAGTTATTCTGCAACACTACATATTATGGTATGTATTGTTTTGCTTGTGGGTGTGAAAATTAACATTGCGATAACGTAGTGGCCATTCGCGATATTAAAGCTACACCACACAATGCAATAAATGATTTAGCGAGTTAATTAAATACAGAAATTAATACATTCAGAAATATTGAAAATGGCGTACTTTGTCTGTTAATTCTGACGTTGGCAGTCTGACAGAATCATCCATACTAATATTATAAACGCGAAAGTATGTCTGTGTGTCTGTCGGTCTGTTACCTTTTTACGCTTTAACTACTGAACTGATTTACATGAAATTTGGTATAGAGATAGTTTGAGTCCCGGAGAAGGACATAAAATAGTTTTTATCCCGAAAATCACCCCCTAAGGAGGTGAAATAGAGGGTGAAAATTTGTATGGAGCTACGATATAAATGAGTTCCACGCGGACGGAGCCGCGGGCAGAAGCTAGTATGGAATAAACTCCATTACTCCGTTAAAATCTACCAACAATTATAACTTGGCTCAAGCGCCAGGCATTACGAGGCGGTCTCCCTACGTCCTTGGCAGAGAAGTGAGTGTAGGATGGCCAAGGTCAAGAAACAGAAACAGAAAAAGATTTATTGCCCTCTCAACTCAACATAGTAGTTTTACATATTCCTTAAGACACTTAACTGCCGCACTCAGAGACGTCAATTAAATTTAATGCTTGATTAAAGTAGCTGCTGTTACTTTGTTTGCTATAGCTATAGAATAAGACAACACGTCATTAAACGGGCATTTTCACTAAAAAGTGTACCCACTTAAGGACTGAAATTAAGGAACTTTAACTTTGTCAGTTTTGTGACGAAAATTAGCTATATATTGACGGCCGCATTGTACGGCTAATTTTCGTCACAAAACTGACAAAGTTTCCTTAATTTCAGTCCTTAATTGGGTACACTTTTTAGTGAAAACGCCCAAACAAGCGTTAAATTTAATTCACGTCTCTAAGTGCGGTAGTAAGATACATATTAAGACACGGGCGAACAAGTAGTTTAGACGTTACTTAGCGCATTCGCTGCCGTTCCTTTATTAAGGACTACTGTATAGAATTGATATTAGCTGACGATCTGCGACTGGCTGTTTATTTTGTTTCCATACGATTTGTCAATTTTCGAAAATTATGGTGCATCTCTTTTTTTTTTATGGCATAGAGAAGACATACGAGCACACAAGCGAGGAATCTGCCAAACGTGGCAAGACCGAAACGGGTCAAGGAGGACTTTGCGTATCGACGTTTAAGACGATTTTTTTACAAGATTCACGTAACTTTGCTGAATTTTACGTTTTTTTTTTTTAATGCCATAGAGAAGACAAACGAGCACACAGGCCACCTGATGGTAAGTAGAAACTGTGACCCATAGACATTCGCATTCATAAAACTGCAATGCAATCCTAAGACTGCAAATGCGTTGCCAACCCTGAGGACTAAGATGGAATGCCTCTATGCTAGTCATTTCACCGGCTGTCTTATCCCCAAACCGGAACACAACAATGCGAACACTGCTGTTTGGCGGTAGGTTAATGGATAAGATGGTGGTAGCGATCCGGACGGACCCTGCACAAGGCCCTACCACCCGCAAACATAATTCCATATTGCCTTTGACGTGTTATCGTAATGTTTTTAACTCTGCCGCCATTACTATCAAGGTAATTAGAGCTATATGACCGTTGACAAAACGATAACATGTCAAAGGCAATAAATATATGGTAGAATAGAGGGCCATCGCAACTTTTGAAGCTCGCTTATTGAATCTAATGACGCTTTCAAGGCAGCATAGACAGGTAAAAGTCAAGAAAACGCACAGGCAAATGCGTTGCGGGCTAACCTCACCGAGAATCGCAAATAACAACAACCGGAGAAATACCTACCCCGGTAACTGGCCACTTTGCAATAAAATGTGTAAAGCAAGAGATTTGCTCACATCTATGCGACTAAACTAGAATACCTAGATCCTGAGTTATTACCCGGTGTACTGTCTACTAACGGTGACGGTGTACTAACAGCGTCAGAAAGAAATTTGATGGCTAGTAACTAAATGACACTCTCTAAAGTGGCCAGTTTTTGACGATTTACTCTACTAGTTTAAATATAATAATTATTAAAGACCCCTTTGTTTAAATTGAACACAAACGCGACGAATTGAGGACCGCATCTTGTTTTTTTATCACACTTATATTAGTTTCACTTGTCAACAATTTAACGAACTAGCAAACAATGTAATCAAATCTTGGTAGTAGACTTTAACCTACTTCTAGTTCTCCGATTGACTATAAGTTTGGACACTTGCGTACTTCTGATGACAATACGATAATAATATCGTACCATCGAGATATGATGAAGGAGACGGAAGGTGGTGAAACTCCTCAATCGGAAATAGTAGGTCTGCCGAGTTTGCACTCGATTGACTCATTATTAATTCAGTCATTATTGGGGGTTTAGAACGGGGCATCGACCATTGCTGATCTATTGTGGCAGCGCTATGTTTAGAGGTCACCACAATAGCCCGTTGAAAGAAAGAAAGAAAGAAAATCATTTATTCGTGACATGCATAACAAAGAACAGATTAACAAATACAAGAAGAAAATAGCCACGAAATGGTCCCAACTCAGCGTAATGCTGGCATTAAAGTCAGCGATGGTCTTCCGTTGGAACCATCAGGTGAAACCACGGAAGGTTACACACACATAATTAAATGAACACAAAACGAGAAGAAAAATAAACCCGTCCCGTCCTTAGATGTTAGTTGCGTCCAGGAATTGCCAGATGCTTTGGGTAGTGAGGAGTATTAACTGAGTTTGTTTATGAGTGACAACACTTCAACAAACGTGACAATATCCAACAATTAATTTTTTGTTTGGCAATCTTTTTATTTTGGTGTCCCCTATATTTAGGGAAGCTTGTGTTGTGTGAAGTGCTTTTGTTTCTGCACTCGTCATTAGCATCCGCAGAATGCAACGTGTCCAAGACCCCTGATCCTTCCTCTACGGATATCACAGCGCTTGACTCTTCTATCATGTTCAGTAACCTCACCCTTCACCTCCACCGGTAGGCCTTCGCCTTGTCAACACTTCGACCGCTGATACATGGTGTTTATAAATAAACAATCGGACGTTTAACGCGGCTCGGCGCAGCCGCAGCGATGCGCCGCGGTGCCGGCAGTGCACAGATCAACGAGCCAGAGCAGAAAGGATAGAGTTAACAGAATTTGGTGTTGCTTTTAGTACGCGTTTCGTGAGTCTGAGGCTAAAGGCAAATAAATTTTGAGTACCTAGATAGCATTAGCGTCATAACTACACTTTGGTAACTAGTCGCCTTTATACCTTCATTAGGTGTAGTAAAAATAGTTATTTTTAGTGTATCGCTGTTTAATAGGATGTTGGCTGTGCCATTTTTCATAGTAACATGTTTATTTTTCTCATTGTCCGATGGGTAAATTATTAAATAATTAAGCAGTTAATTCTGCAAGAGTGAGAATACCATAAGGTCCGTTCAAGTATGTTTTATTGCGTTTTAAATATGCGACTAGATACAATTATCGATAAAAACCCCAGTTATAACGGCGACACCTTCGTTTACAGCTGATATCTCTTAGACGGCCTAAACGCTTTTCACAAAACCAAACAACCATCTCGAAATTTGATTTCTTTTTAAAAGTTCTCGTCCAAATAGGTCTATCTGTTTGGGTAGCTACGATGCCACAGACATACAGAAACACAGATTTGTATATTAAACTAATAGCACCCCTCTATTTTTCGTCGGGGGTTCAGATCTAAAATAACTTAATATTAAGCAAGCTGAGTGGAACAAACCTAAAAACTAAAAAGCTCTTCCTCCCAGCAAAAGCTAGAGTTGCAAATATTGTTAATACGTAGCGGTAATGTTAATATCACATACAATATAATTTCCCGTAATCCCGATGTACGTAGTATCCATTCTGTCCAATTCTCATCTATTTTCATCTCGACTGCTCGCGACTCAGTGCACGACGGACCGTGGCGCGCGGAGCACCTCCGTAGCGCCCTACCACTAAACCGATCGATACCGACGTACGAACGATTCGGCACCCGCATACTGTAATACCCACCCCCGTGTGCCCTAACGCCAAAATTACGTACGTTCTTTGTGTGACATCTATTATAATTTCTAATCTGTGTTATATATGTTCTTTTTTTTAACGTTTTAAATTTGGAACGCATGCTCGTGTTTTGTTTTCGGCCAGTGTTATTAGTTTGATTGTTTTTATACGCAAGTGTAACGGAAAATGCAAGATTTGACTTGGGAAATGGGACGTTATTTCAATGAAGTTGGGTTGAATAGGTGTTGTGGTAGAATACCGGTAGCTCAGTGTCATTAGTGGAAAAATATTTCTTTTTTTATCTTGGTAGTGTCTAGTTTTAAACTCGGTTATATTCTACACGCTGCAGTGGGATAAGAAATACACGTTTTCTTATTTTGACACTGAGCTGTTAATAAGTCTTCTTCACTATCTATGGATTAACATTATGAATAACTTGTGGAAAAACTAATTATAGATGATACGGAATGGCCTTCTATAGATATTTTTTAATTAGATGCGTGTTGTGCACTAACGCCACTAACTATTGTATTAATATACTGGTCAGGTATAGATAAGGAAATCGTATTCCCTAATTATTTACAAACATTCATTATTATTATTATTTGCTTTAACGCATTTAATGCCAGTAACACATAGCGTTAACCTGACATTTACCCAGTGCCTTGAAGGCGTATATGAGCGATTTTACAGTACGCGACCTTTGTATGAAACAAAAGATAGGGCAACCAGGGCAAAACCTGGACAAAGGGACGGCAGATAAGCCACTTAAGAAAATAAGGCACTTATGAAATGCGATTTTGAACTTAAACCGAGATGCTGGGTCTGGTTCACTTACATAAACTTTATGGCTACCAACGGGTATACCTTAGCTGCTAGTGACGTTTTTTTAAACTTCTTTTCAACTATCAAAAATGGAGATGTTCTCGATTCGTCTGTATGTTGCTCGATTTCTGCATAATGTCAACCGACTTTAAAGTTTTTTTTATAATCAAATGTTTCCTCTTTATAATATTAGTGTAGAATAAGTAGTGTGGATAGTAATCCAATGTTTTAAATTTATTTTGACACGTATTGAGAACGAAATTAAACTAAAATTAGATTATAAATGGCTCTTAGCGTAACTAGAAGTGTTATTTCTACCTAAACATTTCTAAGACCGTAAAGAAAGATACGCCCTAGGGGAAAGAATCTCAAATTAAAATTGGAATGGCACGCCATTCATTTCGCTCCCTTCGCATTTAAATGTTCGCAGATAAGTAATTCCTTTGAAAACCGTCTTGAAAAATTCAATAGCTTTCATAGGAAAAATGTTTTTTTATCTCTCTTAAGCTAAATAAATTTCTGGATAAATAGCGTAGGTTGAATAAAAATTACACAGAAGTGGGATAAAGGTTTAACGTGTGTATGTGTGTCTGTTTATGGTAGCGTAGCTCCCAAACGGATAGACTGATTCGGACGTGTTTTTTTATTTATAGAAAGCTGGTTTAGTCGGAATGGTTCAAGCTAAATTTTATCTAAATCAGTTAGGCCTTTGCAGACAGCATCGGAAAATTTCGATTGGTCCCAAAGCTGTCGGGAAAGTGTTGGGGCAGACCACCGAGGGGGTTTTGTGGGTAATGCTCATTAGGGCTAACCTCACATAACCCAACCCCTTTCGGACTAATAGGGTCATGCGTAGATTTCCCCCCAAAAAAGGCCTTTTTAAATGTTACACAACACCAAACTTATCATGCTTCTTAATGTCAACTATCTGTTTTAATAACTCTCCACTACGTAGTTATTACGCCGTTATACTTGAACACTTAAAACGTAATGAAGTAACTGATCACTTAGTATCTTGCCAATATAACGTCATGTCGTATCTCATAGTACCATTGATCCTGTGGTTCTTCTTTAGGGACAGTCAAGTTCAACTTCAGGTAGATTAAAATAGATTTTATATTGACTCCAAATACACAAGTAACTGGACGGGTGGGACGCTACCGTTGCGCTCTGTATCTGTACCCTTACCATGAGTTACAATTAACGTACTCGCTAGCGAGTCGAAGCTCTGTCCCTCGCAGACCTCGCAAGTATTCTTTTAGAGTGCGAGGGACAGAGCATTCGACTCGCTAGCGAGTACGGTAATTGTAACAATTGTAACTCATGGTAAGGGTACTAAACTGCATTGCGGGCACGTGTAACCTGTGAGCTGACTAAGGCACTTGTCCCACTGCCGTCGAGAAAGCTATTACCTATCGACTATTTTCTCGCTCAAGAAACGAAGCAAAAGATGTAGATCCCGTGGTAATAAAAAAGACACTTACTTATATTAATAGTTGATCGCTGTCTGTTGAATTTGCCGAAACAAAAATATCGTACCTTTAGAATTATAGTGACCTAATTCAAGATTTCAGATTCGACTTCGAGCGCGTCCGCGCAGAAAAATAAAATATAGCCTATGTTCATCAGGGATAATGTAGGATTCTAATGGTGTAATATTTTTTCAAATCGGTCCTGTAGTTTCGGAGTCTATTCAATTCGAACAAACAAACAATCAAATCTTTCCACTTTATAATATTAGTGAAGACTATAGAGACCTAACTCGAAATCTAAAATTTGTGAATTAGGTTACTATAATTCTAAAGATGCGATATTGATCCCGTGTCAATAAAATAGACAAATAAGGGTCTCCCCAGACCTATCGACGCGGAATCGGCTTGAGCCGGTAAGAAAAAAAATTATGTCCGTGCAGTAAGAGTGAAAATGGTATCGCTCGGCTCGGCTCGGCACGGCTCGGCGTTGCGAACGGAACGACGTCGTTTTCGATCTTATTGCGTGGACATAAAACTTATTCTTGCCGGCTCAAGCCGATTCCGCGTCGATAGGTCTGGGGAGACCCTAAGTATTACTAGTTGATCGCTGGCTGTACTCGCACCCCGCTCATCGTCGGTGGTGCGGTGGGACCAGTGCCTAAGCAGTCCTCTGTCCCTACACATTTTAAAGTGCCGTACAAATTTATATAACTAGTGAAAGCGACAAAGTACGAAAGTGCTCTACGCCTTTGAATGTTCTAGGAACGCATTCTAGTTGCTATTTATTATCATAAAAACCATGAACGTCACTCTTAAGAACTTTCGAACCCACTGCGACTTTCTCACGGTTATTGTTAAAGAATCGATGCGACCGTTCGCGTTTTAGTACCTATTATTCTCTGGCAAACCAGAGTAGTTGGTATCACCGCACGTGGAGAGGTCAACTTAGGCTGGTTTATCTAGGAGACGTAATCATACGCATTATTTCTACTCAGGAGTTGAATGGTAGCCATAACTTGACCTAGCGGCCGTGACAAGATGGGGTTGTAGGAAACTGACAGAATGTGTTGAATTGACATTTAGAAGTCGTCGCGTCAGCTAACGTCAATTCTGGACTGTAGAACTGTAGTTGTAGTAAATATTACTAAAGATTTATTAAGGACGTTTATTTATTACATTTTGATTATGTCTCCTTTGAACACTGTATGTTAATGCCTATATAAGTAAAAATGCAGTAATTAAGATAAACCTTCTGTAGTAATATCAAGCTTATTTTTAACAGTATAGAATTGAATCTGCTTTGGTGATTGAATTTAAGATACTGCTTATTGGCTTATAGGAGGGCAGAATGGGTTACTGTTTTTTTTTTATGAATCAGCGTTGTATGATTGTTTGTGTTATTTTTTAACGTTTTCGAAGATCACAAATGTTATCGTTACGCTAGTTGTGGAAGACATGAGGATTAAAACTATTGTGGCTACTAAGAAATATGTTTGAAAAGTAGATTTCAAAACGCACGGCTCAAGTTGTGATTGCCGGAGATCATAGTTATATGAGCGCTCGCTAAAAATACCGCTATTTTATAGCAAGAACGTCTACCGCATAATGGGATAGAACAGAGCGATCAACCGGGAAGTGGCATGCCTGAATAACGGAAGGAGCCATTGTGCATAAGGCTTTGCCTCGGAATGCAGGCATTGACTTCATTTAACTAGTTCTTTATAGTTTTGGAATGTGGATTTCTGTAACTAAACGTATTTTCAACACTCTATTCTATCTATTGGTCTATTCTTATCGGTAAAAACTTTTCGTGCCATAAAGACGAATCGATTGACATATCATTTAGCGAAATCAGTTGAACCGTTGCGTAGTTACGAGTGGACATAGGAACGGACATAGATACATACATACAGGGTCATAATATTCTAGGTGGTAAAAACGATATTGTACTTGACTTGTTATGGAAGTAAATAAGAACTATCAAAACGTTGACAGTATGATGACAGATCAAACACGATGTATGGTTTTTACCAGGCTTGGTCAAACTTGGTATAACCCTTTGAATGTTATGTTTTTAGATGCCAGTTTATCGAGAACCTTCTATTTTAAAGTTGTGGTAGGAGCGGAATGAACAGTGTAGAGTTACCTTTATGCAATCAGAGTTGTTACTGTTATAGTTTCTAAGTTTAGACGATATTGTCGCATAGTTGATGGTGTGTCATAGAACTGGTATGTTACTACGAAACTTGGTTTGACTCGTTTCTGTAATTAATGAATGACACTCAAGACCAAAGAACAGGACTAATTAATTAATGATTTTTTTACTTGTTAAACTATTCTCGTTTATGCCCATTGAATTTTTACGGTCGCATAATTATTTTCCTATTTCGCACTGCTACATCAAAACAGTATCAACTCAAAATCCTTGCTAGTTTTACTTCAAGTTCATAGAAGTTGTATTAAAGTGGATTTTAAAATACAGTTGTATTTTGAGTTAGGTACTACTGTTTTGATCTAGCAGTGCGATTTGTAATTAGGTCGGTAAGTTCATGTTAGTTTTAAAGGAGGCCCTAAGAGCCAAAGCACCCAGTAATTGGAGCTCCGCACGATCGAAGCTCGGTCGTCGACGCTGTTAAATTATATTCTGAAATGGGGAAAAATGCCATACATGTGTATGTAGGCGGCAGTAAAAGTGTTAAAGCAAATAGCTGGTTCTAATTAAGGGTTGACCGCAAATTCTGAAACCCATTGTCTCTGTTCTCGTATTAGCGAGGGACCAATACATTGTAGTGTTCCTTGACGAAGGTCTTAGGCAAAGTTGACGTAGAATCTTGGGTTGATATTGCGGAAATAGGGTCATCCATCCCTTGGAACGTGTTACATCGTTCCCTTATTGTATAACGTGTCCTTGGACCCTTGTTTCGTTAAAATGCATATTCAAAGTAGTAATATATCGTAAGAATACTTTTTTTACACGAAAAACAAATGTGCACTATACTATACGCGGTGTTCATTAACCTTTGGGAACTCTTAGAGTCAGTAATATAACTTGGAAAACTCAGAGAAGACCTATTCATATATTTCATATACATAACAGGCAACTATGTAGACATCATTCACATTTCACAGCACGTGTCAGAACTCAATTCCAGCTATGTGTATAAATGCTGCATTTCACTCATGCCCTGGAAAGGTCAACGAACTCGGTTTAACCTTGGCATTTTAAAGGGTTTTAGCCAATTCCATTAAAGGTCGCAGGACTCTAAACTATTATACGTGTAGCCTTGTGCCAAAGGTCAAGGTTTAAAGTTACAATATAGTTAACAAGCTTTAGTGTTAGCATTACCCTCATGGAACTTTTATGTCTGTTCCTACTACTTATACCTACATTCCTTATGCCCTAGGGCATTTCTTATAACATTATAAATACTCCTTTGATGGTTCGGTCATTTGGAAAGGATGGATGAAAGAAGATTGACGAAAGAGATATATACAGATCGAAAGTGAGTGGACGGGTCGGAAGGGGCCGCCCTAGGCGTACTTTTTCGAGTCAAATCGGAGAAATACTAAAAAAGGGCCGAATCTTAAGTACCCGAAACCGACGTGCGTGCATGACTCGATATATGAATGTGGAAGAAGCGAAAGAAATTTTTCAAGATCGTAGCAAGTGGAAAGAAGCGGTCTCTGCCTACCCCTCTGGGAAACAGGCGTGATTTAATGTATGTATGTATGTATGTATGTATAAATACCCGATAAAATAATCATATCAAAATCAAGCAACAAATTGTGTGACGTATTTTTGAAACAGATTAAGTTTGAAAGAAATTTGTCAAGATCGTAGCAAGTGGAAAGAAGTGGTCTCTGCCTACCCCTCTGGGAAACAGGCGTGATTTAATGTATGTATGTATGTATTAAGTTTGATTGTCAAAAAGTATTAGACTTTGATTTGTCTTAGAAAAGAACATTCGCCAAAAACACCGATAATTTAACAAATTCTTGGCAAATGGACAGTCGCGAATAACGGCAGATATTTACTTTCTCCACCTTCATTTTGATAAGCGTTTCCAAAAGTACTCCTCATTCGCGTTACTGCTTAGTTTCATGCCAAATACTCAAACTCGTGCTCATTTAATATGAAAATCAACGAGACTGGTACTGAATGTATAAAGTAATACTTTGTTTAAGTAGAAGGTATTGTGGCAAAGTTCGTTAAGACTCTTGAAAGCCAATTAAAAGTACGGTGTTCCCCGCAAGTGTTGCCAAGTTTTCTTATTACGACGATTTTCGGCGGGGGATAAGTGGAAACGAGGGTTCTTGTGCCGACCCACTTAGTATTGCTACTTGGAAGTGATTTGGACTTGTTAGGGGGAAAAGTCAAGGTTAGGTTTTACGTAATAACTAACTTGTATTGTATCTCTTCTGCCTTATGCCAATTATTCATAATTCAACTTAGAGTCAGTCTCTGACAGCGTTCATAGGAGAATTTTGACCGCATGTTGCCGAATGTTCGCCGTTGTGAGACTCATATTTCATTTTAATTCGTGTAATCGGCACTAAGAAACGACTTAATCGTCATTAACTGATTCTGAGTGCTATCGTTAGTGCGTGACTCATAAAATGTTTATACAAAGTTGAGATAATTTAATATGATTTAATTAACGTTGATGCTACGTTATATTTTCCAGAATCAATTTTGTTTACGTAAAGCCCTCCGAGACGAACTCCAAGGAGGATCAGAATTTCTAATGAATTCTGTTACATCAAATGTCCTCGAGGCTCAACCACTCATTTAAATATGCTGTGTTACAGTTTTATAACTTTGTCTTGTATTTAGGAGAAACTTTTACTTTGAAAGCATTTGAAGTACTACTCAACCAATGAAAATTATCTAGAGATATTTTGTTGATTTAGCTAACCAGATTGATACGAGTAGTACAAACCCGACCGTCGTGGAGATCCTTGAGGAAGGCCTATCTCCAGTTAGTGAACGTCTCGCCTGAGGAAGGCAATGACGACCAATCATGTGCCTCTATTTTTCTGGGTAACCATATTATTGTGAAATATAACATGGTTTTAACCATTAAAATAGGGTTTCTGATTTAACATGACGTCACATACGCAGATTATTTCAATCGTAGTGATCATTTCTGGATTTTTTGGCTCCGCTTGAGTGAAAACACACCTTTAGAGGACTGCAACGTGCCTGTACAATGTTTATCCAGGGTTAGGGGTGCACTAGGGGACTAGTATACCCCAGGGGGGTTATTATTACACAGTTATGCAATTATGTTAACGCTGAGAGTAAAAGACAGAGCTATATAACTGGCATAGCTCTGTCCCTTACACTCACCGTAAAATGAACTGCATAATTATGTCATAATAACCCCCCAGATCCTACAACGTGACGTCTATAAACCCTTATAGTAAAATAGTTCTTATAATCATTCACTTAAGAGTTCTTGTCGGTGGAGTAATTTCCATTCTTCCCTACTCCGAGCCTTCTCTTTTACACGCTGATATGGCATGACGCAGTCTAGGTATTTTATTCTTAGAAGTTAAATACTAGAGTAAATTTGCATTTTTATTTTTTTACCCAATTCTGTATTTTTATCTATTTTTAAATCAGTCACACAAAACGTGCTTCAACTTTACAGATTTCAGTGAACTCAATGCCACAACACAACTAACCCGATGTGATATTAAACATAGAACAGTGCATTTACGTACAATGAGTAGTCAGTGTAGTCACGGTTAACTGTTTGTGATGTTTAAGTGAACACTTAAGTTAGTGAACATGATACGAGCCCTCACGTCTAGGAGGTGGTCGCTGCGGCGCGACAGCGGGAGGTGAGACGACTTTACTGCTGTTTTTTTTATTCTTTTACCACATACGCCGCACGGTTTCATTTACGGTAACATATCTGTAGCCAATTTCATAAATTCTGCAGGTGTCAAGTGGTATTCTGTTACTTGTTTGAAGTATTGGATAAGTGTGTTCCGACAAGATTTTTTATGCGGGTGATATAAATGAGAATAAATGTCCAGCCTTGAGAATATCTTTTGGTGGCTTTTTGAAAACAATCTGAGAGTCAGGAAATATGTCATTGTAAGATTTTACTGTGAATGAAGTCGTATCAGAAGTGTCAATTTTATGGTGACGCTTTTAGTTTTGGTTTTGAATTTGTTCATAAGAAGTTATGTCATATATCTTCCGTTTTTTTGGGTAGTAACCTTTTAAATTTATGCAATTGGCTCCTAATGTGCATTTTGGCTCGTCATGTGTCTCAAAGACGTACACATTTCAATAAAGTAGACATTTCTTTATGTTTTGGCTTATCGTCACTTAAAGGTGACATCCTAAACCACCACTCACCATGGCCCTCATAAACTCCAGCTTTCCGTACTCGCATGCATTTTATTATCAGTTACGTAACACGAGTAAATACTCTACATAACGCAAAACTTCACCCAAAACTACACATACAGTATGAGTGCCTCAAAGAAAATGTTGAGCATTTTAGTGACACTTAAAACTGAACGTAAGATGAGTACGAATCTCATCACCATCGGTTGTAACATTGTTGTTGATCAACTGTAAGCGCCATGTCCTATTTAGCATCATCCTACTGTAACTTAAAAGAACCATACAAAATACATAAAACGTGTGCCAAATCAGAAAATAATAAAAAACTGCTGCGGCGAATGATTATAAATAGAAAATATCTCAAAAAAAGATAAGCTGGCTTAATGAAAAATGTCTGCGAGGAAGTTATTACGTGAACGTGTCTATCGCCTACTTGGACAGCTTGAAAAATCTGAAGTGGTCTCTCATTTCAAAGGTGAAAATGTAAGTCCATCTACAATTTAATGTTGGATCCAGCAGTGGAAACTGGGTATTGGGACATGATTTACCTAAAACGAGAAGACCGCCCAATCTAAATGATCGAGACCAGAGGAAAGTGGAAAAGTTTGCACAAAACAAAGTGGGTTGGGTGTGTATAAGAAATATTTTAAAGAAATACAATGTTCAACACTAGCGTCAAAAAGCACCCAAATATTCCCGCAAACTGCTTGAAGAAATTCCAAAGAAGTGCAGGAAGTTGCCAAGAAAGTCAATCACTATGCAAGGAGCACCCAGAATTGGGTAAGAGAGCATGAGGTTCATTTCGTATCGAAGGACTCGAAACGAACCTCGTACAATTGAGGATTTTTGGACAATTCTCAGTAGACTAGTTTACTAAACTCAGTTGAAGCGCAGGGTACAAAAAAAAAACTAACTATAAAAAGTAAAGAAAGATGTGGTCCGACTTATGATGAAGGCGCTAAGAAGAAAGCTACAAAAAAATTAAGTCCTTTAGCTATACTGTAATTAATGATTATCATACTGGTTTTAGTTTATTTTTAGATATTAAAAAGCTATATAACCCTAACGAGGGATTTAATGAAAATAAACTCATTACTTTAAGCCAACCCGTTACTAGTATTTTTTACGTATTCTCAAGGTAATCCAAGAACTCGCCAAGTTATTGTTTTGAAATGAAAACAAAATCTCGGTTGCACCGCCATATACCTAATGGTTGCTTTAATTTAAAATTAACATCTTTACGTGAGACAAAAAGTCTCCTCGTTGCCCTTATCCAAATCATCAGCGGTCGGCGCAGCATGTTTTTTCCTTCCACACATCCCTGTTAGCCGTCACCTCAGCGTTCACTCCCTTCTTTCTCATATTACTCTTCACACAATCCATCCATCTCTATTCAGGTCTTCCTCTTGCTTTATAACCCTCCACATTCATTCTCAAAACTCTTCTCGTAACATGACTTTTATACTATATCATTTGACAGATAAAGATTGTCCATCAAATGATATAATAAAATGTTGAATGTCTCACTCAAAACCAAAAGGTTCTTGCTGCTATATCCTATTGAAAATAAGTTCATCAACAACGCCTCATGTGCAACAAATTTCCTACCATTTGCCATTCTTATATCAAGAATAGTATGTTAATTCAGTATATTCACAAATTTAGCGTTGCTAGAAAAATAGTCGGATAGTAAGTAAGCCGTTTATGAAGACTTACGTGACTCGCGTCCAACAGTTCCCTTGGGTTTTAAAAAGTTAGAGTTACGACTCTTGTAACGTGAGGAGATACGTGGGAGTATGAACCGACAAAAGTGACTCACAAAAGACATACTAAAATATGAAAATGGTGTTCTGGGATCGAGAAAAAAAATGCGAATACAGTAAGCTATACCGACAAGAGCGAGTCTCTCAATTAAGATAGATATGAAAGTACAGTACTCCCAGCTTTTTAATAGAGTTCGGCTGGCTATAGCTATTACCCTTGCACTGGCAACTGACAGTACATCTGTCACTCATGTTTCATACAAAAACGAAGATTGCCGAACTACATTATGATAATTGAAGCACTGTACACTGATGTTCGATCGATGCTCTTGCTATTGAATTTAAAACGTATTGATTTTAAGATAATAATCAGGCAAACATCACGCTTCGAAAATTGTTGTTGTTATTTACAAAATGCTTAATTACTATTACTATCATGAAGATTTTAACAATTGATTACATTGTAAAGGGCATTAATGCATTGTTTAATTGCCTTTCTAGGCAACAACGAAAAACTATGATTAGAATTTAATGCATCTTTAATTGATGTAAAGATCATTACTTTCACGAGTATTGTCGAATTTAAGTCTCAAATAGCAAGTACAAAGTGTTTGTTCCTATCGAATTACTCAAGCTCGCTTCAGAATCTTCAGATCCAATTATCTCGAGACCTGCTCCGACACCAGAACTATTTTGAACTACATTGTTTTCGGCTCAAATGTCAGAGTTCAAGTCTGTACGCGAAGTAACTTCTACGCCCACGTGTTTGCTTTCTCTATATTTGGTTTGGTCTCTTATGTCTTTGTTAAATGAGGTATCTCATTTAAGTAGTCTGTTTTCAAAAAAATCTGCTTGGTCATACATACATACATACATTAAATCACGCCTGTTTCCCAGAGGGGTAGGCAGAGACCACTTCTTTCCACTTGCTACGATCTTGACAAATTTCTTTCGCTTGGTCAATGAGGCATTAACTATTCTTTGATAATTTAAGTCATTTTGTGTTCTTTCAGTCTATGGTTTTATGCTGCGGAATAAACAAATTTTAATGTCAATCAATATTAAAGCAATCACGCAACCTTAATTTATTTATATTTATGTTAATGTACTTAACAGCGTTTGTAACTGGTAAGGACCAAGAATTTTTTAAAAGGATGAGTGTCCGAATCCTTGGAAATAATGCGCAGCTGCTTATACAAATAGTATTGCAGCTTGTTATTTGTTTGGATTGCACTAAGTTTAATTTAATTTTACAGCATAGAATGTCCCACTGCTGGGCAAAGACATCTTTCCATTTCTTCCACGATGTTCAATCTTGAGCACTCTGGCTTATGTTGATTAATTTAAAATCAAAACTCTTGATGATGTGCATCCTTCACTGGAACTAAAATGACGTTAGATATTGCAAACCTATCCTAATTTCGTCCATGTTTCACGTCAAAAACGATCTCGACAGCTTCGTTAACGTAAATCAAACATAATCGTCCTAAATTCACGTTTGGTCCAAATTTCAAACGCTAATTGGTGCTCAAAGTTTTAACCTACATTCATTATTTACAGCAATGAGTCACGTCATGTGCTGCGGTTTTATCAGACTTTCATTTCGGTCGCTAAAATGTTAATGGTTGCTCCAATTTCTTTTTTTTTGTAAGCTGATCCTATGTAATGTTCCATTAAAGTACTAAACAGCGTATAATATCTAACTTTTTCAGTGTTTCAAAATGTAATACTATTAAAGAAGCAGAAGGAATTCGTTAGGCTACTATTGGATGTGCCCATTGTTATTATTTGAAATATTACATACATACATTAAATCACGCCTGTTTCCCAGAGGGGTAGGCAGAGACCACTTCTTCCCACTTGCTACGATGTTGACAATTTTATTTCGCTTCTTCCACATTCAAACATCCAGTCATGCACGCACGTCGGTTTCGGGTAGTAAGATTCGGCCCTTTTCTAGTATTCCTTCGATTTGATTCGAAAAAGTACGACTTCGCGACTCAGGAATGATGTAGGATTCTAATGATGAAATAATTTTTCAAATCGGTCCAGTAGTTTTGGAGCCTATTCAATTCAAACAAACAAACAATCAAAACTTCGTCTTTATAATATTAGTGTAGCTTATTACAGTCTTAAAAAAATAGGAAGTCTTTATTTTATTGTACTACTATTATATGCTTCTTCGCTACTCGTTCAACTTCAGCCGGTACGAGTAGATGAGTTGCTTTATGAATTTTAAAATTAAAATTCTTTTGTAACAAAAATTAAGAAGTTTCTTAAGAAATTTCTTTATAAGTCTCCAAAAACATTCCACTCAAAGTAGATAGAGAACGCGGTTCCCCTTGAGTCTGGCTTGACACTTCGCAAATTGGACATAATGTAGCTATTTATAACGCTGTGATCCAACAGGCTTACCTGACGCTTAAGTCCCATAAATAAAGATATTATAGATCTACCTAAAGCTTACAAACATAATTCTTATTCTGCTCTGATGAATATGACAGTTCTTAATCTATGTAAGCAAAGTTTCTGACATTGTATGTTTCATGGTTTTAAAGTATATCCCTACTTTTGGCATGACTTTAGTGCTATTACAAATCGTGTTGGCTGTATCATATGCCAGCGTTATCGATTTTATTGCGTGATTTACGTTGAATGAATCATTATCTATATTATAACAATTCTTTGTTGTTTTATTAACTTATTTATTGGTAACAGTACTTTATTCAATCTAAAGTTGTTTAACACCGTGTGGGTAATTCGGAAAATGTTGGTCTGTATAAAGTTTCCAGTATCGAAATTATAGCTCAAATGCACTTCTAATTAAAATCGGTATTATAGCTACGTCAGTCGTTACTTATCGTAACGGTATCTGTTCATGCTGCGCGATTGCACGCCTCTTGTCTTTGATACGGTTCTTCGCATACATTTCAATTTGCCTTATTTGTGCAAGTTTTTTTGCACGAGATAATATTTACGAATGCGTTATTTAAAGGAAACGTAAGCATTTAACCACAATGTTACTTATAGTAATTCATTCAAGATGTCAAAGATAAAGCTTTACAAGTTTTACTGTTTTGGAGTATACTATAAATGCATTGGTATGAGTACCATACTGATTAGGAGATTTAGGAGTTAAAAGAAGTGATGTCAGAAAATTGAGTATTTAGCCAACATTCTTCATTTTATTACTCCAAAATGAACACAAATAAAAGCGTTTCAAAAAGAAACAATATTTACGAAATGACTCAGGCGACGCGTTTAACGTACGCAGCAACGGTACCGGAGTTAATCTTCGATAAGGGCAAATATTTGTGTGATGAGCTGAGAAAGTGAGTATTTCGTCTTCGGTGTTTCCGATAAATTTAAGTATTTACTTCTCTATATAAGTAAGTTTGTCGTTGTCTAACTAATACAAATAACTCAAGCGTAAAGTTTAGTTCAAGACTAAGGTTAACTGTGTCAGATTTTCCCCAGATGTTTATACATTTGATGTCCGTATTCATTGAAGTTATTGTATTTTCTCTGGGCGTTTTTCTAGTGACCTGTTGAATAGTAATACCTCTCTTTTTAGTCTGTAATGAAAGAGACTGTACTGAGCTACAAGTAAGAAACTATAGCTTGTGCTAACCGAACAGTACCTATAGTCTATACTTCTAGGTATTTAAAAAATGTAAACATTCCAAATCACGTGACTTTGTTAAACAACCAATCAAAACTGTTTTATCGAGCTTTGACGTACGACGACTTTGACAGCAGCCAATAGAAGCAGAACACTGTCTACTTCTATTGGCTGACGAACTATATCACGTCGTTGTTTTGTTTACATTTTTTTAAATGCCTAAAAGTATACACTATAATCCTAGACAAGTTGCGTTGCAAGAAGTTATTTATCGTAATCGAAAATGTATAGGATTGATACCTGCCTGACGGTCGTTTCGAACGCTTATGTCAATTCCGTGCATTTAGACTTTTTTTGGCAATTGTTGACGATATAGCATTGCGTATCTTGTATAGGGCCTTCAGCCTTGTTTTGCAGTCAAAGTCAAAAATATGTATACATTATTCCCAAGTCGTCAAAAATATCTACACGACTCTATCAAGGGCCATAAAAGTGCATTCCTTTGAAATTGACATTAAATAAACAAGCCTTTTGCATGTTCCCTTTTCATTCATATCACAATAATAGTACAGGTTATATCTATTATTTATCCGTTTTACGAGACTCGTGGTATTTTAACGATATTGCCCACTACGAGGGCTTCGTCACGATATGATTATGACTCTACTTACTGCCATTTGGTGCGTTATATTGGTCTATCAATATTATACAGTCTATGTTATCACTATGTGTTAACAGATTGGCGGTATCATAAATTCGATTTGCCGAAAACTCTGTCGAAGACGCGTCATTTTCTTTCAAATGCAAAATTGACAGTGATTCATAGAGTATACATATTTGTCATGACTGTGTAAATAAAATACGGAACTGTTTTATATTATAACAATCTTATTTTGGGTGTCATTCGAAAATCCAAGGCCTAAAAAAAGGTTTATTAAAAATTCTGAACGTGTTAACTGTTTTGCCGGGCTTAAATATTTTTTCTGTTTCATTCATAATAACAACCAATATACGATTGAAAATAAAATCAGGCTTTACTTTTGTACAATTGTATCTTGACAATAGCGTTACTATAATACAAATAAGTGATAGATACTGAATAGCAACTAGTATTCTGCCGTAACACCAAAGAAGACAGTTAACTGCAAAGGACGAGTCGAAGCATTATATACTTTATTAGTAACCATATTAATTTTAAAATACTTCGACTGTTACTATGCAGCTACGGCAGTATTTCCACCTACACATACCGATTACCGTCGACTACATTACTCACGGTGACCTCTTATGAGATGCTACTCTAGTTTAAACGGTCACTTCTGACCTCTTAGAAGACGTTATGGTTGTAAATGGCCGTGTCGACTCGTAAATAGAGTTTTACGACGTACTTGTGGCGTACCTGGGTATGACCTGGGTGTTTTTCCGATGGTCAATATGACCTTGTTTCGTGTCGTCTATGTATAACTAATCGTTTTGGCATTGCCTTTGTGTTTGTGAAAGTTTTATATCTAGATGACAACATTTTTAATAACAGACAAGCACTATTGGCGTCTGTTGGCTTAACAACTACAATAAAGTAAAACGGGAATATTAATAATCAGACGTTTTTTAACTCGAACCACGAATATTTAAGTGATGTAGCAAAACATTTTTGCGACTAAAACTTATATCGATTTTACTGTCCAGGTCAATATGTTATTCAACATTAATATGTATTATTTATTTTCCTCACATTTTGAAAAGGTTATCATAGTAAACAATCAATATTTTTTCCATGTTAGTCGTTAATAAAGATTGCCGTGTAGATGAAAATTACCACTTTAAATTAAAATGGACTCGTAGTGGATTATTGCCTCGAACATTATTGACTATTATATGACTGGCACTGACAATAAATTGTAAGAGTTTTGTTTGAAATGGCAACCGTATACTTTTATCTTAAGAGGCTCGATATCAGACATGAATATTTTCAATGAGCACATGTATAAATTTAAATCGACATCTTATCGATCATCAAATCTCTTGATCGTGTCCCCAGTTAGCACACGTCTGTTAATAATACTCGGTTGTCTATCGCTCTCACACTATCTCTGACATAACAAATATACTGATAGGTGCCAGAAAGAGTGCGAAAGACAGCCATAAGTACTATATATAGTACAGTATATATATATATATGCTCTGGCTTTACTGTACACACAATTACCGCAACCCTCAAGTGATGTACCTTCATCAGTCTAGTGACGTCAGACGAAAAGTAATCAAGCGGGGAACTTGATCTGGTACTTAATCTCAACTTGTAATTTTGAATCTCGCTGTCTGCCATTCTTTATCTACTTTAATTATCAAAGAATGTTACGAGTGTCTGTGAGCTGCAGACGCTCTGCAAGAACAATCTACTAAGTTCTGCTTGTAACCATAGCAACTGCCTCAACTTCCTTAGTCACTTAATTGAATACCCATTGAAGCAGCAAGCGGAACTACGGCCTGCAGCTATGTAGAACTTGCGTTCAATTCAATTGTTACTGCATTATTTACTGTACATTGTGTTAACATCCGTCCTTGTTTTTGTTGCTGTGGTAAGAAGAGGACAATCATATGGTTTTGCTTTTATATGCCATGTCGGTGTCGAACAAGCCAGCCACCTACCATGAGTTACAATTAACGTACTCGCTAGCGAAAGGAAGCTCTATCCCACGCACACCCTGCAAGTATTCTGATAGAGTGCGAGAGACAGAGCATTCGACTCGCTAGCACTCGCTAGTACGGTAATTGTAACTAGTAAGCAGTTGCCGTTAATGTATCAACATAAGGATAGGTATACCTAGGTATCACAGCTATCTTCTTGCGTACCGCTTTTTTCGCTTCTTTCAATAATCGTAGAATAGAAAAAAAATACGCGAGGAATGTATACACTTGCTTAGAAAAATATTAGTATAAGAAATTTTAACCCCCTGATTGAAGAGCTTTGTGTTGTACCTTATAGGCTCTCGATTATAAGACGTATATAAGAAATGTTCCGAAAAAGAAAACAATGTTCTTCTATTGGATTCTTTCAAGAACGGAATGCGTCACACTGATGTTTGGGTGATCTCTTTTCATAATTCCCGAGTGTTTTTACTAGTCTCGCTGAGGAAATTCTTTGGAATAGGGAAGTGAATTTGTAAATGACAACTATATTTAATGAATAAAGGGCAACTATTAATAAGCTATGGATATAATAAGCTGTTTTGTAACGTAAATAATTCGCATATCTAGATGTAAGTTAAACTTTGCGCAAAGGTGGTAGTTTTTAAAATAAAGATTACCCACTAATTACATGAAATTTGACAAGTTCTCTTCATAGTAACAACGCTCGGTGGCCTTGGAGGAATTATAACCGCCTATACTATTGATAACACAAGCGAATCAAGAGTAATTGTGTCTGGTACAATCGATTTGGCAACGTTTCGAACGCCCACTTGCTGACGTCTTGTTGTCTTCTGACTTGATAATGTTCGATTTGTGCTAGGTGGGGGTTAACACGTGGCGAGACGTAAACAAGATTGTTTACCAAGAACTGTAGGAAGTTTGGTGCAGTCAATGGAAATGCTGGACTGACTGTTGAGTTGATGTTTCTTTTTCGGTTTCCTCAGGTGCTGGTAGACTGACGGACTAAGTATTACTAAAATATCTTTATCCACTAGAAAGCTTTATAATTTTACTCCCCGTATGATCTACAATGGCTAGATCCGCATTTTCTGAAATTCTCGTCGTTTGTAGGTCGCGAATTCGCTTCTACGCTTTGCGATTCAGCTTGTGTGATGCGATGTTGCGTCTTCGGCATTCGGCCAAAAAGTCTAAACGAACTCAATTTGGCGTACGCTGCAGTAATTTACACGTAATCGCTTCTGCAGTTTTACAGAATTACGGGTGGAATGGTGGCCAATTTTATTTGATCGATTGGTTTATACTTTCAGTGTCATACATACATACATACATAAACTCACGCCTTTTTTCCCAGAGTGGGGTAGGCAGAGCTACAAAATTTCCAACCACTATAAAAACTTTTTGATGATTCTGTTACCACATTTTGCACACTTAGGCGAAGATGTTTACCAGTGTATTAGTGACAGGTTGCAACCCATCGCCTAACAGTACTACACGCCTTTATTACCTTAGTCGGCTTTTACGACATCCACGAGAAGACTTGGAGTGGCACTATTCTAATCCGGCAACCAGACGGTCATACATGAAACCTAATTCTGGATATATCAGAACGTTTTCTCGAACACCTGTTTATTTTTAAGCGGCGTGTACTCCAAGGACCGGAAAACCCCTTCATTCGCTTAGCGCTTTCGATTCAAAAGCCTACACATTGGCTAACCGTACAACGGATAGCCCTATCGATTGTGTTGCCGTATCGTTAGGACTACCTTTTCGAATAAGGTTACCGCTTCCATTGCGCTTGTTGTCCGACAAGGTGTTGGCAGCTTGAATAAACAGCGTATCAATAGGGTTGGGTTAATCCTGATTGTGGTCTCTTTCTCACCAGCGCATTCGGGCGACACTGTATAACGTATTGTTGAATTGTTAAAGTTTAGGTTTTATATAATAATTATGGTCTTATTACATTATAAAATAAAATAATATAAATAATAATATAAAATAAATATATATATCCTACTAATATTATAAAAGCGAGAGTTTGTGTGTGTGTGTGTGTGTGTGTGTGTGTGTGTGTGTGTGTGTGTGTGTGTGTGTGTGTGTGTGTGTGTGTGTGTGTGTGTGTGTGTGTGTGTGTGTGTGTGTGTGTGTGTGTGTGTGTGTGTGTGTGTGTGTGTGTGTGTGTGTGTGTGTGTGTGTGTGTGTGTGTGTGTGTGTGTGTGTGTGTGTGTGTGTGTGTGTGTGTGTGTGTGTGTGTGTGTGTGTGTGTGTGTGTGTGTGTGTGTGTGTGTGTGTGTGTGTGTGTGTGTGTGTGTGTGTGTGTGTGTGTGTGTGTGTGTGTGTGTGTGTGTGTGTGTGTGTGTGTGTGTGTGTGTGTGTGTGTGTGTGTGTGTGTGTGTGTGTGTGTGTGTGTGTGTGTGTGTGTGTGTGTGTGTGTGTGTGTGTGTGTGTGTGTGTGTGTGTGTGTGTGTGTGTGTGTGTGTGTGTGTGTGTGTGTGTGTGTGTGTGTGTGTGTGTGTGTGTGTGTGTGTGTGTGTGTGTGTGTGTGTGTGTGTGTGTGTGTGTGTGTGTGTGTGTGTGTGTGTGTGTGTGTGTGTGTGTGTGTGTGTGTGTGTGTGTGTGTGCGTGTGTGTAATTTCGATGAAATTTGGAATGGAGATAGCTTATACCCTGGATTAACTCATAGGTTACTTTTCATCACGGAAAATTTTAAAGTTCTCGAGGGCATAACGATAATCGAAATCTAAGCGGACGAAGTCGCGGGCAGAAGCTAGTAAATAATAAACTCGCGTTACTCGCGTCAAAGTGGCCCGGGGGTTCCGTAAACGAAGCGAAAAATAAAGTCCAGTATAAAATAAACTGACACGAGTTCTTTGTGGGTATTAGTTTATTTATGTTACTGGACATTGGAACGAACCCAAATGAGGCAAACTATAATAGTAGACTTCTTATAGGTTTTCCTGTAATATAAAGGAGTAATATTTTTCTATATTTTTTTCAAAATTTTAGGCCCCGTACCCAGTAGTTTCGGAGATAAGGGGGAATGGTTAATCTTCACCTATTTTCTTAAATAACTTCAAACCTATTTACCTTAAAATTATAAAAAGTACTAGCTTTCGCCGGCGACTCCGTCCGCGTAGAAGTCGTTTATCGCTGCTCCCTCGGGAACTGGCCCATTTTCCGGGATAAAAAGTAGCCTGTGTTAATCCAGGGTATAAGGTATAAGCTATCATCACTCCAAATTTCATCCAAATCCGTCCACCCGTTGCAGCGTGAAGGAGCAACATACACACACACACACACACACACACACAAACTTTCGCATTTATAATATTAGTAGGATATACCTATTTGAGATTCTAACTACCATACTTCGAACTACCTTTTACCATATGTATAAGAATAACATTAATAACTTAGTTTTTTGACAACTTGATTATTTAATTTAAATAAAGGTTTTCGATTAACATTTACTTACATAGGTATAGGTACTCTACTTACCTTCTGATTTATGTCCAAGAATTAGTATTTTAAATTAATAGCACATCACAGATAAGTATCTATCTGTTCTGTGTTAATAGGATGAGTAAATATGATATAGGTAGGTACGTACCTTTAATTTATTCTGGCATAGTTCACAGGTGCTCGTGTTAGATGATTTATCATATTTAAAATATCGATGCACGGCGTCCTTTTTTATTGGAGCCATATTGGATGGTAGGGTAAACGTAACAGTGAATGAACCCTTAAGGAGAATTTCGTCTTTAAATATTTTTTTTAATAAAATGGAAGTTGTTACCAACAAATATAAATGTCGTTATCAATCAATCAAGTATACTAGTTTGCTTCTATAACGTTTGTTTTACAATAACATTGCTTAATTTTAAGTTATAGCTATTTTAAGCCGCAAACACTCCAAAACACCAGTGATTGAACATAGAAACACCAGCAAATGAACAAATGAAACCAGTGAATGAACAATGTTTAATTGTTGATTATGTTTTATCCTTCTTTTAAATTGATTTATAAAAATGTTATTTTACTACTTAGTGTTGATTGACGTGCAACTTTCCCGCCTGAAAACGCTGTAGGTATAATAGGTTATTTTCAAATAACGATAGTTCAATAACTGGCTCTTAAATTTTATGCTAAGCCAATAAATGAACCAGTCACATTGGTGGTAGTTTATTTACTGGAAATAATAAACCAGTAAATGAACGAACATTTTAAGCATTTAAGAGTTTGTTCGAATACTGGCCACATGAAGGACAAGCCACTAACAGCTATGTTTCTGAAAAAGAAACTCTAATAGAACAACGAAAACTCACAATACTGTAAAATAAGTAATTCACGCGGTTCTAGTAAATGAACACCGTCGTTCATTCATTAGTTTTAGTGGTTTCTGTGATCCAGTTATAAAACATTTGGCCAAAAATGGCAATTTGAAACAAAAACACTTGATATGGCTTGTAAATAGAAAAAATATATCCTTAAGACTTAAAATAAACACACACTACGGATCTCAGTTGTGTGGAATAAGAACAATATCACTTCAAACACAAGATAACTTACCCGTCTGCTAACTACTGCCCCATACAACGAAAACACGTCTGCGACACGTCAACTTTAGATGTCCGCCATGGTTCAACTAAAGCAACTGAGTTGAATTTAATGTTACCATGATGTTACTAGTAAAGATGCCAATCAAAAAAAAATACTTTGTAGGGTAGAAATTAAAAGAACCCTTGATTTACGAAAAACGGCTCATTTTGTTCATTCACTAGCACTGTTCATTCACTGGTACGCTTACCCTATCACACTTTAAACTTTATCAGTTTATCACTGACCACTTTTATGTTAAGTACTTGAACTTGAGCGAGAGGCTTGCATTACAAATGACGAAACAATGAATAACATTACGTTAATAGGTAAACAAACACCCCGTGCCGGCCGTGTGCCGATTTGCCGAACAGCCCGAAATCGACCGAAGTCACCGGAATCTAACTCGCTCGCTCACAAATTTATTACTTACTGTTCAAAAATCAAAACAAAGTATAAAATACAAATAAAATATTGAAGATTTTGCGTGAATGGCAACGGCTTAAGGTTTACTATTGTTTGTCGTGGCGATCATGTGCAGCTCGTCTCGCCGCTTGCGCCTACCGACTGCTAGCCTTTCTATTGTTAAGTTATGCAATAATAAGTCGTAGGAATTAGGCGCATAGATTGAAATAGCTTGACATCTTTCAAAACCTCTTTAAAAGCGGCAAGCGTTTTAAGGGTTTTTGATACCGGTAAGTCTGCAAGCGAAAAGCCGAATCAATCGTTTCAATTGATTAGCCTTTTATTACGGCTAGCCGACGATACGCTTGCCGCACTGATGGGGTTTTTAAAAACAAGCCTATCGAATACCCCATCAAAAGTGTATTTTAACGGATACCGGTTCCGGTCCTTGGTGTACTCGAGTAGATACAGAGATTTATCTCTTTTCTTATCTCGCATATTATCGTCATATCATCCGAAAGACATCACTGCTGTACAAACGCCTTTTTCAATAAATCTATATGACCGTCAAAAATATAATGAATCACATTTTCACGTGCAAAAACAAAAAAAAATGTGGTTACAGAATTGACAACTGGCTGTTAAAGTTTTTGGTAATTCTGTAGCTCTGCCTACCCCACTCTGGGATGAAGGCGTGACGGTATGTATGTATGTATGTGTATTTTCACGTAATAGTTTGTTACAGGTCGTAACCATTTCATATATTATTCTAATCTACTTATTCCCATTTTCCATGAACATAACGAGAGCCCCGTCCAAGGACGCAGACGGACGGAGAGAAAACAAAATAAATGTCCTATGAATCTTTTTGCGCAGTAAGAATACGAATTGCTTGTTCAGCAAATAGTGCGTTATATTTTACCCGTGTGTTTCACTAACGCGCTGACTCTTTTGTAGTTTTTCTAAATAAGTAATGTTGAATTTCTTACGTAAGGTTTTTTAACAAATAAAAACTTCTTTCGTATTTCAATAAAATTATTTAGTTTCGATTCGAAATACGATTTCTAATTTGTTCCGATTTCTGGACAGCCATCATGTTTTTTTTTCTTAAGTTAAACACAAAGTGATGACATCTCCTACCGAATTATCTGGCAAAACTGTCGTAAGGGTCGACAATTATATCTTTTAAATGCAGAGGTTCAAGAAAATTGTTTATTCTTCGTAGAATGTAAAAAGTGACATCTGGGTGTTTTCTTGTTATGTTGTAATGTAACATAAGGTACGCTGCGAACCATAATAATAAATGTAACGGCTGTTCTCGTACATTTCGTGTACAGAAAGAAATATACGAAAAGATAAATTAGGTTCTCAAGAAATATGACTTAATTTTATTGCGTTATTATTTTGTTGCCAAAAAATATATTATTTTCTCCTGGATTACTTAGATTTAACTTAATAATGTTTTCTTTCGTTTGGAACATCTTGTTATATCTAGGCAGCGAACATGATGAAGTAGAAACAACCCTAAGATGTTTAATTATCCGGTTTCGCAGTAGGTACCAATTCTGCACACCCTAATAAACCTTTTGTATTTCACCGATGTACAATGGATGTACAACATTAAACTTGACAGTAGAAAGAACAGACTTTAAAAAACAAGAGAACAGATTATGTTGCGCTCGCTCGACTTATCGTTTTATCTAAAATCCAATAGTTCTATCTGGCTTGGATAAAACGTTTCTACAGGCCGCATAAAAAGCCGGTACATATAAAAAAATGGAAACTGTGCCTACTTATAAAAATATTTCCAGATCTGTGGGACTTGGTATTTTTTCGAAAATAGTGTGTGGGTTGAAGTTATGCTGAAAATAAAAGCCACAAGCTAAAATAACACATTTTACAATAACATAAGTACTACAAAGTATAACACGTAATAACCTGTTTAATATTCCCAAAAGTATATAAATAAGTTACTAACGTGGCGGACCGTGCGAAACTTCCCATGGTTCCACGATCGATTGCCGCGGCCCTGGCAGTGACCGTGGAACGTGGAACACACGCCGGGGTTCCCATGGACATTATCGAAGGCTGCATGGTTTCCTTACAATATCCGTAAGTGTATTGTAATGGTAGTTAAATACGGCGTTGCAGGACTATTTCGAGCGTGAATTTTTTGCATGGAAGTGCAAAAGAAAGTTTGAGTGCAAGAATATGATCTTAATTGACAGACTAAAAGAAAAGGAAAAGGGCCGAATCTTAAGTACCCGAAACCGACGTGCGTGCATGACTCGATGTATGAATGTGGAAGAAGCGAAAGAAATTTGTCAAGATCGTAGCAAGTGGAAAGAAGTGGTCTCTGCCTACCCCTCTGGGAAACAGGCGTGATTTAATGTATGTATGTATGTACGTTGACGGACGACAGACTTATTTTATGTGAAGCGTAAATCGTTGTCAACATGATGACTGATGACACAAAAGGAATGCTATTTATGCTATATCTTTGCTGTAGAATTTTTAATCCCTGAAGGTCCGCACCGCTACAAAATTTTGCATACATTGATGCAAATGTGCAATAGAAATACCTACCACCATCATCATGCTTGGTACAACAAGTTAGTAATTAGCGAAATCGCATTTTAACGGATTCGTTTGTATCTTGCTCTGTTAGTTCAATCATTACCCTACCATATGCCTTTTCAGAAAGTAACATGTAAATGAACGTATGTGTCAAAATACTATGACGTATAAGAGCCTGTATTCTAGGCGGTAAAGACCATATCGTCTTTTATCTGATATGGTAATGTTTTTAACCCGGCCGCCATTACTGTCAAGTAAATAAGAGCTATCAAAACGTTGACCGTACGATAATAGGTCAAAAACGATGTGGTTTTTGCCGCTTACAATTACGGCCCAAGACTTTATACAAGACAAAAGACCCTTGTAAAAATAAAACATATTCAAAATCGATGTTCCAATCTTATCATATTTGAAGAAATCCGCCTCCTCTTTTCTTATAATTGTCATGTTTTATTGTACCATATCTTTAAACTATAAACACGTCATCGTTTCTATAAAAATAAGAACGGTATATATTTGTCGTCTGTTTATAATTCAGATAAATGGTGCCGCTGTCACTTGGGGAATAACAGCCGGAAAACTGCCGTAAAAACTACCGCGGGCTGAATTTTTAATTGCTGCTTGTTTAATTATTTATGATATTCATACTTTTGATTTAGGATCATAATTCGTTACAATATACCTTTTTTATCATAAAGTAGTTATGTTTTAAAATCTTGGTAATATTTAGATGCAAAGATTTATACGTGTTTAGACGCTAACAGACATGTTTTTGAATGATATGATAGCGCTACACTTATGTTTGACAACTTTTTTTGTAGCAACAAAGTAATATTATATGTAAGCTTATACTTAGTCCTTTTTAAAACAGCTACATTTTTTATATTTAATTAATACTATAGAAAAGTAAATGCAGTTGTACACTTATTATGATTTAAAATCTAAACACTTGACAAGTAACCAAGTGAAGTAGTGCTTGAGACAAAAGCTATAGAGCTTAGCACGCGTTAATTGCCAGTCCAAGTTATCAAACAGCCAATTCTAATTAACCATAACTTAAACCTTAACCGTCTCAACATAAGTGTCATGATATATCCCCATCGGTCACCAGTGAACGTGGGCCGCTATTGATTTTCCTACTCGAGCCAACAATCGACTTGCGGATAACATCTTGGCTCGTACCCCTTTGTTCAGAACCCTTTGTTGTTATGTTTATCATCTGGGTTTTTATTCACGCTATGCTTGCAATGCTGTTTGAGAGTTTCAGCGATGTTTTACGGAGAGCGTCAGTGATGCGTAATTTTAATGTCACCAGGACATTAAAAATACGCATCACTGACGCTCTTGTTTTCTAGAAACGAACGACTTTAATATCAAGAATATTCTATGATAGGTGTAGTAACTGAACGGATCTTTATTGTAAATAACTAGCAATACTTCCTACCCCCCCCCGCTCTCTTACATATTAGGCTGCTAGCCGTGTACTGTATTTCGCTCTGCCTCTTTAAAGAAATAATATTAAAATATTAATTTATTTCACGTGTTTCTTTTAATCAACCATTCGGTGATTGGAACCCAGGGGGCTTGCTTAAAGCATAAAACAACCTAAGAGTTTTCCAAAGATTACAATAGGTATACGTACTGACAATAAAAATTACTTCACTCTTGTCTTCATTATCATAATATGATTTCTCTTCATTCGTTCATTTCATAATTTTCAATGGTGACCTTTTATTGGAAAACGTAGCCGCTGATAAAGGAACTGACGACCCGCTGGATGCACCCAGCACGGGACCAACCATTAATTGTGAAGATCCTTAGGAAACTGTATGTCCAGCTGTATGTACATCTTATGGGCGATATACTTTTATGGTGATAATTTTATTCCAATTTAACTTTCACCCTGGTGCGTGCGTCATATTGCCTTTGACGCCCAGACTGCTTTAATACTGGATCTAACCTAACCCTAAGGGCAGTTAGGCACGGTTAAGCTGCAATAAAAACTAACTGCTTGCTCTAAAACGTGTGGTTGCAACCGTGCCAAAACAAAACATTTCGAAATTTGCTGCTTTAGCTTCCATATTTATTTGACAACGCGTTGGTCTATTTGCATTAGTGTTTTTTTTTATCCCTTTATATGGAAGTAAATGCTTTTGTTTTTAATTATATTCCCTCGCCCTCCAAAAATAAGCGCATGTTGTCAAGTTGTGGAGCTATGAGATAAAATTAGTTTTCTCGTTTTGAATTCGAATATAAGATTTTTTTTCAAGTCACCAATGAAACTCGAGGATTTGATTGCAGTCTTGAGATTTTAAAGTTTTCTGGGGCATCCGAGCCTTCTTTCCTATGTGCTGGTTTGCCTTCTTTAACTGGTTTTTTTTAAACGTTATTGTATTGTTCTATATGCATCCACACGTGAAAAAAGTTCCCCCTCAATTGTATCTAAATAATAATTAAATAAATAACTGACAGCCGATGTTTTTTTCTTTTAGCTTACAAATTTAGAGACAATGGCGTATTTGCAAAACTGGAATTGTATAGAGTTGCTATAAATAATCGGATCATTAATATTTCCCGACGTCTAAGGTTACGGACTGATAATGAATGCTCGGAAGTTTCCGTTCCGACATTATTTTGGGTCTGAGCAATTAGGCTCCTTTCCGGACGTTAATTGTCATCGTAAACGGGATCTGCGAGAGGCTTATCGCATTTTTCTGCCCGTTTGCCCTGATTGACTAAAGTGAGAGTCCTTTAGAGATTTAAAATGTGAAGCAAAGATAAATTGATGAGCGCATGGAAAGCAGCTCTTTGGACATAATATGTATGTCATGTGTAATTATTATAACTATTATTCAACACGCGATGACTACAACCTATCTTTACAACTTTATCCCTTGTGATATGTTGACGCTGATTTCACGAAAAGCTCATAAAGACGGAATATTTTGAAAAGAAGGCGTTCTATTTTTCAAGTCTAGGTTCTAACAAATAACTAGAGCGGAAAAAATGCAGTTACACAAAATGAATGAGTCCCTTCGTCGCTCACAAAAGCCTGACTAAAATGCCTTTGCGATAAGGTTTTAGATAATTCTGGAGTGGCAGTTTATGTCGTATTTCCTGCCCATTTTACCGCGCTTGCTATTTATTGTCACTAAAATATATCACCCGACGAAACACTAAAAATGTTATGTTCGGATCTACTATTAAAAATGTTGGATGAAATATTTGCGAAGTGGTTTAATAAAAGGTTGATTAAACCTTCTCGCGGGTCTTTTTCTCGTGATTTGTATTCATTGCCGAGTACGTCTGAGTCGCCTGAATATCTGAAATCAATTTCATTCGAAAACTATCTTTCCGAACTATGCATTTACTATTAAACTACGGTTTTTAGTAGCTACCTAATGTAAATAATTGGTTTGGAATTGGACAAAAAGTAGTTTTGAATTAAATAATAAAGTAACTTAATCAGTTTGTAGTTACTATTGTCATGAACAGATTTTTGCTAAATGCTCTGCGTGTATATCGAATGCCGCGCCTGTTAAATTTTCTGTTTGTCTAACGTTTGCCATCATCTGGATTATTTCTTGAGAAAGGTTGTCAGGTTTAGGGGAACCTAGTTAATCTTCATTAAAATACAATTTATCATTGCAAAATGTCTTGAGACGCTATGTCGACCTTTCCGACGCTCTTAGTCTTTAGATGTGTTTGTACCTGTCGTTGTTGTACAACAAAATATTGCATTTGTCTCGCATCGTATTCACAGAACCTTCTACACATACTCGTAAGTACATACATAAGCTCACGCCTTTATTCCCAGAGTGGGGTAGGCAGAGCTACAGAATTACTAACAACTCTAAAAACTTGTTAATAATTCTGTAACCACATTTTGCACAATTAGGCTAAGATGTTTACCAGTGTATTAGTGACAGGTTGCAAGCCCATCGCCTAACAGTACTACACAGCCTTTATTCCCTTCGTCGTCTCTTACGACGGGAGGACATGGAGTGGCACTATTCTTAACGGCAACCACGCGGGGAAACCTTCCCACCAACCGACCTTCTATTGTTTTTAAAATATTCTCTCTAATATTTAATTAATACTATCTATTTGTTTGTTTCAGTGCAAGCCGCAATTGTCCGGCAGAGGGCGCGCCGGAGATAGATTCGGCGCCGCCCGTCGATCTGCCGCGGACAAGAGATGGGGAAATCGACTACGATGGTAAGCCTCTAAAACACAGTTCATAATCTACTGCTATTCCTTTCCCTCGTCAGTTTTTATGAGGTTTTCACGGTGTTAATTTTACTCCTAAACCTGAAGGTGATGCATCACAAAATACATTATATCGGTTGCTGCCAGGAAGAGTCAATAGTGAGCATAGAGCATACAATTAGAAGACCGTGAAAAAAAAATCTGTCCACAATATAAACGATGTCTTCAACTTGCTATATAGCTATATTACGTGCTCTTAAATAATTGCAATACCATAGTATAGTCAGGGACGTATGTGAACACAGTCTACAGGTCAGAACACCATTGACTAGTAATATTTATCTGCTGTAATTTGAAAACCATTTTTTTATTCAACTTTTAGTACGGTCTGTCTTAAAAGCCGCGGCACGCTTTACTGCTTTGTCACTTTAACGTTTGAACAGCTGCACTACTCTATCAAAAGCGTTAAAGGGACAATGTACTTATCAAAGTGTGCAGCTACTTATAAGGCCAACTCTAAGAGATGTATCTACTTTTGGACCTTATTACAATGCAATATATATTGGTTCTCTTTGTAGTCAACTGTACCATGGAAAGAAATCCCATTAACATCGAACTGATTAGATCTGGCTAATGAACAAAAGCTGATACCTATTAGCGGAGGCGACCAATTCAGCGCCAGATCTCCCCTTTACCCCATATCGAGTATTAGGCGCTGGATGTTAATATTCGTTATATAAAAAAGTCAGTGATGCGTGTTTGCCGTAACATTGGCGGAACCTTTCACGATTAAAAGTTATGTCGACCCGAATGTAACGGGTGCTATTTCAAATGTGTTAAATTTTATGCTTTGCCACCACGCCGTTTATGGTTTTGCCCTCGTAACCGCTTGTGTACCTAAATTTGCACTAATTAACTAGGTTCGTAATAACGTCGCGCCGTTTCCACTAAGTTTCATCAAATTCCAACCAATAATTCTGCCCTGCAAAGCCTAATGGCAGCATCTCAGATAAAACACTATTAGTAATCGCAAAAATAAAAAAATAAAAAATAGAGGATTTAGGGCGTATAGTACTGTTAGGCGATGGGCTTGCAACCTGTCACTAATACACTGGTAAACATCATCTAAAAGTGCAAAATGTGGTTACAGAATTATTAACAAATTTTTAGTTGTTGGTAATTCTGTAGCTCTGCCTACCCCACTCTGGGAATAAAGGCGTGAGTTTATGTATGTGTATATGTATGTAGTAATCGCAACCACCAAACCAAAATAAGATTGAATCTACTTTGACTATTGAATTTGAGATACCGCATATTCGCTGCAGGCCAGCATTACAATACTAATTTATATTTAGTGGTGACAAGACCTTGTGCAATCCTATCCACCTACCGGCAAGCACCAGTGTTGTGTGTATTTCTGTGTTCTGGTGTGGGGATAAGGCAATCGCTGATATTACCAGCATAGAAGAATCCTATCTTAGTCCTCAGGGTCGGCAACGCATTTGCGGTCCTAGGATTGAAGTCTGAGGATTGTAGTCTGGATAATTTATCGTGTCTGGAAGTCAGTTACTTAATTTGTTTTTCGCACCCACAGTCACACAGTTTTTTTTAGTGTAACAGAGACTAATGCCTACTGGCATAAACGTTTATTAAGTCTGCACCGAGCAAACGTTGACCGTCCAGTGGCGCCCTCGTGGCTATTATTATGTTTTCTAATTAACTAAAGAATTTCCTTGGAATCAGACGATACGTTTTTGTAGCGCAGGTAAAAACACAATTTATGGGATACGTAACAAACTTTAATAACACTTACCCTTTGAGTAGTCAGCTTAACGGGAAAAGGTGGCCACTTTTTTCCGTTAAGTTGATAACTCGAAGGTGAATTGTTATTCAACTATGTGATATACCTTATAAGTTGTGTTTTCATTTGTAGTACAAAAACCTACCAACCAATTTCAAGAAAATACTTTAGTTTATTAGTAAAACACAGTAATAGTAATGAGGGCGCCACTGTACATCCGGCGTACGCTCGGCGCAGTCTTAAGTTTAATGATGGTTTCAGTTGTATATTGGACATTAGTGTTCATTAACGGTAGGTATGACATTACAACTGGGTATTTATGTAAGATTGATTGAACATTTATAAAACTAAATAGACCGCAGACGACTTACTGCGTTGTTTAAAACAAGGTCTCGGTCAGTCTGCGTCAGATGAAAGGTTAATCAGATTAAATCTATGAATGATTTTAAGCCTGAAATAACCACAGCGACCACGAGGCGCAAAAGTTTGGTAATGTTTAATAATGGCTTTCATTTGCAAGTCGGTTTGGAATACAATGCTCTCTAAAACAATAGGTCGATAAACCGCGGTACCGCGAATTCATTGAAGCAATACGTGCTTGTGCTTTAAGGCAAAGCCGCGGAGCAACAATGTTTTACTGCTAACTTAGGGCTCTATCAACAAACTCATCTTGTTTGGGATGCAATCATTACCCATTAGAAATGTCAGTACCTATTCTATCCATCCGGATACGTACACTCGGCCAAAAATGTGGTCTACCACCCTACGGCTGAAGTACATTTGCACGTCTCGATACAAGTTCGATTTCCCCTTGAAAATAATATTATGACAATGACAATGAGGCTGTGTAGTACTGTTAGGCAATGGGCTTGCAACCTGTCACTAATACACTGGTAACCATCTTAGCCTAATTGTGCAAAATGTGGTTACAGAATTATTAACAAGTTTTTAGAGTTGTTATTAATTCTGTAGCTCTGCCTACCCCACTCTGGGAATAAAGGCGTGAGCTTATGTATGTGTATGTAAGTGACAATGGCAAGTGTCAACCTTAGCGATAATTAGATCTCACATAAACTTTTGTCAGAACTAGTAGATCTGTTTTTTGGCCGACCGTATACCACCATCTTACCTTTTAACAGGAGTGCTCGAACTGCTGGGTCCCGATGCGGAAGTAAGTCAACCGGTGAAATCCCTGTCATATTGTTACTTTCAAATTAAAGCCGCTTTGAAATATAAATTAAATATTCAATCTCTTTATCGCTTAAACTTTTTTGTTTTTTTTGTCAATTCATCACGAGCATGTCCGATTTTATTAGCATTGCGGCATTTTATTTAGTCCTCAGGGTGGGCATTTGAAGTCTTAGGGCCGTATTAATAAACACATCTTGTTTGAGATGCCCGTCACAAGATACGTCAAAGCATGGAACACTGTCATATTTGACGCATCTCGAGACGAGCATTCAGTTTAGATTAGTTTATTCATACGGTCCTTAAAATTTCAGTCTTGAGATTGTCTCAATAATTCAAATGTCTCGGATGCACTTACCATCGCGCATCGGTGGCATGTTTGCTCGTATGCCATTTCCTTGCGATAAAAAAGGCGATGCCAGAATCCTGTCTCCAGTTTTCTTTTGGCATACCATCAGATCGTTTAGGTTCACTTCCTCCACATTCCCATTTCGTCCATATTCCAACTTCGTCTACAATCCAACTTCGTTAACATTCCCATTCCATCCATATTCCCATCTCGTCCTTTTCCCACTTCGTCAACATTCCCAGCTCAACTGACACGCCTACAAAAACATCAGAGGTAGGTTAAAAACAAAAATAAAATGTTAATGAAATGTGGACGAAGTGGGAATGTGAACGAGATGGGAATATGGACGATATGGGAATATTGGCAAAATAGGAAGTGGACGAATGTATTAATTGTGGTCGAAATGGGATTGCTGACGATTTAGGAATGTGAACAAAATGGGAATGTGGACGAAGTGAACCTAAACGCATCAGACGATTAGATCATACTGCAGATAGTCTTACGCTTAAGTTGCAAGCATGTGTGCCCTGCCCCTGAGGCGCACAGACAATAACAGTTCAATATCTTTATCAAACCTTCTGCACGTAAACAAGCATTGTTTCGGTGGGTCGCGTGTCTGCTATCGCACTGTGCGAGGGCAGGGCCGTAGGTTTACTGTACTGTAAGCGTGATTTCATTATACTATGTTTGGTCAGGGTTATCATACTCGTAATAATTCTGGGGACTTATTGAAATAGGGTGCAAGTCGATTTAACTCGTAATGAAAAAGGGTATACATACATACATACATACATACATAAACTCACGCCTATATTCCCAGAGTGGGGTAGGCAGAGCTACAGAATTTCCAACAACTATAAAAACTTATTGATAATTCTGTAACCACATTTTGCACACTTAGGCGAAGATGTTTACCAGTGTATTAGTGACAGGTTGCAAGCCCATCGCCTAACAGTACTACACGCCTTTATAACCTTAGTCGGCTTTTACGACATCCACGGAAAGATACGGAGTGCCACTATTCTAATCCGGCTACCACACGGGGCAAAAGGGTATATATGTACATAAATGGAGGATCCTTGTACACTTGGTCTTCAGGAGACTTTATGTCCTACAATGGAATCCCAGAATTATAATGATCAGGATGTGCCACAAATAACCCTAAAATACTCACTTAAAGCTGCGTAAATTGAGCTTCGTCAAAATGGCAAATTACATGGAGTACCTACTTTTGGACGTCACCGCACCGTTTGGCATAAAAGATGCGCGGGAACGTGGCGCAATTGATGCGTCATGTCTGTCACTGCGTCGATTGCGTCACGTTTAAGCTTTGGTTTTGTCAGATTTTGTTGATTTAATATTTTAGAGTTGTGGGCAATTAAGTAATTGGATAGGGTAGTATAAATACTTAGCTGCTTCATTCTAACCTTTTTACATGACTTGTACATTTTTTTTTAAGTTATATGCATTGATATAAAAATCTACTGCGAACGAAATAAATTAGGTAAATTGAGTGATGACAAAGTTCGTTGTATGGTGGGCCTTATGAAGGTAAGTGTATTTTTTAATCGTCGTTCATTGACAAAATGTTGGCGTCAATTGATATTAAACTATTCCCACGACCACCAAATACGCACAACAATATAATACGATTAGCTTTAAAAAATCCTATTTATAATGTTAAACCAACAACAACTGTCCTCTTATGTAGTAGGGGTTAAAGTACGTTTGTGATGGTGGCTGACGAACGCGTATTTATATATCGCACCTCCAGAACAACAGTGATCTAAGTCAAAATGTCAGCTTTCAAATTTCAAGTCATAAATTTATTACTATAGAGACCCAAATCGAAATTTAAAATTACTCAATTAGGTCACTATTGTTCTGAAGGTGCGATATGTATGTATAAACTACACGCGTGGTTAATTTTGGTGATTCTTATGTCAATCGATTTATCTAAATCGTGAGTGTCATTCATTAAAAATATGATAGTAATCAAAATTCAATATAGCGGCCAACACGACGAACTACGAGTATAAGAAGTGCGTTATTATTGAATAGGTAATTTAAAATCATCTTTCGTACTTTTTTAATTCGAATGATCATTTTGGATTTATAACGAAAAAACTTGCTTTTTGTTATTACCTACGTGGTTATTAGGTACGTGAATAAGTACTTCTCCAATTAAAATATCATCTCGAATCTTGATCTTGATGTAAGGTCCTTGAATACATAATATTCGTTCTATATTTATTGTTTCTCTCTCGTATAAGACCAAGTGCGTAAACGCTCTAACATTGTATGCAAATTGTTCACGGTCCCTAATAACAGCTTTCGTGAAACAGTGAGTCAAGAGAGCTGCCGCTTACATTCTAATTACATGATTAATTTACATGTTTGTGCTGTTTGGAATAGGAATGAGAGATACTCGACTTGTCTGAATGATGTTTTGCACGGACTAAATAAATTTCTATCAAAAAGGGCCACATAAGCTGCAGATGGAGATAATTAGCGAACGCCTTGATGGCAATGTCAAATTCAAATCCTTTGTTGTTTACTTTCAAACCATAATATTTATTGAAAAGTATTTTACCCGTTTTTAATACGCAACTATTAAATCAAAAACTATCATTAAAGATCGTAGGGTTTCGTAGATTCAACCAAAAACATTAGAAAAAGGATTATGTTTTTAATTGTGTTTTGACGTTTCACAGTCTTAAGGAAATGTGGTCAAGCTTAATCCAAAGAACAGTTATTGTGATTCAGATCGTGGAACATTACCAACTTTACCATATCGTCCCTTTACTTTCTTAATCCCGTATCTGATCGAATCCCTGTTCCGTACGGCTGAGACTACCTTATGATGTGAATAAAAAATATTATTAGGTATTTTACAGATTTAATATAGTCATTCTTTTTGATTGGCGAAAGTGATTTTTTCCCATAACCACTTCAGTGTCAATCATTAATAAAATGGTCGCTGAATGCATGCATGCATGAATGCTGAATGCATATGCATATGCAACTCGAGACCGGCTGAACCGATTTGGCTGATGTTTGATTTGGTGTTTTATAGATTTATTATATCATAATTTATATAAATTATGATATAATAAATCTATAAAACACCTAATCTTATTTTTTACTAGCTGCCCGCCAGCGGCTTCGCCCCGCTGCAAATTCCCGACCTTCCTGTTGGATTTTTCTATTTTTTCTTACATATAAACCTTACCCTGACAATAACGAACACAACAAAAAATAAATCAGCCAAATCGGTTCAGCCGGTCTCGAGTTATGCGCTTACCAACACATTTTGATATAAATAGATTAACATCATAAGGAAGTCTCTGCTGTACGGAACAGGGTTATGTTTTCAAAATGACGGGCGTTCTTCCGAACCTTGGTCATCAGTTGTTTGTTACCTACTACGACTGCGACATCCTTAAACTTCTTAGAAACCATAATATTGCATTATTATCGGTTTTATAAATGTATTCCGAATTTCAGGCCAATCTTATTTACCCTAGCCCAGAACCTAACCAAGCCACAAACGTGTGAATTGGAATAAAAACTTGTAAGCACAAAAACAACAGTGATTTGAATCGTGACAAAGTTTGAGCTTTCGAAAGCTGCGTGTCAGCCTTGCCCGCCGGAAGCTCCCTCGAAGGCACGCCACCAGTCTAGAGGTCAACCCTCATTCTTTGGTTAGATTAATTTCTAACTGTAAAATATTCTGCCTTTTAAGGGGCTACCATAGGCAGATGACCTTCGATCTGGGGCTCTAAACTTTCAGTTGTTGTTAAAACCTATTTGCATTAACACTGCTGTTCTAAACTAGCTGCCAATTCAATTTGTCTTTTACAAGTCAACTGATATCGAGATTTATGCTATCAAAGTTTGACATTTTTATTCGATATATTGCAAGAGGATTTATTATATCAATTGACGCCAAGATGAAAAAGTTATGTCGAATTTTGTGTTTGTATAGTACTGTTTATAAAAAATTATAAAAAAATACTATGGGTTATTTTGAAATTCTGTTTGACAGAATTATAAGATGAATATGTGGATAATTGTAACATATTTTTTCATAAATTTACATTCAGTTTTAACTGAGTTATAAGAACTTAAACTATCAAAAACGTCTGTTATGGGTATGGTAGCCCTTTAAAAGGTGGTATAAAAGTATAAGTCCATATTTATGTCTATAGTCTTTCGGCTTTGGACGGTTTTTGTGGTATTTTAGTGCCCATTAGATGTTCATCGATCATTTTGTAACGGTCATCCATCAACTGCATGTATAAAAAGGTCGATCAGGGTCATCCGAAGGGCAAGAAAAGCTATGCCGAAGAAAAGAGCTGTAGAAAAACCGAAGATGTTTCATTTTTATATTCCCTCTGTTTGTCCAGTTAAGATTTAAGGCATAACTTAAAGTGACACGTATTTTTTATTTATTAAAGCCTTTAATGAAAGCAAGAAACTTACTTTTAATTTACTGAATCTTATAGGCAGTACCAGTAACCAACCCCTTGTACTCGCCTTTATTGACTACGAAAAGGCATTCGACACGGTGGAACACTGGGCCGTTGTTCACTCGCTTCAAAGATGTCAAGTTGATTCACGGTACGTTGAAGCAATAAAAGCAGTTTACCGAGGTGCCACGCTGCAAGTAAAGTTACACGAACTCACAAGACAGACGCAGGTAAAAAGAGGGGTTAGGCAAGGAGACACGATTTCCCCAAAACTTTTCACGTCTTGTCTAGAAGACATTTTCAGACTTCTCGACTGGTCAAACAGAGGTCTTAACATCAACGGGGAACGCCTAACACACCTCCGCTTTGCGGATGACATCGTGGTTTTTGCCGAGAACTTGGACGATTTGCAATGTATGGTTGGTGAATTATATGACGTCTCCAAGACAGTGGGTCTAAAAATGAATACCACCAAAACCAAGATAATGTGCAACAACAACACCGTAAGCTTCATCACTATTCATGGCCAAAATATTGACAGGGTTGAGGAGTATGTTTATTTGGGCCAAACCTTAAGTCTGAATAAAGGTAGTCAGGATAGAGAGATAGAGCGCCGTATCCGCCTAGGCTGGGCGGCGTTTGGCAAACTGACTGATGTACTCAAGGGAGATGTGCCGATGAACCTCAAGCGTAGAACGTTCGAACAATGTGTTCTGCCTGTCATGGTGTATGGGGCCGAAACATGGACGCTCACACGGCAGAACATCAATAAACTGCAAGTAACACAGAGAGCTATGGAACGGGCTATGTTGGGAGTCTCGCTGCGCGATCGAATAAGGAACACAGTTATCCGGAGCAAAACAAAACTAGTGGACATCGCCAAGACTATAGCTGCAAGGAAGTGGAAGTGGGCGGGTCACATATGCCGTAGACAGGATGGGAGATGGGGAAAAAAGGTCCTTGAATGGAGACCCCGTTCGGGACGCCGAAATGTGGGCAGGCAGCCAACGAGATGGACCGACGATCTGGTCAAAATAGCCGGTAGAAATTGGATGAGGAAGACCCAAGATCGTAGAGAATGGAGTGCAATGGAAGAGGCCTACACTCAGCATTGGGTGGCAATAGGCTGAAGAAGATAGGCAGTATTATGTAAAACGACGTTCAAGTCATAGAGTTTCAAAAAGCTGGTGTTCTGAATAATTTGTTGTATTGGTTTAACAATCATACCTACTGAAAATCTTCATTCCGTTAACCGAGGTTCGCATAGTGGGAAAGCTGAATGTGTCAATTTTCATGTAAAGTACACCTACAGCCTGTAAAACAACGTATTTTTCAGCAATAAATATGCAAAACCAACCCTGATATATGGATAACATGTTTGTAAAAGGATAATCCTTGAATTCGGTTTCATAAAATGCCAATACAACCTCCGTTTTTAAACTGTGTTGTTGCGAGCTCGAAGGTTTAAATTGGAGCGGCACATTTATATAACCCTGCAGAATTTCCCTTGTCAACTGATATTTGCCTTTTCAGTGACCGAAAACGGCTCTGCGACACGACGTCTCACTCAAGCAAATTGTAATTTACACTTGGTTCTCTATTCTACTCGGTAAAACATGATTACTTTTGACATGTTATCGCAAAACGACCTCATTATATTTTACCTTATGTCTATATACAAGCTTGCGGAGCTCCTATTTCTAGGCGGTTTGCCCTTCGGGCATTTATTTATTTATTTATTTATTATTATAATTACAATTATTTGAAACTTACTAACGAACCTCACCTACCAAGCAACACAAACAAAGTAGTCGTTTTGCGACTTAGACATTCTGATATGTAGACTTTATGATATGTGGTCGTTTTACTAGAAAATCATTACGAGATAAAGGCTTTTTGCGGATGTGGTGTTTTGCGATCAAGTCTATGTGGTTCTGGTCGTTTTCAGAATCCAGTCGTTTTGATACCGACCCATTGTTTTTAATACGGCCGCCATTACTGTCAAGTACCTAAATAAGAACTATCATCCTAACGTCGACAAGTGTCTCCTCGGCTATGCCAAACCATGTTCATATCTGGTAGTGGGATATCTCGCATCTTTATAATTTTAGTGAGCTAAATCAACATTTTAGCTTGTATTTATTACTATAGAGACCTAACTCGAAATCCAAAATTTGTGAATTACGTCACTATAATTCTAAAAATGCGACTGATAGCTGAGCTACCAAGTCCGATGGCAATAGCGCATCACACGTGTCGATTGTCCTTAAGGTATTCACTGCCAGCAACTAATCGAAGGGTTTCCTTAGCTTTCGCTAAGAGCCATGAATGTGTACGATTCGGGTAGGGGTCGGGTTGCATAAAGTTTAAAGTCATATTTTTGATGGGCATACAAGGATTCGTCATACTCATCATTGCGCTTAACTGTAAATTGTCATACATTTATGCGCATAAAGTTTTTAATCATAATGTTTAAGAACATATTGTGTAACGCGCATAAATTTGATGCGCATATAATTATTTAACCATACTTTATACGTAATGACGTAACATTCATTTAATAACAAGCTTTTCCGCTCTTTTATAAAAAAAAAACCCTAACCTATCCGCATCTGAGTCGGTTTTATCATATTATGACTAAATAAATGTATGACATTCTACATTATGGTTAAACCAATTATGACTCCGTATAATTATGACAGGGAACAATTATGCCTAGTATAATTTATGCCAAAAAAATAATATGAGCATCAACTTTATGTGTAAAGTGTTATGACAATCGATATTATGACAATAGTTGTTATGCGACCAGACCGCCACCCGTACGATTCTTTGTATAAAACAAAAGAATGCCTAGGCATGCAAAGGGACGGCAGAAAATACCTTTATGGTTGCGGGTATTGCATTGAAATGATAGTGACTATACTTGAACGGTTCTTGTGGACGGCTGGAGTCCACCATTGTTTCTCGCGAACGTTTATGCATCTCACCTCGTTCCAACACGACAGGACCTTTAAGGGCAACGTCTTTCCATACGCACTGTCGCTCTGAAAAGAATTTATCTCTGCAGCCAACGAAAGCTGGCAGCTCAAAAAAACAGTTGAATTGGGGATCTCCACTTTTTTTAAATCAGTTAAAAAGGGGTGGTTGGCCTGTTGAGGTTGGTGGTGTTGTAAATAATCAATCTATACATTTGAAAGGTACTAAATATAATTTACGTATTCACTGCCAGGGGGCGTGGCCTAAGAATATGCATCGGTGGCAGTGAAGGCGTTAAACATAGGCCTCTTTAAATTAAATGCAACATGATTATCTTATTTCTGGTTCCTATATTCAAACGGCGGATAGATAAAGTTTACTTCAGATTAATATTTGACATATTTTGCATTGTTGAATGTCAAATTTCAACCCAAAGTAAGCCTGATCCGCGGTTTCAATATAGGAACCCGACATAAAACACATGCGGGGGGGTATTTGTTCCTGAGTCTTAGTTGTTTTCTATGTATTTAATCACTACAGTATGTTTTTTTTCTCTTCCGTTTAAGATTATCGTTATACAAGCCTTGTGTGACTAGGTAAATTTGTGTAAGTTTTTCGCCTGATATTTATTTAGTAGGTACTTACTAGCTGTTCGTGCCCGGCGCCGCGCGGATGTATTTTTATTTATTTATTTAAATCGGTCGAGCCATTCTCGAGTTATGGCGTGACCAAGGGAAACAAGGATTCATTTACATTTTTAAACTTACCAGAAATCTAAGATCAAAATATTTTTTTATTAAACACTATGAAGGATGATTGCTCATAGGTTATCGTTATCGATGTCAGCTTAAGCCTTCGCACAAAACTGTCATAGACATTTAGGTAATGTCACCCATGTCATTACAGGTGTGACAGACATGACATGTTTATTACTAGTTTTAAGATTATTTTCGTCTTCCGGTAACCTTCGGGGGGAAGATGGCCGATTTATTATATTTACTGACTTACTCTACACACTTGACACTGGCGAAATCACTACGGAATACCGCGCTGGCCCACTTTATTAAAGAAAGAAGAAGTATACTTTCTAGTTTTAGTAAAAATCTTTCCATCTGATTACCCAAAGGTAATAAAACAGGTACTTTTAAAGCAGGGTTTTCACTGCGAGCTGGGTCCCGTACGGAGTCTGTTTAGCATACAACGGTGCCTTCCGAAGATTTGCTCGCGGTGGAAACATTTGAAGTCACCGATGTAAGATAAACTGAATCCATACAGGGCTCGCTCCGCTCGCAGTGGAAGGTGGTCATTGGATAGCCGTTCCCGCCAATGTCTGTCACCCCGCAGAACGCTCTCTCACGAACTTGTTATACTGTAGTAGATATTAGTATCTTCCCGAAGGAAAACTATTCCATCAACGATAGATTGACGACGCGTTAACCTACCTGGTAGTGACCCAGCCTACGAAGCTAGCGATCCCGAGTTTGATTCCTGGTATGGGTAGATATTAACGCGAGTATTTGTTCCTGAGTCCTGCGTGTTTTCTATGTATTTAAGTATATAAGTAAGTTTATCGTTACCTAGAACCTTAGTACAAGACTAGAGCTTAGTTTTGGGCTAGGTCAGGCACAACTCTCTGCGCCGAATCAAGTTTCAAGAGGTGCGATTTAGATGTGCCACCCCACGAAGTTATACAGTACCAAAACAGTACGAAGTTATAGTGTCAAAATACGCGTCGAATGGTCTCTATAGGTACTAAATTTCATGTCGATCTGTTGTGGCGTTGAAACGTGACGTCTAAAAAACAAACACTTTCGCATTTATAATATAAGAAGGAAGGAAAAAATTATGAAGGCGAGTCCGCTGCGCCATGTTATCGTGTTTCTCTAACACCTAACATGTTAGGTCCACCCCCGCCGGCGATCGCGGGGGATGTTATCCACCCCCCGCGGCAAACATGGACCCGGCTAAGGCTTGCATAAGATTTACAAAAAAAAAATTAAACGATCTATCTACCTATTGAACTACGTACAACCCAACCCAGGTTGGCCCTAATATGGCTGCGTTTATCGCGTGTGCATAAGGCATTCGTCACCTTCTGACACGTAAATAAGTATGAGAGTGACGGATGCTTATCCACATTTGACACGGGATATAGCAGCCATACTAGGCCCGTTGGTGTCACATGGACCAATGTATAATGTTCCATGTTAATGAGCCTGTAAATGTGATATGCAATAAATAATTTGAATTTATTCATGCTCCACTCGTTTATGTTTTGCTAGTACATTTCTAATGATTGCGGTTTGTTCCAGCCCTGTACGAGGAGGAGTCGGACAGCGAATTGGGGTCTATGGAAAGCCACGGATCCGTGGTCACGCACCTCCTCTCGCAAGTCAAGATCGGAATGGACCTCACCAAGGCAAGTCTCACTGATTTCTCGATGCCTAATTGCCAAGGTCTCTGATGACCATAGACATTTCTTCAATGAAACTGCAAAACCGCGTATCATTTTTAATAAAATACAAAATGCACCTTTTTATAAGATTTTAAGGTTTATTTTGCTCTATCGTGTGTTTGTTAGTTACGCGGAATTGCCGTATCACCGACGATTTGCTATGTCAAAATTTCTCTACCCTGAGGGGCTTAATAATGCCATGATACTGGTTTTTTACAACTTTTACCACTGCGGCTCGGAAATAGGTCTTGTATTTAATTGTAGTCTGGCTTTTGCATCGTGTATTTTTTCGATCGAATCGTACGATAAAATCGTAAGTTATATACATTAATATAAGTTCGTATTCTCTTCGCTTTCTCAATTAGTCTATACTTAAGGTGCTGTTTCAATATACAGATGGTAAAAGCATATTGCCTTTGACATGTTATAGTATTGTCGTCGTTACGATAGCTCTTAATTTACTTGACAGTAATAGTGGCCGAGTGAAAAACAATACCATAACAAGTCAAAAGCAATGTTGTTTTATCTAGTTGGTTGGAACCATACCGTCGATCTATTATCGTATTCGATAACACATCAAAGATGATATGGTTTTTATCGGCTAGAATCTCGGCCCTGTACTGTTGTGGCTCCACCTCGTATCATCGCATGCATCGCATATCAGTAGAAAGTTAGAATCCTTTATATTAGCGTGACAAGAAATAAAATTGTCTGAAAATACATACATTAAATTACGTCTGTTTCCCAGAGAGCGGTAGGCAGAGACAACTTCTTTCCACTTGCTACGATCTTGACAAATTTATTTCGCTTCTTCCATATTCATACATCGAGTCATGCACGTCGGTTTCGGGTACTTAAGATTCGGCCCTTTTTCAGTATTTCTCCGATTTGACTCGAAAAAGTACGTCTATGGCGGCCCCTTCCGACCCGTCCACTCACTTTCGATCTCTATATCTCTTTCGTCAATCTTCTTTCATCCATCCTTTCCAAATGACTGAACCATCGAAGCATGCCCTTGACAGAAAAAATCCCTCTAAATGCCTATTCTTCTTTATATTTACACTTGAAACGTCCTAAGTTGTTGCGAGCGCCCAAGGGTCGACGATAATGAAATGCCAACAAAGTTCGCAGTGCTCTGTCACCGAAGGGACGATGAACATTTTATTTCGCAAATTATCAGAACGAATATACTTAGAGAGGACGTGAATCACGGGAAGTGGTTTTGCCGACGGCCTATCAGAGAGTAAAATTATTGAATTTTCCGCGATCAAAAGTAGCCTATCGTCGATGATACTGCAATACCGCTTAACTAACAAATTAAATAATATACAGACCTAGGAATATTCGGGGCAAAATTAAATGACAGCTAGGGATTGCCTATGCCTATATCATCAAATATTAGTGATCGCTCCAAGTTTTGTTTGTAAAAATAAAATTTGATTGAAAGTATGCAATGAAACAAAATAGCAAAATAATTCTGGTTATTATTTATTTTAAAAGGATTTTTCAACGTTCACTCATCATCATAAAATATTTTTTCCGTATTGTGAATTTCAGAATGACTGTCCCATTTACTATTGTTAAAATAAACGACTAGAATTTCTTAGGAGTAAAAACAATATGACGATGACGAGTGAAGGTTATAAATCCTTTTAAAATAAAGAATGACCAGAATTATGTTGCTGTTTTGTTTAATTTGCATACTTTAATAAATAGTATAATAATAATATAGTAATATATATTTTTTTTATAATATTTATGTGGTTACAGAATTATCAACAAGTTTTTAGAGTTGTTGGTAATTCTGTAGCTCTGCCTACCCCACTCTGGGAATAAAGGCGTGAGATTATGTATGTATGTATGTATGTATGTATGTATGTATGTAATAAATAAACTATTTTTACAATCAAAACTTGGAGCGATCACTAGTATATGGGAAAAGCATCGAAAATTAAGTTTATCGATATAGGCAATCCCTAGCTGTCATTTAGTTTTGCCCCGTACATTCCTAGGTCTGATAATATACCATAGCAAGTAAGCCAGTAAAGTACATTTTGAAACTTATTATCTATATTTATGTTAGTTACACGGTTTCGCAGTATCACCGACGCTTTCCTTTCCCGGAACAATAGAAATTCGTAGAGCGGTTAAGTCGAGTAAACGTGACCGGTAGACAGATTAAATGTTAAAAAGAGTAAATTCTACTTTGACATTTATAAATATGAGTATGGATATGGTTTATGGGTAGTATGGACCAACAAAACCTTCCTGGGCCTCTATTCCCGACGGTACAAACCATATCTTCTTTGACCTGTCCCCTATTTCACCACCCTGACAATAACAGGTGACAGGTGACATTTCAGTGTATACCCTGAATACCCACAAATCCCACTGATGTGAAAACTTGTTAACTCTGCAACGTATACCGAATTGTCACTTGTCACCTGTCATTGTCAGGTGAAATAGGGGGCTGATAAAGTATTGTCAACGTTTTGATAGCTCTTATTTACTTGACAGTAATAATAATAACGACTGACGTCAAAACAATACCATAACAGGTCAAAGACGATATGGTTTGTAAAAATCGGCTTATAAATAAACCTGTGACTTAAAGAGTCTATCGTCAACTTTACACTTTTTTAATATATATGACCAATGTGACATTACACTTTTACAGCATTATATAAAATCGCGTGGCCTTCAAATATCTCAATCGATTAGTGGACGAGGTCGGAAAGCGGTTTCCCTGATACAATTTAATAAGTGTATTTCTCTAAAGACCGTTTTGAAGTGACAGCAGAATATAGCATGAAGGTTAATCCAATTTGGTAAAACACTGAGTTAGAAGGGAGAACTAGGTCGTTGTAGTAATCTTTTAAGGAATAGGGGGAGTGTTCGCCGGTTGTGTTCCATTAATGCCTATAAGTTACGTGTTTGCGCGTGTCTTGACCTTGGTCGTACTTAGGCGCAGCAATAGTTAGATCTGGGACTATTCTACTCGGTAAAACCATATTGCTTTTGACACGTGACCACGGGTCTGCTTAAATTCAGCTAAGCTGTGCTCACGCCCTATGTATATGTAATCAATCTATGGAAAATGTCTAAATGTACTTAACCACATGATTTTTGTTTAATTTGATTTAATATTGATGTTATCGTATTGTTTTTAACTCGGCTAACATGTCAAAACGATATGGTTTGGCCGAGTAGAACAGGGCCCTTGTCGCGCGTTAAAACTTATTTATGTATTTATCATATGGCATATAGATAGATGTGAGAGATACGTTATAACTAAACAAGCAGGTTACACGATTTAAGATATTCTATAGCATCAAAATAAAAGAAACTCTTTCGCTTTTATAATATTAACTAGCAACCCGCCTTCGCTTCGCTTCGGTTTATGTAAGTTTTCTGTAACACCCGTACATGTCCCATAATTTATTATACATAAATTCAGGTTTATGTAACCGAAAACCGCATGAAAATCTATTCAGTACTTTTTAAAATGATCGCGAACTTACAGAGAGACAGACTTGGCCGGGGACTTAGTTTTATAATATGTAGAGATGAGGACCGGAGTAATTACTAGCATAGAGGTTTTATATCTTAGCCCTCAGGGTTGGCAACGCATTTGCGGTCTTAGGATTCCAGTCTTGAGATTACAATCTTGGGAATGCAAATGTAAGTATATGGGCCTCAGAGCCCATCTCACCATCAGGGTCGATGACCAGAGGATAATATTTTCAAGTGTAAATCTTTTCTTTTCAATTTTCCAGGTTGTACTGCCAACGTTTATTCTGGAAAGGAGATCGCTGCTAGAGATGTACGCGGACTCTTTCGCACACCCCGACCAGTTCGTCAAGTAAGTTCCTGATGTAGTTGCCACTCTGAATTTTGTTACCGTCGCTTTTTGTTACTAGTATTATATTATGTGCTTTCAGTCAGTTAAATTCGTTACTAGCTTAAGTACCAATTTCACCATGCAATTTTTACCACTTAACAGACAATTAAAGCTGTCAAAATGTATGAACAGTCGAACAACATTGATTAAAGGGTGATGGGCAATTTTGTATCGGCCCCGTCCCCACCCTCCAACAGTCACGGGATGCATGTCTATATGTTCATTAGGACCCAAAATAAGACAAAATATCTATTTTACTAGCAAAATCGATGGGATTTTTTTAATGAATAAAATTTCAAGAGCCAAGTAAGGCAAGAATATGTTTATTTTCAAACAAATTTCATATGATACGATTATGATTTTCCAAGAAAATCCCAAACATATGGCGATTGTCGCCATAGTAAAAATACATCAAATGGCCAAGATCTAAAAACTGGCTCATGTTTCATCTCTGTTGGGTGGTGGGGACATTTTGCCCATGGTCCTTTGACATCGTTTGGTGAAATTGGGACTAAAGGAATCTAAGTAATCTCAGTTGATATTTCGTACATCTGCACAATCGTGCTGAGTCAACTATTTACCTGGAGAGCGCGTCTTCGTTATTAAAAGCGTTAATATATTACATACATACATACATTAAAATCACGCCTGTTTCCCAGAGGGGTAGGCAGAGACCACTCCTTTCCATTTGCTACGATCTTGACAAATTTCTTTCGCTTCTTCCACATTCATACATCGAGTCATGCACGCTCGTCGGTCGGTTTTGGGTACTTAAGATTCGGCCCTTTTCCAGTATTTCTCCGATTTGACTCGAAAAAGTACGCCTAGGGCGGCCCCTTCCGACCCGTCCACTCACTTTCGATCTGTATATCTCTTTCGTCAAACTTCTTTCATCCATCCTTTCCAAATGACCGAACCATCGAAGCATGCCCTTAACAGAAAAAAACCCCCTAAATCCCTATTCTTCTTTATATTTACACTTTAAACGTCCTAAGTTGTTGCGAGCGCCCAAGGGTCGACGATAACGAAATGCCAACTAAGTTCGCAGTGCTCTATCACCGTAGGGACGATTAACATTTTATTTCGCAAATTATCAGAACGAATATAAATCAGAGAGGACACTTTCGATCTGTACATCTCTTTCGTCAATCTTCTTTCATCCATCCTTTCCAAATGACCGAACCATCGAAGCATGCCCTTTTCAATCTTAGTCACTACATATAATATAAATAATAATAATAATAATATATTATTGTATCGAAATACCTTTCCACGAAAGTATCATTTAATTACGCAGAATTTTCGTTTCATCCAAAGGCATTTCTCGCCGCGTGAGTATTTTTTTTGGTCTAAGCTACGTAAATAATGTTTACGATATCCAGAAAACATCTTGATTTCAGCAGAAAATAGCGATCGATGAAGTGAAATTCGATAAAATGGTAGAGAAAACACGATCTATCTGACCGGACTCTAAGGTCTAACTGAAGCCTGGTTGTTTTTCCTTTAACTTTCAAAGGGTCTCTCGCTTCTCTCTTCCAGGATAGTGGACCAGCCAACGCCTCGGGACCGCATGATCCAAGTGGTGCGCTGGTACCTGAGCTCTTTCCACGCTGGTCGCAAGTCCCAAGTCGCGAAGAAGCCCTACAACCCGATCCTAGGAGAGGTCTTCCGCTGCCACTGGGAGCTTGACACCAGCGAAACGCAAATCGGTGATAAGGTGATTTTATTTCCTCATTTTACTGCCTTATGCATGCTATATTGTTTATATACATATGATACAGTCAGTAGTTTTCGGTGGTCTGGATATCAATAATCATAATGGCCATGTGTCTGTTCGTTAGATATATTAAACTTGATCATATTTCCTTGATACTATTAAACGTGAAACCACTATTACTTAGTAACAAAATCCAAACAAAGTTTTATTTTTAAAATAGTATGAGACTATTTTTGCTTATCTTTGGTTGAATCTTTGAAATCAGATGATCTTTGACGTTTGATTGAATGAGTTGAGTAGGTATTTTAAATTCTTAATCCTAATAAACCGTTGTTTTAATATATAGTATGCTGTGGTTTAATATAAGTAATAAATATAAGGGGACAATCTCACACCAATTGACCTAGTCCCAAACTAAGCTCTAGGCTTGTACTATGGGTACTAGACAACGATATAAATACTTATATAGAGAAATATATACTTAAATACATTAGAAAACATCCATGACTCAGGAACAAATATTCGCGCTCATCACACAAATATCTGCCCTTACCGGGATTCGAACCCAGGACCGCTAGCTTCGTAGGCAGGGTCACTACCCACTAGGCCAGCGCGTCACGTCGTCGTTTGAAAGTAATCTGCAATTAATTTAAATTGACGCTGCCATAAAGCCATGCCTTTTAATTCTTGTATCATCCCTTTACTTTATCAACCTATTATCTGATCGATTAGAAACAGAAAAAACACTCATGTTCCAAGGTTTGTAAAGACTACTTTCCTATCAAAATATTCGATCTGATAAGAGGTTGAGAAAGTAAAGGGACTATATGGCAGCCTAAGGTCCTACTTTACTATTCTGACAACGAATTTCGATATACATTAGTTAACGTTACAAGTTCAACGTATTCCTAATTACTATTGCTTCATATACATATAAAGCATTTTTGCAGCAAGAGGTCGGCGACGGACCAGTTCCATGGTGTTCTCCCGACCAGCTCTCGTTCGTGGCGGAGCAAGTCTCCCACCACCCGCCGATATCTGCCTTCTACGCGGAACACGTCAACAAGCGCATACAGTTCGAAGCCTGGGTGTGGACCAAGAGCAAGTTCTTGGGGTTGTCCATTGGAGTCCATAACATCGGGAAGGGGACGGTGACGCTCTTGGATACCGGCGAGGAGTATACGCTCACATTCCCTAATGGTTATGGCAGGTTAGTTGATGGATTATCATCTCCTTGACAGCAGAGTAAAGTCCAAATTTTCCTTGATTAATATTAAAAGATTCCTCATTGGTACTCAAATAACTACTCAGAAATGCGTATGGGAGGTTCTTAGAAAGTTTGTACCTAGTTTAGGACAAAAATCAAGAAATGTTAACTTTTCCGCAGATTTAAGAAAATTTGTCGTACATTTATATTCTACTCAACGCCAATTTGCAGTATCACAAATTCGATAAATGAAGCAGGTTCAATCCTCACCCGTTAGTAATATGCTTGCACTTGCAACAGGAGTTTTTTCTTGCCAACCATTTGTCTTATAACAAGCTATTTTTCGTAACTCAGCGGAAAAGTTAACGTTTCTTACTTTCAGTCCGTAACTAGGTACAAACTTTCTAAGAACCTCCCATACGCCTTTCTGAGTAGTTGTTTGAGTACCGAACTACCGGTAAATTTGGACTTTACTCTGCTGTCAAAGCCCTTATGGGCTCTTGGACTATCATCAACTATAAATCAACCCAGATCCAAACCATACCAATCTATCCACAGATCAATACTAACGGTCCCATGGATCGAGCTCGGCGGCTCGGTCTGCATAGAGTGCGTGCAAACAGGCCACAAGGCCAACGTGGAGTTCATCACGAAGCCGTTCTACGGGGGCAAGAAGCACCGCGTCACGTGCGAGGTGTTCGCGGGCGCGGACAAGAAACCCTACTACATGGCTCAGGGAGAGTGGAACACCAGGGTGGACGGACGGTGGACTGAAACCGGGGTGAGGCACTGTTAGGGTGCAGTACGACTAGCACAAGATCAAAACCAAAAACATGGATTTGCGGGTGGTAGGACCTTGTGCAGGGTCCGTCCGGATCGCTACCACCATCTTATCCATTAACCTACCGCCAAACAGCAGTGTCCGCATTGTTGTGTTCCGGTTTGGGGATAAGACAGCCGGTGAAATGACTAGCATAGAGGCATTCCATCTTAGCCTCAGGGTTGGCAACGCATTTGCAGTCTTAGGATTGCATTGCAGTCTTGTGATTGCGAATGTCTATGGGTCACAGTTTCCACTTACCATCAGGTGGCCTGTGTGCTCGTTTGTCTACTCGATGCCATAAAAAAAAAAAAAAAAAAAAAAAAACACATACATAAACTTACGCCTTTATTCCCAGAGTGGGGTAGGCAGAGCTACAGAATTTCCAACAACTATAAAAACTTTTTGATAATTCTGTAACCACATTTTGCACACTTAGGCGAAGATGTTTACCAGTGTATTAGTGACAGTTTGCAAGCCCATCGCCTAACCAGTACTACACGCCTTTATTACCTTAGTCGGCTTTTACGACATCCACGGAAAGATACGGAGTGGCACTATTCTAATCCGGCTACCACACGGGTTTTTTTTTTTGAAGGGAAGGGAACTTTTATCGTTTTTTTTTTATGGCATAGAGTAGACAAACGAGCACACAGGCCACCTGATGGTAAGTGGAAACTGCGACCCATAGACATTCGCAATCATAAGACTGCAATGCAGTCCTAAGACTGCAAATGCGTTGCCAACCCTGAGGCTAAGATGGAATGCCTCTATGCTAGTCATTTCACCGGCTGTCTTATCCCCAAACCGGAACACAACAATGCGAACACTGCTGTTTGGCGGTAGGTTAATTTACGGGGAATTCAGTAAATTGGCCACATGACATGAGTACTATTTTATTTTACACGTCGGTAATATGGAGTGAATCCACTAGCGCTTCGGCCAAGACCGTCCTTGCGGAATAGAAGCGCCACAAGAAACTCCAGGGTGGACGGATGATGGATCGCGGCCGTGGTAATTGCCATCCACACTTCTTGCTCCTGCTCTATTTGGCTCTCGATTAATAAGTAAAAGGGCCAAATGGGTCTCTATTGACTGCCATAATTATTTTTAGTCATAATCTGTTTACAGTGATAATTTTCGCAAGTCATAATGCATTTTTCTAAGGACACGGTTATTTTTTCTGGACATTTATAAAACTAACCTAACCTAACCTAACGAATCTACACGATAAACGTTTATTAAAAACTGTAACTTCACCCTGAAAGAAGTTATGACAAAAAAATGTATGACTAACAATACATTATGACCAACGATATCGCTCCTTTAGAATTATAGTGACCTAATTCAAAATTTTTGGCGTTCGACTTAGAGTCATAAATTTATTACTGTAGAGACCTATCTTATCTTATCTTATCTTATCTTTTGGATGGGGTCCTTACGGATACACTTCGACCCTATGGGATCTTTTGTGTAATTACCCCTCTTTTAGCTCTTAATCCAATGCAGCCTCCACCCCTTCCAAATAGCGGATAGTGGAGTGCAATGGCAGAGCCTTGAAATCGTTCGGTTCTGGGTAGCCACAACCGAGTATTTTCATTCTTACTCCGCCGAGTGCGTCACATTCACACAATAAGTGTAGAGACCTAACTCGAAATCCAAAATTTGCTAATTAGGTCACTATAATTCTAAAGATGCGAATTATGTATGGCAGTCAAAGGGATCCGGGGCCAAATATATCACATCAGCTCCACATCGTCCATGGAGATAACGGTTTCTGGTGTGTTCCAGCGCTCGGAGGTTCTATTCGAGGTGGCGAACATGAAACCGCGGCGCAAGCGCGTGGCGCCGGTGTCCCGGCAGGGCGCGCACGAGGCGCGGCGCGTGTGGCGCCACGTGACCGCCGCGCTGCGCGCCGCCGACACCGAGCAGGCCACGCGCGCCAAGCAGGCCGTCGAGCAGGCGCAGCGCGACCAGGCGCGCGCGCGACAGGCCACCGGCGACAAGTGGGACACACAGGTACCGCGCACAACTCATTATGTGGGTCATACACGTAGGGTGGTCCACGTTTGTATGGGAAAAAATCAAAGTGCAGTTAAAAGTCACGGCACCCGCTTATTTCGTTACTTATGTTTTAAAACGAATCTAAGTGAACTTTCAGTTCTCTACGTCAAGGATAAAGCGGTGCTCAACGACCTCATCGTTTGCACATCCGGATTGCGAATATCCAAAAACCGATGTATCCGAAAATTTGTTACTGAAAGTTTTCGTGTAATTGAACATTATCTATTATAATATTTAATCATATTTAATATAAATAACTTCGAAATACTAGTTTTTTTCACGTAAGAAACTTACTCCTTTTAGAACTTTGGCACTCACTATAACTTAAACTCTTAATCCTAGCCTATTGTTAAAAATGCTTTAGAGACTTTTTATTCAATAGTCCAGTTTACGTTTGGAACAAAAAAATAACTCTTAACAAAAAAACATTTTTAATAATATTGTATAAAATTTTAATTTAAATAAATGTTGATGTCCTTTAAGCACCATTTTGCACTTAAACTAGGTAACTATATTTTGGGTATAGTAATAAGGTAGTAGGAAGTAATAAGTTACCGGGGTGCCCTGGTTCAAAATCAACAAAAATGTTTTTTGAACCACCCTAATACACGGATTTAGGTTCAGACATACCCAAAGTTAACGTGTTTAAGGCCTAATTCTCTGGCTGAACCCACATCCGCATAAACGGCGTCAGGTCTACTTTAGTGCTATCAAATAAAAACATAACTTATATGCACACAAGCCCTTAACTATTGACCACAGGAGAGACAACTTTTGTTTTTGTGATTGTGTATGACCCATGTAGACCCCGTTATCTTGTCGCACTGACATTACTTTTCACTAGAGCGTGAATGCTTTTTTTATCGACTATCTAAATGTCGATAGTGTATGTCACTGATAATTTCAAAGAGGTGTCACTAGGTACTACTTATTAGTTTCTGACCCACTGAAAAGCATGAACGGGGTGAATAAGTAGGTGTAACGTTGCGGTTTTATCATTGACTTGAATAAACCCAAACTCTGAGAACTGGCAACAATCTTAGTATATTTTTAAGGCTGGTAACGAGATTGACACTAAATGTCAATTACACATTTCTTATCTGGTTTGGCATTGGGGTTGTCAGCCTTGGATTTTCTACGCGATTGTAGGGAAATAAAATGAACTTCAAGATTTATAATATTATGTTTATTTCCATTAATGAATGGAAGTATTTGCTGAAATAAAGTTTTGTAGAGATTTAGGTTTCAGAAAGAACATTGAATGCTTCTTTGACAGTCAAGTGATTTATTGTATTGAAAATCAATAATACCACAGTTGGAAATTAACTCGTTTCAGGGTAAATTCTGGGGTAAATATTGTGGGAGAATTTCTTCATCCGAGGGTGCTCCAGGGTTCTCCGTCATTGTGACCTTCCGCCATATTGGCTAGATTCAGCTTATAACAAGCGCTCCAAGATGACTTGCAGGAGAAGCTTGAAACATCTTGTGCAGGACGGAGGTCCGAGTTGTGATAAAAGTCTTCAATGGCTTATGTGGCAAAGTAGCAGCCGATTTAAGTATTATTTTGTGGCAGTAACAAAATCGTAAGTAGATATTTCATAGGAAGAATTCATGTGCATCATGTACCTAACTTAGTTTCTTAACCTCGTGGTTAACTTTCAGTTCACCAAGAGGGTTCTGTATGCCGGGACGGAGGGAAATACAGCGTTTGAGATAATCTCTATTGGATAGTCTCCGGTAAGCATCTCTGATCTGCTTTACTGTCCTCTCCGCTAAACTTCTGCCATGTGCATAACCTAATCGAGGCAATTTGGTTCTTTCCAGCTGGATGGGAATTTTGAATGCTCAGAAATTTTGATGCTGAGAATTTAGAATTTAATTTAATTTAGAATGAGGAGAATTTTGAAGGCCTGATAATTTTGAATGCTGAACTATTTTGAAGTTGAACCTTTTGCATCAACCATTTTGAAGCTCTTCAAGTTAGGATATCTTACTGCTTGCACCGCCTGAACATTCTATCTTCGCGTGCTTGCTTTGCGGCTTGCAAATGGAGTTTGCATAGAGTCGACGCCCACAGCACCGCTTCGACTCACACTGCCTGGATCCTGTCTGCAGCCGGACAACCTTGTGCAGTAAGGTTACTTACTTCCGATTGAGGTCTGTGAATTAATTATTTAATTTATGATTTAGAGAAGTAGGATTTAAAAGTAAATGGAATATTGGAATTGATGGCATTAGGTTCCTTAGGGACTAACTTACTTTAGATTAGATAATTGTGAACTTTTATTAGAACCACAACGTTTATGCACGACCCATGCTTTCACTGAGCTACAATAATTTAATGTCTGGTCGTTTCAAAGCAAAGGTTTGCAATTAACAAAAATAATTTTGGCTTGTATAAAACAGGAGTAGAAATAAAGTTTGTGTTCAACTTACTAACTGGTTTCCTTTAGCTCCATTGAATGGTCCCACTTTTATCCTGAGGTCACGCCGGACATTTGTTTTATGGTTTTCTGAACATTAAGTACATTTCGTTTACAACGTGTTTCTTCCATTGGCCGGGTCAGGAAGGCACCTTGCGTGCGCCATACTGAACCACTTTCTCTATGCGGGCTAACCCTGAAATCTCAAAAACATTTTTGGACTTTTCATACATTACGAGTTTTACGAGAGACACAACCAATAAATAAATAGCAATTAAATAAATTCCACAATTAAACTAACACTATTCCAAAGAACTGCACGTTATAGTGTCTGTCAATGTGACATGCAATTGCAAATCATTTATCTAAGGTTATCGCTTCTCGTAAGGCCAATAAGGTTATGTACTTATTTGTAAACAAAAAGTTTTAATTGAAATTGAGTATATACACTTAAAAGGCGAAAATTCAATTGCATTATATAAACATCGATATCAAGTAGGTCGATAAAAAAATCATTCACACTCTACTGAAAAATAATATTTATGCGACAAGATAACGGGGTCTACTCATATGTGCAGCAACACCGGAGTCACCTTAGGATCGGAAATTCGGATCGATATTTACCTAATCCGAATTTCCGATCCTTGCAATACAGTTTTGTTTTTGTACGTATACGAGCTGCATTTGTGTGCAAATTTCCCCCCCGCAAGAAATGACAGAACTATTTGAGTGTAATATTCATAGCTAAGGCGGACTCAATATTAATTTATTAATAAAATTCCCGGGATTTCGGAATAAATAAATTACGCCATCATAAATTCATAATTAAGTATTTACATTCGCCATTTGAAGTTATTTTCTATATAAAGAATTACCAATAATGTTATTTAATTTACCGGTAACTCATCTAACCTAACCTAACGAAGTCCGAGGAGCAAATTGACGGTACGTTTTATCCTAAATGTAAAATAATTAAAATTAACGTTTTGTACAATCCCGGAATCCCGGAACTAATATTTTCAAGAAGCCGACGCCATATTCACTTAAATTTTTTCGGGATTTTACCAACTTTAGGTAAATAAATATCGATCTGAATTTCCGATCCCTGGTAATGATGACACTAATACATAAACAATTGAACAATACACCGACAAAACTTGCGCACTTCTAGCAACTTTTTTTGGTTAACTGATTTGTTGCTCAACGGATCCGAATTTTGAACGGACAAGGGGACTCGATGTTGGTAAACAAATCCGACAATTACTTTACAATAAAATATACGAATTTGGTGTCTTAATGCAATAGAACAGCAATAATATTTGCGGGTGGTAGGACCTTGTGCAGGGTCCGTCCGGATCTTTACCACCATCTTATCCATTAACCTACCGCCAAACAGCAGTGTTCGCACTGTTGTGTTCCGGTTTGGGGATAAGACAGCCGGTGAAATCACTAGCATAGAGGCATTCCATCTTAGTCCTCAGGGTTGGCAACGCATTTGCAGTCTTAGGATTGCACTGCATTCTTGTGAATGCGAATGTCTATGGGTCACAGTTTCCACTTACCATCAGGTGGCCTGTGTGCTCGTTTGTCTACTCTATGCCATAAAAAAAAACGATAAAAGTTCCCTTCACCGTGTAACAACAATGTAAATTATTTCCAGCTGTTTAGTCCGAAGGGCGAAGAAGCCTGGGAGTACAACGAGCCGCTCAGCAAGCGGCACGCGCACGCGCAGCTCAAGTCCACCGACAGCGGCGAGAACTCCAGATAATGCCCCCGCAGCCTGCCTGGACTCGACTCGAAGGTAGACCCGACTGGCTCGATCTCTACTGAAGCTCGCATAAGTCAAATTCTGAGAGACTCATGGATGATACAGATGTAATTTTATATTTAAAGGGTTACGAGACATTTTAATTAAATTGTTTATGCGTTCTTTGTTTTTATTTATGTGTTATATAAAAAAAAAAGTGTAAGAGTTTGTGAGATTTAGATTCATGTGGGCACAATTTTAACGGGACACATTGATGTCATTAAATGGGTAAAAATCAAAATAAATGTCCAGTTAAAGAGAGTTTTGTCACCGTCACGAAACTGTTGGTTAACTTCAAACATACGTCAGTTGTAATGAAATTGTAAGGGGGCTTCTAAACGAGCAACATTTTCACGGGAATGTGTGGCCGGCAACTATACGCATCTTGCTCTAACATACGAAGCAAGAGTAAGATAGCATTAGTTGCCGGCCACAAATTGCAGCAAAACATGGCCCGTTTAGAAGCTCCTTTAGTTAGACATCATTTAAGTAACATTTAAATAGTAACCTTATGTACATTTATTTTGATTTTTACCCAAATAGAAAAATGTCATGCTCCCAATTTTACACTCGAGCATTTACCTGAGCGCTCGCTAGAATCATTGACGAAATGCGAGTACAGATTGATCCTTCAGTGAAAATTTGCAAATGCGATGCAGCCCCGTTGCGGGGCTATCGTTCTTGGACGGGTTGCCCTTCCGGTCTCTGCTTAACGAACCTGACCCATCTATAATAGTTCTAGTAGCCTGTATTGTGTCATTTTGCAACTTTGTCCTGTTGAAATTGTGTCGATGTGAAACTTAATGTGTAATAAAGTCGAGATAGTAAAAGTTGTGCTAAATGTAGGGTAAAGAACCCTACTGTTGCCCCCCCAAATTAAGTGCACGTTCAGCGTTATGTCGGCGTCTTACAGCCGTACTCAGAGACGTCAATTGAATTGAATGCTTGTGTAGTGGAGTGTTGTCTTTATTATATTGCTATAGCAAAGAAAGTGACAGCTGCAACTTTAATCAAGCATTTAATTTGATAGACCTCTCACTGTGCGGTAGTAAGCAGTGACGATCCTTTGAAACAAATGTCATGTTTTTGGGTGCAAAGGGTGGTGTTTTACTCTACTCGTGTTTCTTCTGTGCCGTAGCACAATTTTCCTTTTTTGTCGCTCAGTGCGTCTTTTTCATATCTAATTTGTTAAAGGAAGACTCACTACCCGACAAAGAACTGGACTAACGAAACTAGTCTTATTGTTATGAAACAAAGAGAACTGGCAGTTCACAAGTCGTTATTTTGGTGAATATTAACAGTTTTTGTTTTTAAACAAACTTTTCCTTTGGAAATAAATTCTGTATTACTTATTATAATTTTTCGCACTGTTATTGGTATAGGACCATCTAGGTCTACGGCATTTTCGTAATACCAAATTAAACCTCGACATTTATAATATTACGATTAAAAAAAACGCTTTAAGGAAAATGTACCTGTCCCCATACAAGAGCGCATTTTCATCGTCGTACAGTAGAACACAATGAATATGGCGTGTCGTGAATCTTCGTTCGCGCAGACACGAACAACGATTCCGATGATTTCCGAAAGCACTATTAAAACCCTCGATCAGACTAGTACGTAATAGTTATAAGGTGCAAATTAAATTGCATCTATTTTTTCCATCTCACTCACGCACGCTTGACTGCTGACTGAATGACACGAGGGTGCGAGTCAACATGGCGCCACTAATAACCATAAGCCATATTAGTTGTGTCTTACTGTACTTACGGCCAATGCTTACACTCTGTTTCATCTATGATTCCTAAGACAGCTCATTATAAACACGTATTACTCTTGTTTCTTTAACTTTACGTAAATGGGTGGATCAACTTTTGGTTGTTGTTAGTTTAGTTTAGTTTAGTTTATTTATTCATCAATGTAATATTACAATATTAGTTGCATTGCATGTCAAAAAATACGAAATTACATTGAGATCGTCAAACATAAATACTAATAATCAAAGAATACAAAAATTGAAAAATAACTATAACAACAACAATTACACATCTAATAAATGGTCTCTCGTCCGATGTCAATATAATGTAGGTACAAGAATTAATAAAGTCAACACAATAATAAATTTACATTTCCAGTTCCATATATTCATCCACGGAGTATAATGGTTTCTCAGCTGATGCTTAAATGCTTCGTCGGTTTGTACATCTTTAAGTTTGGCGGGTAGACGCTCATAGTACGTTATTCTGTCCTGTGAGCCAGGAGACAACTGGGATACAATTTCTTAGAAAAAAAAAATACTGCTGGCACGCTCAGGAGAAAGGCCATAAAAGTATGGGTTTGTAATTGCAAATAAACCTGATTTTTAGTGGACTTATATCCTTTGAAATCATAGTTTTAAAGAGTGACCCAGGAGACGACACCATGGCAACCCGCTACAAAGAAAAATTGGTTTCGTCCACTTTCACAACTAAGATTTCATAACTGGTTATGAATCAGGATTTTTTTTCACTGTTTCTTAACCAGTTATTAAACAAGACTTTTTCCATTTTCATAACCAGAAATTGGGTAGGTTTAGGTTATGTTAGTTTTGCAGCAGGCCCGGAGGGCCAAACCACCCAGAAATAGGAGCTCCGCGTGAGCGAAGCTCCGTCGACACTGTCCAATTGATTTGAAATAAGAGTGGTGTATAGTGGTACCTAGGTTCTGGTTACGAAAATGGAAAAAAAGTCTTGTTTAATAACTGGTTATGAAACAGTGAAAAAAAATCCTTATTCATAACCAGTTATGAAACTTTGGTTATGAAAGTGGACGAAAGGAATAATTTGATTGACCCAAATACTACATTGTTACACACCTCGCGACGCCGTTCAGGGACCTAAATAATTAATCGCCTATTTTGTACCTCGCATTTGAGCGTAGTAAGTGATTGAAATTACGAAATACGGCTGCCACAGGAATCATCCTAGATGAAACAGGTATCAGTTCTGTATGCAAGGTTATATCCAAATAGGGTATTTGACAAGAGTGAAATTAAATTGGTTTTTCATTAACAACAGATAAACATTATAAAAATAGTAGGAAAACATGAATATTTTATTCATGTTTGCTATTTTAAGATTTTTAAATTCATAAAGTCACAACATAGTAATCCCTGTAATTCCATAGTAACGGAGCGTTTTTGATGTTTCATAAAAAGAAGCTGATTTGACTTTTGTCAAATACCGTATTTAATGACATTGATTCAACGTATCCTGGCCAAAACTGCGTTCGTGAACCATATCCTATGCTGAATTTGGAAAATATATTGTAAAAACAATGTATATATCCGAATTAAAGTCGGCGTCAATAGAACTTGTAAACGATGTAAACAAATTAGTACTGTTTGACACATAACCTCAAATATTCACCAAGCGTGTTTTTATTCAAAATAACGTAAATGAATAGTTATTTAATCTTAAAATTAATGGGAAAATAATGATCTAGTGTATAAATCATTGCAAAGACCTCACTTGTTCTTTAAAAGTACGTGATTATCGTGTAATCATGGTGAATTGGTTCGTTGGTTTTGTTTACATCTTTTGCAAGTTCTATTAACGGCGACTTTAGGCACAGTCAGCGCTTCGGCAAACCACGCGCGTGTTCGGAAATACGAACAAAATCTTGGTGCGTTACGAAACGACCAATCAGATTGGTCGAACCATCTGCGTGTTCAACCATTTGTGCGTAGTATACAGTCTGATAGGCGTAAACTATCGCCTAAGGCCGCTTCCTCACTTGGCGGTATGCGTGCAGTAAAACTTACTGTCGGCATAAACGCTGCTCGTTGATTGGTAGACGCCACTAGTTGCTTAGCAACCCGTACCTATTCCGTGTTTTACTGCAAGCATACCGCCAAGTCAGGAAGCGGGCTTAGGGTAAAGCAAATTACCGGGTCGTGTAGATACACAGTGCCGTGTAACAACGCCTTCATGTCATTCCTATTCTGATCTCTACGTGGAGGACATTCGATTTAATATTGCTCTTTATAATGAAACAGCACCGTGTATCTATGCGACGCGGCAATGTGCCTTTCACGGTGCCATTTCACGTAAAATGTGGCCAGGCCCTAAGCGTCTAAACTGCCGACTGCTGTTACACAAGACCAAAAATCCAGAATCCAGCAATCTAAGGACAAGTACTAACCATGAGTAGATTAGTGCGTCTCGCTCAAACTTTGCAAAGTGCACCGCCTCGTTCTCCCTCTCTCTTTCTCTCTCTGAAGGCTTTTAAAGTGTTAAAATTACTAACTATGGGCAGCTTATTATAATTTATTGTATCGTATGGCTAAATTTAAGCAAACTTAAACCTTGTTTATTTTTAATATCATGTTGAACATTATAGTTTTTAAATGAACATGGTAGGAAAAAGGCATGATGGTAATATTATAAAGTTTATTACAGTGAAAGTCATTCGCTCTGTCTTTTTCACGTCGAAATGTGAACTAGAGTTGGGCCACACGCTGCTGTTAATATCAGTCTTTTTTTCTCCAACATGTTTGCCTGACTTTATATCATAGATAATTTGATTTTTTCATGCGGCAATATTCTTAGATTTTGTTTCACGTCTCGGTAAGTTGAGTGAGTTAGCCATTTTTATTTTGTGATAAAAAATTAAGTAATTCACCGTTTTTTTGTCACATACAGATAGTTTGATAATCTGAAAGTGCTTTAAAATCTACTTTTTATTCCAGAAGGTTAAAGAATTTCTAGGAAATAATAGAAACACATTTTAAGAGGTTATTTTAGAGTTAAAATATATCAGTCTCAAGTTGCATATAGACAGTTTCAACGGGATATAGATGCAACGAGACTCTTTTTCAAACGTTTAGGTTGCTTTAGATGCCTAAGAGGCAAACCACCCCGAAATAGGAGCCCCGCATGGCAGGACTTCGTTGCATTCGTCGTTGTGAGATGTATTTATATTGTACTCATTTGCATCACATTGAAATTGTGTCTCATTGTGATTGTGTACATATGAAACTTAATCATTTCAACTTTGTGGAACAGAATAACTAGAAGGATATAATGTATGTAGAATTGGGTTGTCTAGGTGGCAATATAGAATACTGGCCAGGTAATATAAAAGTATAATTACAAACTATAACGCATTCACTGCCGGCAGCAGGTATAAGCGTTATCCTGATTTTCACACAGTGCCTTGAACGCGTATGTGCGTTTTTCCAGTATGCGGGCTTCGGAAAGACCTCCGGAAAGATCTGGGCAAAGGGTCGGCAGCGAATGTGTTAAGAGGATTGTGCATCGCGTAGCTGTCAAAATTTCTCATTCCCTAAATCGAATCCATTTCTACGATTCTTGTACAAATTATGAAAAACAAGGTTTGTACGTTTCCGTTCTTTTTACACGACTGCCCAAAGAAAAGAGTGTAATGTTTTCATTTTGTTTCTTTCCAATGTTTTCTTGAACAGGAAAACATATAAACCTAGTTTTATATTGTGGCTACAACATATTCATAGATCTTAAAATCGTTGATTTAGGGTTTGAGAAACATCGCATTTTATTTTGAAAATTTTCGACTTCGCAGTCCTCTTAAATGTTTTGTGTAAAGTCAAGATTGCCGTTCGCTTTATTCCGTTTAAGAAATATTATAGTCAGTTGGCGTTCTGGATTTTACAACAAAATGGCCTCTAAGTAATTTCTCAAGGGTCTAGTTTTTGTACTGCACTTACGAGTAAGCAATAAAGATATTGGTTATTCCAAATGTTTATTCTAGAGTAGAGGCCGATATTTGTAGAACTAGAATGGATAGACTCAAGTTGTTAACTTCAGTTTCATGAAGACTTATGTTGTGATAGGGGAGAAGATACAAATCTAGTGACTCATGTCTCGTGGCCACCTTTTTTAAATACTCCTATGTCTCTAATCTAACCTCTTTGTAACTTCTCAACCTCTATGGCCTATATAATTGTAAAACAAGCAATAATTGTACATAGTTCATTAAATCGTAATAATCGCATTGTTTTTTTGTAATTTTTCAACACACTAAGCACAGGCGATTATTAAACATAGCAACACTGGGTTCAAGTGTTAAAAATTGACAAGGCTATGTTGCCATGATATCTACACTTTTGGTGTAAAATGTAATGAATTTTATTTCACGACGAAATATAGTTTAGTGAAAAGACTGAGATTGTTCTAACGAATAGTCAACGACGGAAACAGACGACACGTGCAAATATTATATCATTAAATCACATAGAATTAAATATTTAATTGCATAGTGATTACTATCATGTTATATATTTAAAATAAAATTTAAATTTAAAAACTTGTTTTTATTTATTACACCACAATAACAACTTTATTTTCTAACTACACTTATTTCTTTGGACTTCAATAAGCATCGCCTAAAACTTTTGACAAATGAAATCAAAATGCTGGGTCAAATTCAGTAGTTAAAAAAAATATTATACTTGCTTACAAGGAATTTCAACTTCAAAATCACTGGTAATACTTTATTCTCCTTTAGCATACGAATAAAACACAATAACGATAATAAACCTTCCCAGTCCAGTTTCTCGCGAAGGTTGCCAAGCAACCTAAAGCTACCCAAAGCTGCAATGTACCGTTTCGTAAAAAGGCAGCCCACGTCCCAAGTAAATCCACCAATTCTTCTTTTCATTATTGTTTAATAATTTGAATAAATGAATACAAAAGTAAATACTTATTGGATCCTTTATTATTTAACTGAACCAGAAAAATCATAAGGAATATTAAAATAAATATTCCGAGCGACGGAGCATGTAAGCCGAGCATGACAGTGAGGTGCCGTAGTTCACGCCCACTCTCCTCTTTTGTCCCTTTCATCTACATACAAAAGTGAAAAAGAGAGACCGCTATACTAGCTCTTTATCGTGGACAGGGTATAGTTGATACTTGTTATTTACCTTATTATGTGGACGCACCGAGTTATATCATATTTTTTTCGTCTGCAGTTTGCAATTTTCCTTTTTTGAAAACCAAATTTCCCAACATGTTCCACTGCCCACAAAATAAATATCCCCTTTCTTCCCTTGACCCTTCTATTTATTAATAAAATTTATAGTATCTTACTACTTTTCTACTCATTGTAACAACTTTTTTTTACAACTAAGTATATACTCGATCTACTCATCCATAGTTCCTTATCATTCCCGTATAAACAGACAATTAAGCGAAATATTTTACCTAGTAATAATTTATTAGTATCTAGTAAAATATTTCGCGATTTCCTTAATTTTTGAGACAAAAATGCCATGAAATACTTGACTAATGGTTAAGCACTCATGCGGATTGAGAATTTAAAAAAAAGTTCTCTATTAATATTGGTCTATGCGTCACAGACTTCACAATCACGAATACCCTTATAATTATAATCTGTGGTGTTTTGGTTCGGAACTTCTTATCTTAACCAGTGTTACCAGATTTAGAGGTTTTCCCTAAAACTTAGAGGTTTTTCTAGGTCGTTGAGGTTTTTTCGAGGTTTCGATATCACTAAATCTGTCTAGGGGATTTTCTGAAGGATTCTCACAATTCTTACCAACTGTGAATTTCTTTTAAAATCGGTCAATAACACTACTACACTGACAATTTGGACAAATTTTAAGGAAACTTACGATTTTGTAGTTAAGTTCAATGTACCAATAAGTACTTACCTAATAAGTTCTAATAAAAACTTGATATCAATTTAGTATTTTAGTAACTGTAAATATTATGTAGCTTGTATGATATAATCCTTATATTTTAGATAAATATGATATACAAAAATGGTCAGAGGTTTTTTATCAATCGTACTCTAGAAACTAGGAGTTTTTTAAATACATCTAGGGGGGAAGGTGCAAAAAATCTGGCAACACTGATCTTAACTTTCAAGTACCTAACCTAACTTCTAATCAAATCAAATCAATCATTCTGTGTGTAGATGACATTGTGTAGAAGTAAATAAACCACAAATTGCATAGACATATTTGTTTGACTGTGTAGTGTTGCTGACTTAACGTTTTTAACTGAGCGGAAGTGTAGTTCTTATTGTTATGAAAAATTACTGAAATACCCCAATCGCGATGACGAAATATTTGTAAGTGTTTTACTTAGTTTTACGATACAAATATTAGGTAAATACTTATTACTCGCAGCTCCACACAAGCGCAAAAGTTGGGTCAATCTAGACCGCGTCGTAGAGGCACGTACCGTTTTTTAATTTCATTTATTTATTTACTGACTACGAAAAATAGCGCTCTTAAAAGTAAAATATTCTCATCAGAGATTCTTGTGAACGTATGTAACAACAATAATATAAACAACTTTAATAAATAAATTATGCAAAAACAAAGAAATAATTAATGCTAAAACATTTTAACCTAAAAAATACCATTGCTGCATCGATACTCGTATCAGTCATATTATCAGCAATGATTACCTACTATAAGTAACTAGCTGTAAGTGCCTACCATGCGCCCGTGGCTACGCCACTAACTAAAATATCTCGGAAACCTTCGTAGACTCATGCACAACACTTTGCTCAAGATCATTACGATTCTATAAAGGACATACAAACTTTCATTTTTATTTCTAAGTAAAGATACAAATTCAATATGTACCCTTACAACATGGCGGAAAAATGCTACCATCCTGGGTATGTCATGTCTATCTGTCACCGCTCGTTTTGACATATCATATCACATAGACTAACAAAACAGAATGAACATAGTTCGCGGTATTAGGGGCAGTAGTTTTTTCACTACTACGTTATAGTAGCTTGTGACTGTACATAATGAATGAAGGGTATTAAACACGAGTGTGGATTTGTGAAACGAGCCGAAGGCGAGTTACATACCCTAGTTTATCTACTCACGTATCCTAAGTCTCCATGATGCATTCAGGAGTCGCATATTATGACCGGCATCGCGGCGTTCTTCAGGGCCACTAACAGTAATTAGGTATTATGACGTTACTTGCTTTGTCACGGATATCAGAAAGAGTCGCCGAAATATGGTTTAAATTCAACAAATCGATCAATTTTATACAACAAAACAAATTTTAACCGGTAGGTAATGGCGGAGATTGAACAGTTTTCTGGCAGCTGTCATAGTTTTTTTTTAATTCAGAGATAAACTATGTATAGTCTATACTTTTAGGCATTTAAAAAAATGTAAACAAAAGAACCACGTGATATAGTTCGTCACCCAATAGAAGTAGACAGTGTTCTGCTTCTATTGGCTGCCGTCATAGTCGTCGTACGTCAAAGTTCGATAAAACAGTTTTGATTGGTTGTTTAACAAAGTCACGTGATTTGGAATGTTTACATTTTTTTAAATACCTAAAAGTATAGACTATAGAGTCGGCTCCAACTATCATATCGTTCGATATCTTACTTACGTGCGACATTTGTCAAATTTGTCTTTTGTCTTCTCCACTGATATAAAATTAGAGGTCAAATCAAATTTCTTTGTTTTTCCAAGATGTTCGAAATTTTAATGAAATAATATTATCGAAGTCGATTTATGTTGCTTACATATGCAGCACGGTCATCTCCTGTCACAAGTAGAGTAGTATCGTCAGCGTAAAGAATGCATTTAGATGATGTGGCTAGAGGAAGATCGTTCACGTAAAGTAAAAATAACAAGGGTCCTAAAATACTCCCCTGGGGAACTCCAACGCGATCATAGGTATATATCTCATCCGGTAGTCTTATCAAACTAGGTTTTGTGTCATGGGCTCCCCTACTAACAGGGGTTTACGAGGACAATAAATCAAGCTGTCAAGTTGTCATCTTCAGGGGAAAAAACATCAATAGATAGTTATTCTGAATTATGTAGTTGCAGAAAACTCTCGTAAACCGAAGTGAGGCGAGATCGGGGCGCTAAGTTATTATAGTATAAAGTAGGTATATTACATGTTACTTGTTTATTTAATAGACAGCATAATATTCAATAGTTTGGTCATTAAAGTTTCAGAAGAGAATATTAACTTGTTTTAAACAAGTTAATTTCCAGGTTTTCGTTTTCGAACTCAGGTAATTTTTGTTTAAATTAATTGGAGTTATAATTTCGTAATAAAGTATTGAAATACGTATTTATTATATATGTATTTTGGGTAAGTTTGGAGAGAGGATAGGTTTGGTTCACACTTGAGGCTTGATTTTAGAAATTATTCCCAATTATCTGGTGCATGCAAGCAAAGCCGCGAGCACTCAACAGCTAACAATATATTTTTTGAAATGTGATAATTAAGTCCTTTGATTTGATACCCGACACGGCGGCATGTCTTTTTTAGTTCATCGTAAGTATTTCCTCTAGAGGGCGCCATATTCCATTTAATATGATGCAACATAGCTATAGGCTCTGTGGCATCATATTAAATGATGCAACATAGCTATAGGCTCTGTGGCATCATATTAAATGCGGATGATGAAGGCGCTTCCAAAGATACCTCATTTGTCAAAATTATTAGAAGCTTAGAAGTTATGAGGGAACAGATGAACATACCTACATAGTATAGTATGATTGTATAGTGTGATTATGTACTAACATAATCACATACATAGGTACCGGTCGAAATCACAACCCTCTTTTTGCTTCGCCGTAGTCGGCTATTAATAGCCAGTGATTATCTTGAACGAGAGATATACATATTATAAATATATAATACTTAATGAAATTGGCAAACATCTACACTAATATAATAAAGAGAAAAGATTTGATTGTTTGTTTGTTTGCATTGAATAGGCTCCGAAACTATTAGACCTATTTGAAAAAAACTTCCACAATTAGAATCCTACATTATTCCTGATGAACATGAACATAAGCTAATTTATATTTTCTGCGCGGACGAAGTCGCGGGCAACAGCTATACTTAATAAATTGTTTATCTTACAGAACCATCAGAAGGATTCAACGCGGTCCTTTTTTGAAGATATTCATTGATATAGCACCCTGTCCAAAGGGTTATAATATAGTATCTGATATCATTGAGATAGATAAATTGGCTATGATTCGTTTTAGACTGTATAGTGACACCTCACCATATAGCAGCGGCGGCGTTGCCAACAATATAAGTATTGAAATATCATCAAAAAAACATGAAAAGGCAAATGACTGTGCGACCAGAATCAATGTAAAAAGTAAGGAATTAATATTTTCAAAAGACCGCGTGTGCTCAGAGGATTGGTTAACCTGGGAACATATTGGTTGTTTACAGTTTGGCGGAAATCCGAACGTTGTGACAGAAATAACCGCTTATGCATATAATGTAGCAACAATGGGATTTGCGAAGCTGTATGACGACACAGATTTGACTGACTTCGAGCTACATGCTGAAGGTGGCAGTGTCTCAGTGCACAAAGTGTGCTTGGCTGCTCGTAGTGATGCGTTCATGAGTATGCTCATTGGGCAGTGGAAGGAGGCAAAGGAGGACCGTATCCAGCTGAAGGATGTCACTGTGAAGACTCTTAGGCAACTAAAGGATTATATCTACTTGGGTATTCTACCAAACCATGATAATTTACCTGCGTTGCTGGTCCTCGCTGCTCGCTACTTTATTGATGACCTTAAGGCAGAATGTGTAAGATTACTAGCGACAAAAGTTGAGCCTGAACAGTTGGTTTCGCTTCATAATCTGGCTTGTGAGTACAATATACCAGAATTAAGCATTGCTATCTCGCAACTAACTCCAGATGAAGTTATTCACGAAGCCCACTGTCTGGCTAATTTAGCTAAAGACGGAAGTGAAAATGATGATGACCATGGCAAGGATGATAAACATAATGTAAAATAAATAAAATAAAATAAACGTCTCGATATTATTATCTCTCTAAATTTGACTGCACAAAACAAATTAAAAAGTTTTTTCTATTATTATTTTTTGTTTTATTTCCTTGTATGGTTTAGAGTACAAAGTTTACCTAAAAAGAAAGAAGTTGGCCTTGGTGCCAATTTCTTAAGTGGCAACCTTAGCCACCACTTTAAGCAGGTAAAAATTGTACTCATATTGCTAATAATTTTAAAAAAGTCCCATGTTTCTAATAGTTAAATAAAATGCAATTGTTGTTTGTATTAAATTATAGGTTAGATATTAAAGAGATAGTTTGCTAGTTACAAGTGAATCTAAGATAAGTGTGTTAATAAAAATAGAGATGGCGCTGTTAAATTGGTTTCAATGATAGCCAGCTAGAGGGCATTTTTTGACTCTGTACACTTATGGCGGGTGCCTACATTAAAACCTTAACCGTGGATAAAGTTCTGACGTCTTGTTAAAATTTGACACATTTTGTACGTAGCAAATGTCAAGTTTCAACGAGACGTCACAACTCTATCCACGGTTTTCAATATAAGAACGTACCATTAGTAATAGCCCTAAGATCACTTACTAGCCATATCCACAACCCCGTAATCTACGACCCACAGCCGGTCCCGTCGGTCCAGACCCGGAAAATGGACACGACGGTGTTGTTGGTGGAGCAGGCGTCGGCGCCGATGAAGGCGTCGTGAGGTAGGGCTTCAGCGCTGGGGCTGCTGCTGAGCTCCGGGTTTGCAATTCGAATATTCGAATATTCAAATTATTCGAATATCCGACGAAAATAAAATTCGAATTTGGCAATATGACATATCCGAATAAATCGTATATTTTGAATAGTTCTAAAATAGGATTGAAACAATGACTTAAGTACCTTTAATAAATCAGTCTTTCTTCTTACTAACATTAGGAGCAGGGATTATAGTAAAACGGTAAAGTAAACCTGACGTTTTAAATTATTTTTATTTACTATATTTCAAGTATTTTCAAGTTTTGCTCCCTATAACTTTTTATAAGAACGAGTTACACAGTAGCTAGCAAGCGATAAAGTGAGGTCACTCGCTCGCTACCTGCTCCAGGCCTAATCGCAAATTACATTTAGTAAAGAAGAGTTTCAGCAACTAGAAGAAATAACCGACTCTTTGGCCTTCACTAAAATAAAACAAACTTTCTCAGCTTACAAAGCTGCCTCGAATACTCAACAATCGTTCCTGTCTTATTTCAAGAATTTTATTATTATTATTACTTTATTGGTTTTTATTCATAATATCTTTGATTACACAACTTGAAATCCTTTTTTTGCTATATTGTATAAAATATCCAAATTATCCGAAAAATTCGAATTTCAGAAATGGAACTATTTATTTTATTCGAATTTAAAAAATGGTCGGATATTGCAAACCCTAGCTCCGTCCAAGTTGACGTAGTTCAAAGAAGCTGTGACTCCTGGAATTATACGGAAATAAATAAAGATAAAGAAACGATTGGTATTTAATTTTTGATTCGATTTGATCTTGTATCATTAATTAAGAAATAGCACATACAAAACGCTAGTATAAGAACAAAACTTACAAAACATCTACTTACTTTGAAAATCGAAGTTCGAAGTTGCGTTAGAGGCTCCATCCCGCTCTCCCATTCTCGAATGAAAAGTGACAATGATAGCTAACGTAACTTTGAACTTAGAACAACAAAGCAGGGCCTCAGGTGTGCTTTCTAAAATAGACGAACTAAAGTGGAAAAGGAGCAGGGCCCTACTATCAAAACTTCAAAAAACTGCGTTTCAAAGTTACCAGGCCCCTGGCCATTTATTAACAGGAACGCAGACTATATACAAAATCAATTTTCCCCTGCGCCAAAACCCCCTTTACTAAATTCAAACCCTCTCGGAGACGGTTGCATATTTTATTAGGTACTAGTTTTCTTTTCGACTGTTCATTGTTCAGTTCAGAGCAATACCTACTAACCTTTTTTCCATCTGGGAATTGTTATAAACAGTTTGTTTCGCCACCTCGCCAGCCCGAACGGCATATTGTGTTCAGCACTGCTAGCGGCCCAAAGGACCCGTCAGCCTTTTCCCTCGTGTTGCCCTCCCAATTCCAGTCCATTGTCTTCCATTGGAACTTCGCAGGTAATCAGACAGAAAGTAGAATGAATGACCACCAAAAAAATTCGTGTTGTGCCAACTGAGTCGAACATACTGCTTTTTTGCGACTTTTTGTATTTTTATTTTAGATAAGAGTGCCTTATAATATCATTACAACTTTGTTTATTCAAAATTTGCCGAAAATGGGCATGGCTATTGACAATTTATGACAAGTAAATTTTTATTTAACTCTAAAACTTTTTTATTTGTATTAGCTAACTTTTTAAATACTTTTCTGCTTGTTTGAAGAGGAACTTTCTGCATATATGTTGCTGTCTTATTAAACTTTTGTTAATCAGTCTATTTTATGGGGGGAAAGAACGGAAAAACAGGTATATGAATACACGCAGAAATGTCACTCAAAATTAATAAACATTGATTTTCCTACAGAATTCAGAACCTGTGCTGATAACTACTGTAGTATTCCCAGTCATAGAGATGTCGTAAATATAATGTATAGTGGCATAGTGTCTGCTCTCAAGCACGCAGCATGTGTTAGTGGCGCGGTTAGAAAGCCTAGAATTAGAAATAGAATAGTAGGGTGGAATAAACATGTCAGAGAGGCTCACGGGGTGGCTAGAAATAAATTTCATGAGTGGACAGCGCACGGGAGGCCTAGAAATGGTCCATTCTTTGAGGAGATGTGTGGGAGCCGCAAGACATTTAAAACACGTTTGAAATGGTGTCAGGACCATCAATACCAGATTAAAATGGATATACTTGCCTCTCATCACTCTAAGAAAGATTTTCGGGGGTTCTGGAAGGCAACAAATAATATGAAGTTTCGGTCTGGCCTTCCGGTGAGTGTTAATGGCGTAAATAACACAAAGTGCATTGCTGACCTTTTTAAAAATAACTTCGCGGTAAAATCTCTTTTGGGACCCACGGCGGAGGGGATGAGCGATGTTGGGGCAATTACAACAACAATATAGAGCCCGGGATTTACAAGGACGGAAGTAGACAAGGCTATCAAGTCTATATCTGGGGGTAAATCGCCGGGACACGATTGTCTCAGCATTGAACATCTCCAACATGCCGATCCTCACAATATATCGAGAGTGCTAGCAATGTTTTTTAACCTGTGTGTAACGCATTCATACTTACCGGAAGACTTAACGAAAACAATCGTTGTGCCTATAGTTAAGAATAAAACGGGAGACTTGTCAGACGTTAGTAATTATAGGCCAATATCGCTCGCAACTGTTATAGCAAGAGTATTTGACAGTGTGCTTAATACGCGGTTAAACGAGTATGTGGAATTAAGCCATAACCAGTTTGGTTTTCGTCCTGGGCTATCCACAGAAAGTGCGATACTGTGTCTTAAGCACACTGTCAAGTAGGTACTACGTTGACAGAAAGTCGCCGGTTTACGCCTGCTTCCTTGATCTGTCTAAGGCTTTTGACCTGGTTTCCTATGACATTTTGTGGAAAAAATTTGAAGCCATAGAACTTCCTTCTGGAATGATTCAAATCTTAAGATACTGGTATGGAAACCAGGTCAATTGCGTTAGATGGGCGGATGCACTTTCTGAGCCATATAGGCTCGAGTGTGGGGTGAGGCAGGGGGGATTAACTTCACCTACGCTATTTAATTTATATATTAATGAGCTTCTTGAGGCGCTTAGCAGAATGCGTGTCGGGTGCCATGTTGACGACGTTTGCGTCAACAATATTAGTTATGCTGATGACATGGTTCTGCTAAGCGCGTCAGTGTGTGGTATACGCAAACTGCTGGGAGTGTGTGAGACATATGCTGGTACTCATGGCCTAAAATACAATGTCACCAAAAGCCAGTATATGGTGTTTGAGGTCGGACGTGGCAGAACCACCGAAGTACCACCCATTAAGCTTAGCGGGGTGGTCCTTGATAGGGTGGACATGTTTAAGTATCTAGGGCATTTAGTTTCGTGCGACCTCAAAGACAACAAGGACATCGAACGGGAACGGAGGGCTCTGTCGGTCCGTGCTAATATGATAGCTCGTAAGTTTGCGCGGTGTACGAGAGAGGTGAAGATAACATTATTTAGAGCATACTGCACCTCTCTCTACTCGTGTAGCTTATGGAGGCAATACACGCAAAGGGCCTATGGAGCCCTCCGCGTCCAGTATAACAACGCGTTCCGGGTGATAGTGGGGCTGCCCCGTTTCTGTAGCGCATCAGGGATGTTCGCAGCTGCCGGGGTCGACTGCTTCCACACCACCATGCGCAAGCGGGCCGCGTCCCTGGTGCGCCGCGTGCGGGCCAGCCCCAATATCATCCTCAGCATGATAGGGAGCAGGGTTGACTGCCCCTATGTGCGTCACTGCTGTGAGCTACACGCACCTTCTACCTAATTATTAGCATAGGGTACTAACATTTAGGATTAAGAATTATGTAAGTACCTACTAACAATATTTGAGTTGTAATTTTACTTGAAATAAATATATTATTATTATTATTAAACTAGTAAATAAATAAAACAGATGAAAAGCTGGTTTAAGAATGTTCATAATGATTATTATGTGGTGCAGATATTATTCAAGTGAAAAATTATCATAATCGATAACCTTGAAAAGCAAATTGCAGAGGAACAATTTTATCGATTAATAGTCGAACGTTGATTAGTCGTTTCGTTTTGTTCTTGTTTCATTACATTAGCCTTGACACTGTCAAGTTAAGTCATACGTGAAACTAAACGCAATTGTAATAGAGTGGAAACGTTTTTCGTTCTTCGACTTATAATTTGACGTACAAAGTAACATAAACTAGCTCTTGCTCGTACCAGTTAAGGTAGCAAATCCTATTGCTATAATGATATTTCTCAGTTGTTTGAGAATACTCATTGACATGAGAATGACGAAAGCCGAATTCGGCAAATTTTGAGTGCAATCGAAATGTCAAATCGTCAAACCAATCACGCAAAACAAGCAGATGTCACGTTAAATCATGTTAGTCTGTTTAATTGCAACAGCTTATTAATTTGGTGATTCATCTAGTTTTTGAGCAGCTTTGGCTGAAGGAGACCTTAACGTAGTCAGTGTTTGCTGAAGTATTGTAATGTCTAACGACAAAGAAGACACTCTGAACGGGGACTCGGCGGCAGTGAGTGAGCAAACACAAGAAAAACGCATTGGTTGCGCTCATTACAAGCGGAGAGCCAAATTTGTAGTAAGTTTTACAGCTGCAAGTGTTGTAAATAACATATATTCCATGTTTAATTAAAAAATTCTCACAGAGTAACTTGTTTTGTTTTAGAGTTTTTAGTCATCCGTATCTAAATATAAACACAGAGCATTGAAACTTCCGCGTTATTTTTGATGTGAGTGAGATGCAGATTTAGAAAACAAAGCAGTGTCGTGTCACTGACCTTGCTTGTTTTTTTTTTGGTAGAGATTTATGGCCATGGAAACATGCCTGCTGATGGGTACAAGGGTTAAGTAGCCTATTGTGTCAGTGATTTTTATTAGATATTGAACAAGTTGTCAGGGAGCAATAATGTGCCTTTCAATATAAATAAATATGTATCAGGGGACAATGTCACACAAATTGCTCTAGTCCCATATTAAACTCTAGGCTTGTACAGTCGACGCCATAAATATGTTTACACTTGTACCTCGTCACTTTACCTGCTATGACAATTTCAAATGGCAGTTTAAACACGACGCTAAATAGACAAGGTACTACAGTGTAAACATATTTATAGCGTCGACTGTACTATGGGTGCTAGACAACAATATTATTACTTAAATAGATAAATAAACACTTAAAATTCATAGAAAAACATCCAAGACTCAGAAACACATACTCACGCTCATCATACTAACATTTGCCTAAATGCACCTATTAAGGATTTGCCAGAGAATGGCTGAAATGGGTATCATTTATATTAGTTTATTAATTATAAGTGCGGCCCTGGCTAGGACTATGGGTACAGAGATTTTATTCAGGATAAAAGGTAGCCATTGTGTTAAACCGGGATATGCTATTACCATTACAAATTTAATTTTAATCCATTCAGCTGCTTCAGTATGAAGGAGCAACGTCAACTAAAACTCTCATTTATAAGTGACAACTTTACAATAGTTACAGTGCAACGCTTAGTGAACGCTTATTATAATAAGCGTTCACTAAAATATAGCTTGAATAGCTGTTGCCCGCGATTCCATCTGTGTAGGAGTAGTTTGTTGGTGCTCGATGGGAAAAAGCACCCGGTAATTTCTATTATTTATTACCACTTTACTTCATAAAAATACTTTCATTTTGTAGCAAAAAATATAATTTCCTTACCCTTATTTTCTTTCCTAGGGTATAAATAAATATGTATATAATACTTTGATTTATTGAATAGGTCATGTCTGTGCTTGTTGTTTATGACTTGTGTATCAGTTGTTCAATGGTTCATTTGGTTTTTCTGTGGGGCTTCCTGGTAGTTCTGAATCATGGGTTATTATGCAGAATCTCATAAAAGGAGTTATTGATAGCTAAACTTAGCCAGATCCCTATTTAACAAACCTTACAGTGACAGGTGACAAGTCAGTATGTACATTCCAAAGCCAGTCTTATCTGGTATTCTGTTATTGTGGTACGTCAGGAATTAACAACACCTACTGATACATAGATACATACATAAGCTCACGCCTTTATTCAGTTAGGTAGGTAGAGCTACAGAATTACTAACAACTCTAAAAGACATAATGATTCATGTGTTTGTATATAAATCATATTTGACTTCAAAGTAGCTCGATATTATATTGATTATAATGACGCAACTTCTGTATTGCGCAGTCTCCCTCTAACTACACTACAAGTACTACAATGTATGAGATGCACTGATCTTTTAACCAGTGTGCGAATAAAATCCGGTTAAATAACTAAAGCATGCGTGCTGACTATGAAGAATAGCGTACATTGATCTTTATTGTATGTTGCCGTATTTCTATAGGAAAAAGTTTACAATCAATGATTTTGGCCTTCAATGCCGCTGTACGAGTACAAGTTTTTTTTTTTTTTTTTTTTTTTTTTCTTTTATTTCCATTTGCAATCGGTCGCCAGACCATGAGCGAATAATTTGGGGGTATATTGACAATGTGGCAAGATGCGGCCAGCGCCACCCCTGCCAATCAGAAAACATGGCCTCTTTTCAACCTTCTGACCATTTTTGACGTGTCTAATAGTTCGGTAACTAGTGGGTTCATGTGCAGGGTAAGGCGTTTCTTGTGTTGTATTCTGTACCGCTCAATTTCAGATGCAACCGTTGGGATTTTGAGGTACTCATGAATCTCATTATTTGTAGTGAACCAGGGAGCATTGACTATAGCTCTAAGGATGCTGTTCTGTAGGCGCTGCAGGCAGAGGAAGTTTGATTTACTCGCGACGCCCCACAGCTGGATCCCATATGTCCAGACGGGTTTTAAGACTGTGTTATATATAAGGAGTTTATTGTCCACTGACAGTATTGAGTTCCTCCCCATTAGCCAGTACAGGTTGCGGACTTTGTGGTTGACTTGGTCCCTTTTTTGTTTTATGTGTTGTTTCCAAGTAAGTTTCCTATCCAGGTGGAAGCCCAGGTACTTCACGCAGTCAGTATGTGGTAAGATGTCGTCTCCAAGTGTTACTGGTGGGCAGTTATCTCTGCGCAGTGCAAATGTTATATGGTTCGATTTGGAAGGACTCGCACGTATTCGCCATTTGCTAAGCCAAGTGTGTGTTGCATCCAGTTGACGCTGGAGTTTAGCGCTAGCAGTTGTTGCATTGTCATCGACGGCTAAAAATGCCATATCATCTGCATATGTGGCGGCAGTAACATCATTGCAAACTGGTAAGTCTGATGTAAACAAGTTATATAGTACGGGTCCAAGCACCGAGCCTTGAGGTACTCCAGCCTCAATACTACATAGGTTTGATCTTGCTTCTCCCTGTTTAACCTGGAAGTACCGCTCTGAAAGATATGACGCGATGAGGGGAAACATCGAGTGTGGTAGGCTCTTCTTCGCTTTTACAAGCAACCCCTTGTGCCACACACGGTCAAAGGCCTGCTGGACATCTAGGAATGCTGCCGAGCAGTATTTTTTACGTTCAAAGCTTTGTCTTGCAGTGTGATATACTCGGTGGACTTGTTCAATGGTAGAGTGTGATTTGCGGAAGCCGAACTGATGGTCAGGTATGACAGCGTGTTTATCCATGGCTGGCTGAAGTCTCTTGAGGAATATCCTCTCCCATAGTTTGGAAAGAACAGGTGTGAGGCTAATTGGCCGATAAGACGAAGCTTCGTGCTCTGGTTTACCTGGTTTGTGAATCATTATCACTTGTGAAATTTTCCAGTGTGTTGGGAAATAGGAAGTTCTGAATATAGCGTTGAAAAGACATGTAAGGAATGTAATGCACTTTCGGGGCAAGTTTTTGAGAACTATTGGAGTTATTAGATCAAATCCCGGAGCTTTTCCAGAGTCAAGATGTCGAATTTCTCTCGCAATTTCTCTTGGTGAAGTTGGTTGTATCGGTAGACACATTTGTAAGTCTTGGCCTAGGATATTACTAACATCAGTCTCGTCAGTCGAGCTCTCGTTTGGCTTAAAGACATTTGTTAAATGAGAGGCAAATGCTTCGGCTTTCTCCTTGTCAGTTCTGGCCCAGGAAGTCTGCGATTTAAGTGGGGGGAAGGATTGTTGAGGTTGATCTATGCTTTTCGTCGCCTTCCAAAGAGAGTGCTCTCCATGACCTGTTGGAGACATCATTTGAAGGTTGTGCTTAACAGTATCATTGGCCGACGCCTTCAACATAGCCTTTAATTCCTTGCTTGCTTTGTTTAGTTGGGACTTATCCTGGGGGTGACGATGTTGGTGCCAAGATCTTCGAAGACGTCGTTTGTTTAAGATCATATTTCGTATTTCTGGTGAGTTAGTAGTGACATTGGTGCTCTCTTGAAACGGTGTATTAGCCCAAGCAGCCACCTGGATAAGGTTGGTCACGTATCTGCATGCCTCGTCTACCTCGTCCCGATTTCTGAGAGAGACAGTGAGTACAATATTTTCTTCGAGATAGCTTTTAAAACCTTGCCAGTCTGTTCTTTTGTTAGTTAAGGACTCAGGTTGTCTGCGAGTTGGAGGACTTGTGCTTAGAGTTAAAATAACTGGAGTATGATCTGAGGATCCATCTAAACTTGATTCGAGGACCGTGTGTAGGTAAAAGTACGAGTACAAGTGATGGCAATATTATTGTGCTCGAGTGACAGAGGCAATTAATGGTCAGTCAATGTACGAAATTCTTTGTGGAGGCAGTCTAGATCAAAGTCGTCTTTTACCTTTTTAAGGCCTAGGGCAGTTTAATAACGGGGCCTCTTGTGACCATAGTAGGAGACTCTGTTTTTCCTTTAATTTAAGAGCCCTGCTCTTTTGAGTGGAGTAGTTTCTAGACTCCTCTTCTCTCTGCCAGCTTCTTCACCTCTATATGATACGACATGCAAATTCTCGTTAATATGGTCCATGTAGCTTCTTGGTCTTCTCTTCTGCCTCTCTTTTCTTCAACCTTTCTATAAAGTTTTTAATAAGCATGCGTGCGTGCGTGAGTGGGTGTGGTATGGCAGGTTTCATGAATATGGGTCAGGCTGTTTAATAGATATCAGCTCTGAAACAGAGGGTCACTATATCGGTCGTTATATCGGTTTTTTATCTATCTTATTATTATTATTAAGCTTTATTTTCCGTATAATACCAATATACATATTGTGTTACTATTTAGGTTACTATTATTATATATGTTTTTTCTTTTTTTTTCCAGTTGTTTTTGTTTCTTATTACACGGTCCCTTTATAGGGTGAAAGCCTCCTCCATATTTAGCCATCTGCTTCTGTCCGTCGCGACGCTCATCCATTCTTTCCTGCCGCCTGTATTATATCGTCTGCCCATCTTTTTCTTTATCTTTTTTATCTATCTAATAACTATTATTTATTTGTCCAGACGCCATGCTGTAACAAGCTATACATGTGCCGCTACTGCCACGACGAAAACGAGCAGCACTACTTCAACCGCAAGTCCGTCAGCGAGCTGATCTGTACTGAGTGCGACACGCGCCAGCGCGTGCAGGCCGAGTGCCAGAGCTGCGGCGTGCGCTTTGGGAAGGTGACGCAACATTCACAGCTTTATTTATTTACTGAATTCAAGTTTTATTTTTCAAATTTAATGTTCACAATATATGGTTGTTAATTCCAGTACACGTGTCTTATCTGCAACCTGTTCGATGACGAGGACAAGCGGCAGTACCACTGCGAGGGCTGCGGCATCTGCCGCGTCGGAGGCCGCGACCGGTTCTTCCACTGCGAGCGGTGCAACATGTGCCTCCCCATGCAGCTGCAGCGCGTCGGGCACCGGGTGAGTCCACCATCCTACTAATATCTTCCGCGACGGTTCTTCCCACATGTGCCTGTCAAGGTCATGTTGGTTGAGTCATGAAACTGTCACAAACCTTACCGCATGAAACACCCATTCACGTCGTGACCAAAGTGCTATTGTCCATGTGACCGTGAATGGCCGCTTATAAACACATATAGTATTTCACAATATCTATTATCTATTTACTTGTCTCCAGTGCGTGGAGAACGTGTCTCGGTCGAACTGCCCCGTGTGCCTGGAAGACATCCACACGTCGCGCATCCCGTGCCACATCCCTGACTGCGGGCACCTGCTGCACCGACCCTGCTTCGAGCAGATGCTACACTCTGGGCACTACGCCTGCCCCACGTGCCAGACTAGCATGATCGACATGTCTAATGTGAGTTATGTTGATCGTGTGTCCAATACATTCTATAGTCGGGACCTTTTTATTCGGTCACTCGTATAAACAAATCACATCCAATTTACCATTATTACTCCATATTCGCGTACTTTTGACGGTTGAGCATGGTCATATTATTAATTTAAACAGTTAATCATTGCCTTCACGTTTATTTTGAGGTAGTAATCTCTATTTAATCTTGTATTTTTTGATGAAAAAAACTTTTGGTGAAAATACCATGACACTGACTGAAACCTGTCAAATACATTTTATTTTTCGAAATAAATGAAAATGTAGTGATGTTTTGATAGATTTGATTGATATTGTTGATTATTCTTATCACTTTTTCATCCTCTATCTAAAGACAATTACAGTCATGTATACTTGTTATTGTCATTGGCAGTCTGAATAGGAACAGATTTTTATGTAAGTGTCGTAACGTTGATCAGATTGTGTCGAATGTTGTGATGAAGTGGTCGAACTTTAAATATTTCTTCGTTTTTTTTTCAGTTATGGAATTACTTGGATTCCGAAGTGGCCGCGACGCCGATGCCTACCGAATACGCGGACTACAAAGCCACCATACTGTGCAAGGATTGCCATAAGGTAGGTCGTGTGTTATTTGACGGCGTGGGTAAAGCCTAGCTGGTAGACCCAGTTTACGAAGCTAACGGGTTCGATTTCCGGTATGGTGTAGTATACTCGTATTTGTGTGGTGAGTGCGAGTATTTGTATCTATTTCTCGATACACTCTTAAGAATGGTTTATCGTTGTCTAGTACCCGTAGTACAGGCCTAGAGCTTAGTTTGGGACTAATTCAATTTATCTAAGATATTTTTTTTATTTAATACCTTATCATTGTGTGTAGAAACAACTTATGGTGACCTCTTCATAAATATCATAAATAAATAAATATCAGGGGACAATGTGACACCAATTGACCTAGTCCCAAACTAAGCTCAAGGCTTGTATTATGGATACTAGACAACGATATAAATACTTATATAGAGAAATATATACTTAAATATATAGAAAACATCCATGACTCAGGAACAAATATTCGCGCTCATCACACTAATATCTGCCCTTACCAGGATTTGAACCCAGGACCGCTGGCTTCGTAGGCAGGGTCACTACCAACTAGGCCAGCGCGTCGTCGTCATTTCAAGCTCATCTATTGATATATATATGAAACCCACATAAGAACCATCCCAATCAAACTAGCTTTCTTTAAAAAAACACCGCGTTCAAATCGGTCCAACTGTTTGGGATCTACGATGTCATAGACAGATACAGAAACACACATTGGATTTGGTTTGGTGACATGTTGAAACTTGTTCCAGTTGTCGACGGTCAAGTTTCACGTGGTGGGGCTCAAGTGCCAGCACTGCGGTGCCTACAACACGTGCCAGACCAACGGATTCCAGAAGTGAGTCATATATAATAGAATAGAATAATGATATTTCAATTTCAGACAACAACGCCCATATTTACAAATAAAGACTGTCCACGATGAAATCGGGCCATGCATAATCTGGTGTATATTTCTAATGAATGCTAATTTTCAAGCAGCACTTTTTTGTAAAAGTCAGTGGTTATGACACTACATAATAAAAATACAATCATAATAAAATTTTAGAGCGTCTGTGTCTTAGACCCTTATACATATAATCCACATTACCCTTATTTTTTTGTACACGATCTTCTGACAGTCTTTACCAAATTCTCCGTTTTAAAACATTTTATTATTTTTGATTATACAAGCCAAATTATACCTTATTAAATTATCTTACCACAATAGTTTAAACTTTCCTAATTGTATTCAGATTAAGATAGTTCTGAGGTTTTTTAACTTTGGCGAATTTGACTTTTTGACAAATAAATGCCTCCCATACAAAAACAACTTTCAGTGCTTGGAGTAAAAAGTCTTCCTGACTACTACAAATAGAAATGAGTTTCAAAAAGATTTTTTTTCGTAAGACGACATTCTATTGTGCGTAAAACTGCTTGTAACAATATAAATACAGTTGTGGCGTAGAAGCATAGAAGCGAGTGAAGATTGTCAAAAAACGCTGTACAGGAGATGAAAGGTATGATAGAATATATTTGGCGAAAACTCACACATACCCATACATTATGATACGATTTTATTTCATTATATAGTATTATAATTATACAAGTTATTAAAAAAAAACTGCTTGAAAATATGCATTCATCGCAAAGATACACGAGAGCATGCATGACCCGATTTTATCGTGGACAGTCTTTACCTTACAGTAAATACCTTATTCCTAATGATTAATAGACCTAATAGTCATAAGTTCTAATGACTGTAAAAACTAATTATTATTTGAACGAAATATAAATCAAAACCCACGTTAGAGTTGCGACAAGGCGCGAAGCGCCTCACCTACGCGGAGTCGACCTTAAATACGGTTGTTTAAAATCATATGTAATTAGGCTTAATAAACTTTAGGTAAAAAAAAAAATGTTTATTGTTTATTGTTTTTTCAGCCTTGTAATAGTAATATTCGGTGTTCATAGGAATCGGATAACTAAAATTAGGGCTATTGAGAATCGGACATAAAAAATAGGTATAACGTAAATTCGGGATGCTAAAATTCGGGTTTTTGATTTTAGGGCTAATGAATTTAATGGTAGTGAAAATAGGGTTCATATGTTTTGGGCTACAATAGGACACCCATCCCTCGGCCTGAATTCCTTGTTTAAAAAGATCGACAGACAAAGATCGAGATACGCCAGGTCGGTACTCTCACCACGAATGAGTTAAAATTAACCTTGTGGCGGGGCTCCAACCACTCGACCCTAAGGGTAACTTAGGTCTTCACCTTCGTAGTACAGTTAGAATATGGTCGACTGTCTGGTCTATGGGACGTTAACGACGGGTTTCCAGTGCGGCGCACGCTTTGCACGCACCTTCCACACACGTGGATACATTGACTTTTTTTGGTAAGGAGATGGCACACGAGCACTCATACCACTTAAGACTGCGCCGAGCGTACGCCGGATGTACAGTGGCGCCCTCATTACTTTTATTGTGTTTTCTAACTAACTAAAGAATTTCCTTGAAACCAAACAAAATGTGTTTGTAGCGCAAGTATAAACACAACTTATAGGGTATATCATATAGTTTAATAACAATTCACCTTCGAGTTATTAACTTAACGAAAAAAAGTGGCCACCTTTTCCCGTTAAGCTGACTACTCAAAGGGTAATAGTTATTAAAGTTGGTTACGTATTCCATACATTGTGTTTTTACTTGCGGTACAAACACATTTTGTTTGGTTCCAAGGAAATTCTTTAGTTAATTAGAAAACCCAATAATAGTAATGAGGGCGCCACTGGACGCTCGGCGTTTGCTCGGCGCAGTCTTAATGGTAAGTGGGATCTGAGACCCATAGACATTTAAATTCTCAAGAATTCTTTTTTAATACTAATCGTTGTTTAAATACTAAAGGGCCTCAAATCAAAATGTGTCTGTGTCGCACTAAAATTCAGAATGCTATATACTTTAAGTTTAAAATCAAACTCTGTATCTGTTTTGTTTTGTGGCGCTTTTGCATTTAAGCAGCGATTTGTAAATTAAATGTTGATGAAATAGAAATAAAACGGTAATTATAATAAACAATTTTAGTTATTGTTAGTTTGGTAAAAATTCACAGTGCAATTTGAACAATTAAGTGTCAAAAAAAATTTAAGTAAAAAACACTAGTGCGAAAATTCCAACTTTCCGCACGATGCACAACTAAAATTTGAGCAATCTTATTAAAAAAAGTAATTGAAACGTTATACTTCGCAGCCTATTAAGGAACATAACATCAATATTTCATTGCATGTATGAGAAAAAAATGTAAATAATCAGGCCTCTTAACTAGTCAAGTATCAAACAATAGGAAGAGAGATAGATGGATCGCACACATGCAAAATGTGCCATCTTGACTAAGGAAGACTTAATCTGGACAAGACTTATAGTCAGTGTTCGGATTTCACGGTGCAACAAGGGGTGAATGACCTCTAACATTGTGCTAATATGGATATGCCCTGGGATTCCGGGACTAATGTTGTTGAAAAAAGTTAATGTTTCAAAATTTATCATATGATAATTTTCTTACTGTAACGTTTAGGTTCGTAATACATATTTTTACTGTATGTACATGTTTTTTTTTAAATTACTCTGTTTAAAACTGATCTGCCAATGAGGCTTTGTTGAATATAAATAAAAGATATAATACGGTACGCATAATCAATTTACAACACTACACACAAATATTATATTTTGTTCGTTAGTATGAAATTTGAATAGCATACAATTATTTTCTATTTTCAATCGACTTCTTTACACGTCTCTAAAACCATATCCTAATATGCCTATTTATTTATAAATATTCCAATAATTTAATTTTCTTTTCGAACCAGATCCCGGGATTTTGGTCAGATCCATATTAAGATATCTACTCTATATCCCGCAGTGTTGCACCGTGAAATCCGATCACTGCTTATAGTACATAAATGTATGGTAGCTAGAGACGTTATAGGAAACTTAACCTTGTAACACCCCAAAATCGGGTTGTCACTTTTTCTCTGTCATACTTACAGTCATCCTTTCTTTTGTCTGAAAGGGGTGCGTATCTACTCACATACCTTTTTAAGTCCTATTATCGGAAGTCCGAAAATGTTTGTCATACCATTTTACATCATAATGATCACTCATCATACTCTTCATATATTTTTTTAGTACTAACGATCGGAACTCATAATCATCTGCATTCATAACGCCAATATTAATGAAGCCGTACACTTTTCACCATTTCTCAAATATCTTACGTGTAATAAGGTTAGGTTAGGTTAGGTTAGATTTATAAAAAAATCTCAAAAGTAACGAATCCTAAAAAAAAATGCATTATGAATTGCGATAATTATGACTTAAAAAGTATGAAGATAAAAGTATGAGGAAAAAAATTATGAAGAGTGATTATTATGAATACAAATCGGTAAGAAAACAAAAAATAGGAATAAGAATTTTATGTGAGTCAATATGGACCCGTCTGAAAGCCTTCCGCGCTGATTCCTGGCTGAGTTTAGCGTCTACTGTTTGACGAGCGAACGAGTTTCAAGCCACATACACCTGGTAACCGGTGTTTTAGTATATCAACGTTGATCACAAACGGTCGACATAAACACTGCCGTTTTTACACTTGGATACTCGTTTTGTCTCACATAGTTCAACACGGAGCTTTAGTATCCCAGAGCTAGGTTCCTGTGCCTTATTTGGAAGTCGTATTTAAACGGTTTACACTATTATTCCTTTTATTTTCAATTGAAAACCCAGACATTGTTATCGTTTGTTAGCCGTTGTATAGTATGAAATGTCACTTTGACTTTTGACAGGAGGTTAAGGCGTTCGCACATCGGCTTGGAGACTTGTTTTGGGTGTAGTATCTTTTTATTTTTGAATTCTTATTTACTCGTTCTAGATATTTTTTTTCACTTAATTTCAGCTAAGCAAAAAGTCTTTTCTTTATTGAGAGGAATCAGAGGTATTGAAGTTTTAACGCCAATGTGAGTATGGTAGGTGGCAACACCGGTAACGCCAGAGAGCGTCACTTGGTGTTTGCCGATCAAGGATGGAGATTTAATTTAGAACAGGTCTAGGTGGTTTCCTTGTTCTTGACGCTGTGTCTTACAGTCAAGATGTCTTATTTTCACCAAGAATAACTGGTGTAACCCGGATCTTTCCTTACTTACTCTTTTGTAGTTGTTACCAATCTTAGTAATGGAAAAATACGTTACGGGTTTACTGATGCTAATCTCGTAGGTAACCCGGACCTTTCCTTACTTACTTTTTAGTATAATAAATATTTGCAATTACTAGTAATGGAAAATTATGTTACGGGTTTACTGATGCTAATCTCGTAGGTAACCCGGACCTTTCCTTACTTACCCTTTGGTATAATAAATAATTGCAACTATTTCTTATGTGTGTCGAAAGGCGTGGTTAATTAGAATTTAAGAACAAAAAGGGAGGACGCTCTCTAATCTTATTACTCTGTGTTGTTCATTCAGAACATAGTATGGTGCAAATAATCTGAGTCTGTACCTTCTTTTTACGAAGTTATAAATTAAATACACTTAATTGTGACAATTTGCCTAATTTATGAAACCACCACCATCGATCCTGTTTGTGGCCAGTCGCTCTCTCTCTCAATCTACGGCGCCCAACCCTTTAGCGATTGGTCCTCGAGCCAAGTGACCACACGACCCCAATCTCATGCCGCGGGCGAAAATCGAGTGTTACAACCTTACTGTTGTAGAATGTCAGATCGACTTTGGACCTCAGTTGGGTCCCAAAAAGTTGGAGTCTGTACACAACATAGTTGTCCAGTACCGCTTCCCAATCTGTGCACTTACAGTACGGTGGTCCCCAGGGAGTCCCACGGCGCGGAGGCGGGCGACTCCCCGGGCTCCAGCCGCGCGCCGCCCGAGCCCCCGCGCGACCTGCCGCGCCCCAACCCGCTCGACGAGCCGCCGCAGGCCTGACCCGCCCCTAGGCCCCGCTAGCCGTGCCACGTAGACAAGTCAACGCGGTTGGAACACCCACGTGACATTCAAAGTCAGCAGACCTCGGAAAAGGTGAGCTTGTAGATATTAATATGGATACACCCTGGAAATTAAAATGACCAAAACAATTTTTTATTCATTATGATTACTATGATTAGACGAAAATGACAATGCATTGCCAAACGAGTACTGACTACTTTTTTTATTTCATGGTTTCTAAATTAATGAAGGACTATCAGTTTTTCTATTTTCAATGCATTTCTTGCGTTTAATATCCTCTTATAGTAAGAAAGGGATCTTTCTACATCGACGTGAATGAAGCTAAATTATACATAAAAGTACTCTCCACATCCATTCAGGGTATGTCCGTGTTATGCAAACTCAAAACGGCTCACCCTTTCCGAACTCTGGTCCGAAACCACTATACCATCCAACGTGATGCGGAAACACGTAACATGAACCAAAATGGCGGTTACCAAGCAACAATGCGGTCGCTATGGTAACGCGCGCTCCCCTCACCGCACCGCTTACCTGTGACACCTAAAAAGCGACTTTCGTGGAGGTTCATGTTACGTGGGAAGCATTATAGCTAAGTGAAATTTGATGTAAAATCCATATTAGTTTAATATAATATAACTACATGAGAGAAGCTTTGCTTGTGTTTTTAACCTTCAAGGCTAAAGCTAAAAGTAATAATATTAATAAATAAGTTCAAACTTGACGGATCTGCGATAAGCCATTAAGGAATTCCTACGGCCATCTTCCGTCACCAGCGTCGTACCAGCTCCATGGTACCATATTGTTGTATTGTCAACGGAATTGCATAAGTATATAGACAATCATACAATACGGTATTTGACAAAAGTCAAATCAGCTTCTTTTTATGAAACATCAAAAACGCTCCGTTACTATGGAATTTATAGGGATTACTGTCTTGTGACGTCACAATCAAACAGCGTCCTTATTATTGGACTTTATGAATTTAAAAATCTTAAAATAGCAAACATAAATAAAAGATTGATGTTTTCCTAGTATTTTTATAATATTTAGTTGTTGTTAATGAAAAACCAATTTCATTTCACTCTTGTCAAATACCCTATTAGAGGTAGGTTAAACATTACTCGCAAAATTGGTTACATATTGTTAGTTTGTTAGTTATTGAAGCGCCTTTAGTACCGTTTGGTAACCAAAATTCCGTAACCAGCTTTAAATTTCACTTTATTATGTAGGTGGTTACGAAATTTTGGTTACCAAACGGTACTAAAGGTTTTAGCTAGTATAAATGTGTTAATAAATAACACCCAATTTATATCAAGAGTACTATTAAGTATTAATTTAACCATATGATGCTAAATTTAATTAATGTTAATCAACGGTTAGTTCACATATTTTGACAGCTGTTAATGCTCTAATCGTCTGTTAAGTGGTTAACATTGTATGGTGGAATTGGTACTAAATCTATCAATCTATCTACACTATTACTATATTTTTTCCGTCGATCAAAAATCGATCAGTCTTCCATTCGGGAAAACAATTGTAAGATGCCAATCTCTTGTTATTTACTGTTGTGCAACAAATTGCCTTCTCTTTGACATCTAAATTATTTAAACTTTAAAATTAAAATGTGTATGTAGCATAACTGTAGCTTACTTAGCAAGAGGCTATGTATTTTTTTATTATAAATAACTACAAGTTTAGAAAATAACAAATAAAATGTAGATGCAATTGCGTAGCAAAAGTTTTGAATTTAGGCGTATTTCTATGACTTATTTTGTAAAATAAATATTGCTCAAATCGTATTAAAAACAGTGAAATTTTAGAATGCGATAGGGTATACTTTTTTTATTGGTGTTGTTCTGAACATCATGATGATTTGATTACAAACAAGGACAAAAATCTGTATTTACCCACCCTTTGTATGTCGGACTCGATCGTTTACTTGCACCCATCTGTCGGTCACAAAATGACGCGTTAAACGTCAAATTCAAATTAAGAACTGTTTTCTACTTTTCATTTAACTTATGATTTATGTCTATGGTTTTTTGGTTCATTGGAATTGAAAAAAAAAACATTTTAGACTATTTCATGTGCTTTTAAGTTCAAAATCGAATAAAATTTTGATCATATGACACGCTTATCAGTGCTCAAGCAGACAAATGAAGTCATCGATATATTTCGAGACTTGCTACAATTTTGTAATGCAGTCGAAATTGTACAGATAAAAATGAATTTGTTACTTTTCCGATGTTTCGGCTATGTCTTTACTATATTATCTGTGGTTTTGTTTGCCAGTTTATTTGTAATTTCGTTCTGCTATTTATCTTGCTGACTGTATATTAAGGAAATATACTCTTATTTCTATGATTTTTTATGGCACAAAATAGATATCATTTTAGTTATATTATATAAATGCAGCGGGCCTATTATTGCTGCGTCTATATCGCGTGTCAACTGTGGATAAAGCATCCGTCACTTTTTGACACGTGTACTTAATTACCTGTCAGAAGGTGACGGATGCCTTATCCAAAATGTATCACGCGATAAACGCAGCCTTACTAGGCCCCCAGAATTCGAAACGTACATCAGTATTTTTCATCATGTAGGTATAAGAAATATTAGTGTGCAGCTTCTGTAATTTATTCATATTTCAATTAGGAAAATAGCGGCAGATAATATCCCCAATCTTGTTATTATTTTGTTTTGAAATTGTAATTATAAAATAAGTTACTATGTTAATTTTTAAAAAATGTAAACATTATACACCAGTTTTTCTAATGGTTTACAAAATCATCATTGATTGACAGACTATATCATTTTACAAACTTTCATTATGCAAAGAGATTTTCATATTTTTTTTTGGTCGAAATACGTTTGGCAAAATGTATTGATTCACAAACGTTTCATTTGCCATTTCTGTAACCGTAAATATTTTTTGTAAAAACTAACCTAACCTATAGGGTTAATTTAACACGATGGTACTGAAATATTTACACTAACAGAAAAAAATTAACCGGTTGGGATACATTTTGCCAAACGTAATTTGGTCAAAAGGCAGGAACCCCATTTTTCTCTGAATCATTTATGTTTCAAAATGTTTAAAGAGATATATTAATAAAATCATTAAGTTTGACTGCACCTGAAGTGTGTAATGATCGGTATAAAAATAATTAATATAATTTCATTTGATATAATAACTTTTGATATAATTTTAAAGGATATAATCACTCATTTTATATAATATACGATTGGTATATTATCAAAATATCTATTTTTATTTACTTTAATTATCATTTGATATATCATTTATTTATTATAAACATCATTTGGTATAATCATCATTTTGTATAAAAATCATATTGTATAACTATCATGTGGTATATTATTTTTGTCGAATGATTTTTTGGTACAACGCTGACCGTGAGGCAAAGTCGACGGAGCTCCGCTTTGCGGAGCTCCTATTCCGCGTAGTTACGGCGCTTCGCGCCTTGACACAATTCTAACCTAACCTAACCTATATATTAGTTAAGACCTAGGAGTTACCGCTCTGCAGGGTCACAATAGGTAACTAAGAAACCGACCCTTGTGGTTGGACACGAGTTAGTATAGACAGTATTTTTTTATACCAACTGTACTTTATATGAAATTAACTTTATATCATAAGTTGATTATAGTAATTATGCATTATACTTAATGTATGTTATATAAAATATTTTTAGAACAAATGATCGTTACATAAAATGTTAATTATATCATATTTAAATATATTCAATGTTGTTATATGATTCAATAAGTATATCAAATGAGCGTTATATCGGCTGATATTATAGAAAATATTTTTATATCGATCGTTACGCACCCCCTTCGTATTATTGTGTTTTCTAATGAAAATATTTTTTTTGTTGTACAAATGAATACACAATGTATAGCAGACAATGTCGAGTTTTTTGCGGCGTTTCTTCTCAGCAGTGATCTGTTTTTGGAAAGCGCTGGTAGATTTTTTTGTAAATAACAAACTGTGCCTTATTGAATGAATATCTTTATGTTAAGTATGTACTAGTTATATTAATTATGTCATATACCCTATAAATTGTTTAAGTATACATTTGTACAACAAAAAAAAACCTTCGATATTAAGAAAATATTTTAGTTTATTAGATCAATAATAGTAATGAGGACGCCACTGAATCACGGTGAAGTCTTAAGTCAGGATTGTTTTATAACTGGAAAGTTAAACGGTTTCAGTTAGAAATGTATTTCTAACGAAAATTCGGACAAATTTAACAAAGTGAACGGAAATTCGACCTTGTGTGTGAGAAAGTGAGACAAAGCGTACTTTAACTAAATACGTTTGTATGTCTTTGAATGAGGTGGTTTGTCTTCTCCTTTTTAACAGTCTTCAAAACAGAAAGAGGTTCTAAATTCGTCTGAACCTTAGTTATTTGACCTCGCGATTGTCTCGCGGCTTTTGGATGGACAAATACAAATTATTCATATATTGTAACTAATGTAATTAAGGTAATTTAAAATATATATTATTTAGCTTGTTAATTTTGTAATGGCTTCCCTATGTCTATGCTATGATTACTAATATTATGAGAGGCAATATCATTCGTTACGTAGATCAGGTAAGCGTGAGTGAGATAGAAATATTTACTTGTTATGGGGTACCTATTATTTTATCGAAACACCTTTCAACGAACGTATCATTACGCAGTTTTTTTTTATTTCATCGTAAGGCATTTCTCTCCGCGTGAGTTTTTTATGTAGTCACAAGTCTAACATAAGCAAACCTACGTAATTAATGTTAAGACTGCGCCGAGCAAACGCCGAGCGTCCAGTGGCGCCATCATTACTATTATTGGGTTTTCTAATTAACTAAAGAATTTCCTTGGAACCAAACAAAATGTGTTTGTAGCGCAAGTATAAACACAATTTATGGGATACGTAACAAACTTTAATAACAATTACCCTTTGAGTAGTCAGCTTAACGGGAAAAGGTGGCCACTTTTTTTCGTTAAGTTAATAACTCGAAGGTGAATTGTTATTAAACTATATGATATACCCTATAAGTTATGTTTTCATTTGTAGTACAAAAACATTTCGTCCAATTTCATGAAAATACTTTAGTTTATTAGAAAACACAATAAAAGTAATGAGGGCGCCACTGTACATCCGGCGTACGCTCGGCGTAGTCTTAAAGATATCCTGAACAAAACCACTTTTCAGGTGAAAATTGCGTTAGATGAAATGGATTTAGATGAAATGATACAATCGATGAAGTGAAATTCGATAAAATGATCTGTCCCTCTCACTAGCTGTGAATTTAACTGAATAATTTTGTATATAGTAATATTATAATAATACGTATATGTAAGCATAAAATTCCGATTAGCTAATATTTATACATTATTGACGATGTGATTTTATATCGATAGGAATGGCAAATAAATAGTTTAGGTTAATGTAAGGTTTGTTATAAATTATAAGATTTATAAGCAATTGTTTTGTTAGTTGGGAAAAGATTAGGGAAGGCAATTTGACCGATCTTTTACCGGTTTTGTATGAAAATAACCAGCAAAAACCGGTTATAACCGGTTATTTGCATTCCCTAGTTAAGATCCTGAATGAAAGTTCCTTATGCTGCACTGCTAATATTGCCATTGTCTGTCCAGTGTTTCAAGATGTTAACATTAAAATAGATCATTCATATAATTTAACAGGTAATAGTTATATTCTATTAAATGTTCTGGTTATAAATAGCGTGGCAAAAAAGGGTTAGGGAATAAAAAAGAGTATTCGAAGTAAAATTGGCAACATGAACCTTATTTTTCCCTAAAACTGCCATCATTACGTACAATCACCCAAAGTGATTCGCCCGCAGCGAAATCAACCGTGCTATGTAGGCATTAAGACTGCGCCGAGCAAACGCCGAGCGTCCAGTGGCGCCCTCACAACTAATATTATGTTTTCTAATTAACAGAAGAATTTCCTTGAAATCAGACGATAGGTTTTAGTAGTGCAAGTAAAAACACAATTTATGGAATACGTAACAAACTTTAATAAAAAATACCCTTTGAGTAGTCAGCTTAACGGGAAAAGGTGGAAGATGATAACTCGAAGGTGAATTGTTATTAAACTATGTGATATACCCTATAAGTTGTGTTTTCGCTTGTAGTACAAAAACTTACCGTCCTATTTCAAGAAAATACTTTAGTTTATTAGAAAACACAATAAAAGTAATGAGGGCGCCACTGTACATCCGGCGTAGGCTCGGCGTAGTCTTAATATAAGTTATAGTATAACGACTACGAATATATTATTAATACTGTATACGTTAATTGTGTTGTTGATTTGTCTGTATTATATTTTATTTATTGGGATATATCGAGTGGTTTTATTTTATACTGTCCTTTGCCCCTGATTCTTGAATCACGGTAAAAGCATCCAATTCTGAATTATGGTATCCTAACAAAAGTTCGACGTTTTATTTCCCAAGTACATTAGTCCGAAAATTCATCAGTTAGAAAATATTCCTTTTCTGAACCGATTTTTTCAAAAGGGATACAATTACAGAACCGGTTATGTTTGTTTCATAAAAATGTATGAAAGTATGAAAGTGAATTTTTTCTATCTTATGAAAATTCCGACCGCGAAACAGTTACTGAAACCTTGTGATAGGAAACCCTGAAGTGAGTTTTAGTAACGATGTCGAAGCAAATGACGGATATATCCGTCACGCCTGACTGTAAAACCGACATCTAGTATCTCCCTTAAGGATGAATTTTGCACAGTATTTCATCTGTCAATCGAGAAGATGTCTTTTAGAAGATTCGTAAAGCAGAATAAATAAAACAAGTAAATTCAGTAAACGTTGTAATACAGACCCTTAGCGATACAAATGCCAAATTGTATAAAAGTACATAAAAATATCTACATGGTGTAGATGCGGCGAAAATACATTTTATATGAGAGATGTAATCTAAAATTTGATTGATATCAAATCGTGGTGAAATAATCAAAAATGTTCTTAATCTTTATAAATGGCGACACAAAACAAAACACGGTGTCATGAGCATTTCTTGGAGTTATTTACAGTTTTGGTACGAATATTAAACCCATACAAATATAATTTAGTATTGGAAAATTATAGTTTGTCAGAGCGTTCTCTTTATAGAATATTACTAAGATAAGAACTCTCTTATTTGATTTGTATTATATCAAAATTATACAACCCATTGGAATGTGCAGAAATATAATTCGTCAGATCATAATGGCCTCACTAGAAAAAAGGGCGTATGTCTTATACTAGTGACCTTAATTAATAAATAAAAGTGTTAACACTCAGGGTTCAATTTGTTTGACCATCAAATCGCGCTTGCGTTTTTTTTTTATTTAGGAGGGCAGCACAGTCCTTTCAAACACCTTTTAGGTAAAGTATTTCTCATTATTTCTAATACAAATTCCAAATATTTTGTTATCTTCTCTGAATATTTCTACCATAAATTGGTATGTGCGTACACTTTTGAGTATGGTAGTAATACACTGAGACATGAATTTCAGAAACTAGTGGAAATAATAGGAAGAAATATCCTAGTATACGAAGTATCATGTTGATTTGATCGTTTTCTGCACCGTGAAACATTAGAAACATGCTCTTTTTTTTTCTTCCATTTAATGTGTTATATTAAAAGTCATAGTGTCGCAGATTATTTGTCTAAATCAGGGTATTTTGAAACTCTTACAAACGTTATTCTTATACTTAAAGTATAATTCCTTATTATATTATACTTATCTTTTACTTATTTTATTTATCTACGTAGCAAATTGGTGGCTGTGTGCAAATTGGCTGGTCGTTAGTGATGCTGATGTGAGAATGTTTTCCAAATTAATGATTGCACCCCAAACGTAATCAAGCTTACCAGAAACAAAGAAAAGTTTTATTTAAAAACCCAGGATATACCACAGTACAACAAATTAGTAAGTTTTTAGAAAGTGAAGAAATTGAAATTCAATAAACTATAAATACTGCAAAGTGATATGAATATGTTTTTTCACCAGTCTTACGTCGGTAGAAGTAAAGATATCGTTTTCTTGCTTAAAGTGTTTTTTTCTAGAAGTCGTAGTCTAACTTCTATTAACTTAGAACAGATTTTAATGATTTAATACATTTTGTCGCAACATTAACAACTTGCCACCAATTTGCTTCGTAGATAACAGGACAGCTATTTAAGCACAAAGCAGTATTTAAATTTGGTTATCTATATGTTGCTACATAACAAGCTTAAAATACATCGTTACATCTATTAGGTACGCGAAAATTCATAGCCAAAATAAAGTATATTAAAAAAAAAACATTGTACAGTCACGAGATTAAATTTGGTACCCACCTTATAGGTCCAAAGTCAATGTGACATTCAACAACAATAAGGTTGAGTTTCCTAAAAGTTACAAATGACTAGACATCTCTAATGACATTGACGACTTCAAGCATATTTTTCTTAAAATGGGTCCCACATTAACGCTCGTGACCGTATACAGGACCGTTTTTGTGACTATAAATTCAATAGGTATACGAATTAAAGTATAACCTAACGAAATCTATTCCCAGTGTGGTTTTTATACAGTTTACACAATTTCATTAACCAAATAACTTTTAATTCTACCTGAGAAGTAATAAACAATACAATATATTAATATATTTATTATTAACTTATACTTAATAATTACAATCAGAAGCGAGTGCTTCAAGCAGCCGAGGTGAGGTACGTACAAAATCTACTGTCCAACAAACAACGTGAGCAATAGTTACGATTGAGCCCAATAACATTTAGTTTAATATTAGTCAAATTATATCCATTTAAAAATGTTGCCAACAATAAAAGAGTTTGGAAGTTCGGAATAAATTGGCAACATTTCCCAACCTGCTGCTTCTACTTAATTTGGTGTTGCCGCTTGGAAATAGTTGCAGTTCTATGCCACTACCAAACTCTTTTCTGTCAATTTGTACAGTTACAATCAAACCTCGAAGTCGCGGTGGCACGAATAAAATTTTGCTAGGGACTTCCACGCGATATTATTTCATCGATAAATTGGACTTTCTTATGACAATAGTTATGTTATGACTATGAGATGACGTATGTTATTAATATGCAACTTGCAATACCTATTAAACTGTATTATATATACAGTATGAAGATTGAAGTCCGTAAAGGTCGATTAAGGAAGATAACGGTTTTCATACTTTATGGATGTACTTCTAGGTTTTAGTTTATTTTGCATGGAAATTGATGAAATAAAAATTTAGTTGTAAAGCATGATTTTTTAAAATTCCTAAAAATGTCCTAAAAACTCCTATATAGGTAACATTGACGGGTAGTAATCATCACATTTTAGTTAATTTTCAATTATTCTGTAGGTAAACTTTACAGCTAATATGAAGTGTCACTTCCAAATAAGCATTCAGTTATCGATAAATTTTATATCGGAAGGAAGTCCCTAGTTAATTGACGTTATTGCCACCGCGACTTCGAGGTTTGGTTATAATACATTGATACTCTCAGTGCCGGATTAACTACTTAAGGTTTGTTTCAATAGAACTTGCCAACAATGTAAACAAACTTTGTATTCAAAATGTCTTTAATTTCCATTCTACATCATCAAATACTGCTAAATCCATGTGTTATTTAATCAATTCTTTCCACATCATTATCCTAAACCATTAAAAGAATAAAATAGTCCTAGAATGTGGATATCTCATTGAATGTTTTGTTTACATTGTTGGCAAGTTCTACTGAAACAAACCTTAGTAAGAGTAGGAAGGGCATCACCCTGAAAAGGATTGTGAAACGAGGCCTAAATCGCGAAGCTGTCAAAACTTTTCCATACAAGTTAGCTCCAGGCGATAACGTTTCACACCCTTTAAATCACGTCCAAATTCCCCGATCATTGAATATCTAATAAATTCTCGTGTCACAGTGTTTGTAACAAAACTCCTCCGAAAAGGCTAAACTAAACTATATTTCATGAAAAAAAATGCATTCGGTCAGCGGCACTTGAGAAGAGGGTAGTAACAGCAGCAAGTTACTTTTTTTTGACTTAGTAACAGAACAAAATTTGGAAACAGGTAAAATTATATAACTTTATCATTAGTACTCGTAGCTAAGTATTATGATTTGATGAGATCTTGATCAAATTAATATATTTATATCTATATTAAGATAGATCCGACGATACGTGGCCGATTGTTTATCGTTTAAAAACTTGTCATTATCAAGTGAAATTCCATAAAATATATTTTAATTAACTGTTAATAATATAGACATGGCATATAAAAAAACCACCTTAACATTTCTAAAACAGTCTACTACAAAGACATGGATCCATTTCGCACCTTATTCCATTGAAATAAAGTGAAAAATTGGATACGTATTTGTAGTGAACTGTCCTTCTACTAAAGGTTAATAACACAAGATATAAAAGGCTTTATTAACTTATCAATTATCAATATCCTAAGCCAAAAAACAGTATCTCAGATTTCTTTGCTAGAGTAGATTAAATCCTCTCCTCTTAGTAATTAGGTTGTGATTGCTACAGGAGTTTTATTTGAGATGCTGCTTTTTGGCTTAACAGGGTAAATTATAAAAGGAGATGAACTTACATGATAACTAATAATAAGATTGATAAAGTTAATGTAGTTTGTTCAAAAAAAATTATACCTACGGCGATAACGATACAGTTTAATTAATAATTAATAACAAAATACTAAATATTGCATGGGCAGGTAAATTATACTGTTTGATCTTAAAATCTATATCCTTGTTTAGGTATGAGAAAATTCACTGGCGGCGACGCATATAATTAACCCTTAAATGCATGATTTTTGATGCATTCTACGGAACAAACAACTGAAATAATATCAGTTATATTCAACACGCCATTATGAGTAATATCAATGTTTATCGCAGGACTTTGGAACGGTTCGAAAAACAGCATTATGATCGCTGGGAATGCTGGTATTAACCTAGATTTTTGGTTTTTGAATGTTCCTGCACTTGGATAGCTGGTCATAGGCGTGGTGACTATATGTATGGTGTTTTAAAAGCTATTAGGGTAGGAAAAACAAGAAAAGGGCGAGGAAGGATGGAGGGCTGTGTAGGAAAATTAGCAAGCGAAATTAACCTTTATTTTGAGCAGAAAGTTTGCTTTAGCTCTTTGATCAAAACCGTAATGAAATCGATTCAAATGAAAAAATCTAATTTTGAAAAGTATGGCATTTCTGACGAGCTAGTTAAAAAAATAAACTAAGTTTCGTAGCCATGCTAAAAATGTAATCGCATTTAAGGATCAAGCGTCTCCTAACTTTCACTGAGTGCCTCGAACGCATATGTGCGTTGTTATTTGTTACCGTAGGGCAGCTTAGTATGAAAACAATAGATGCGGCAGTGGGGGCAAGACCAGCTAGTGCAAGATGCCCGCGACTCGTTTGTCGTTCGGTAATTCCTATCGACCTCTTATTCATAAACGTACAATAGTTAAAGTATGCTTAGAATATGGTTTCCCTTACCTGTCATTGTGACATTTGAATTTGACAGAAAGAGACAAAGACTACTTTAACTAAAATAGTTTTATTGAGCGTTTATCAATATTATCGGGGGTAGTCTATAACGAGAGTCTCGAACTCTCTCGAGAGACGCACTGAGCTACTAGCTAGAAAATACAAGCCGTACCTCTCTATCCTTACAGATAAAATATAACAATAGTAACTCTATAATTTATTCACAAAAAGTACTTTGAAATAGAAAAAAAGTAGAAATTAAACCGATTCACTTTTTGTTTAAAAAAAAGCTAGAAAGACCAGAATCTTTTTCAGTTCTAATAAAAAAACCAAAAAGTTCCACAAAAGTGGTCTAGTTTTTCTTTTTTCTTTTTTTGCCACAGGAAACAAAAAACAAGTAAGTGTTGTCAAAGCATGAGATTAATGTGGAGATGCATTCCCCAATTCTCGTTTCTCAGATATCTCGGCCACGTGACATTTCCATATCCACCAAAAATCTACTCATGTTTTAAGCCTTTTTTTAATTTCATATTACACTCTTTTTTTGTTCTTTTTCTTATGAAAATGCGAAATATATTACTATCTTAATCAACTATCACGCTTTTCTGGCAATGTTTGAAGTTTGTACCTGGCAACACTTCACGGGAGCTCGTGGAACTCAAAGTCTGCGTAAAGCTGATGCACACGCTGGTAGACTTCGTCGCAGGACATTAGCATCTGTGGCAGAATGACTAAAGCATCTGTCAGGCTCTCATCCGAACCGAAAATCTAAAAAAAAGGCCGAACTTCAGACACGTTTATCTTCATGAACATTTGGTTTAGGATAGGTAGATAGTGTCCCTGCCTACAAAGCTAGCGGTCCTGGGTTCAAATCCCGATAAGAGCAGATATTTGTAAATATTTGTTCCTGAGTCATGGATTAAATTTAAATTTATCGTTGTCTAGTACCCATAGTACAAGCCTAGAGCTTAGTTTGGGACTAGGGCAATTGATGTGACATTGTCCCCTGATATTTATTTATTGATATAACAGCGACTCGAAAAATTACTTCATATAAAAAATCAATCCGATTTAATCCTGCTGAGAGTGCTCAGGTATAGTGTGATTCGAAAAATCAGAACAGACGTACATATTCTAGCCATATGTATCTGTGTCTTGGACCTTTCAGCCTGTATTACAACTAAAATTGAGAAAAATTCAGCTATGAGGTACGAACTTACTGTCACACTAAACTGTTTTAAAGTTACACAATATTCACTTAAACAATTATAGATTATAACGTGTTATAGATTGGCATTTAACCATGTAACATTTATTTTACGTGTATATTAACTTTGGTTTTACGCGATACAGGCATAATAAGAAGGCTAGCTTTATTTCAACTATTATTTAGATCTGCTATACAAGTACGGCTTTCTGTATTGATGGATGACTGAAAAGTGGCTACATATCCCTAGCATATCAAATACTATAAAGTAAATTGAACCTAATTGACTTACTTTCTTGAGCAGATCAGCTCTAGAAGGAAGGGCGTGCATGGCCAGAGTAGCTGCCTTCCGTATGTACCACGGGTGAAAATGAGCCAGGGTCTCATTGTATGAGTTCTGACATACTGTACATGTGTTCATGCCTTCGTCAGACTCGCTTAGCCTTTTTAAGAATAATCGTATAAAGTCTGAAAGAGACAATTTAAGAATTAACTTTTTACTCAAATTAAATTAACTATCCCTTTGACTTGGCTGAAAAGATTTGACTTTCTGGAAACTGCTGTTTTTGAAGTTGGTTAAAATTAGTAAGTCATGTCAAAAATATGTTATGAAATTAACGTCAATAACTCAAAATCAAAATTTAAGCTGTCACAGCACTGCAGTCTTCTTGCCAATCAAAACCTATCAAAACAGTTAAAAAATGCTACGAAACCTACATTTTTTTTTATAAGAGAGGGAGGCAAACTAGTATGTGGGTAACCTGATGTGACGAGAAGTATTCACTACTGCTCTTAAACACCAGCAACTCGAGATGAGATGTCGGTCCGTTGCCGGCCAATTAGGGAAATGAGAGAGATGAGAGGTACCATAGCATAAATCATTTGAAATGGATAGATACAAAAAAAAATGATTTAAGGCATCTTGCAAAGTTAAATAGAATTTAGTCATAAATCTGGATCTCAACATTTACAAACATTTGGACACAACTATACTGAACTTAAGCCTAAATCTAGATTTATCTATTTGCTGCAAATAGCCCTTAATAATAGATAACAAAGTGTTATTTTTTATGAGACACAAGTATTACAGCAAATATTCAATGCATGCCGAGAATTATCTGGCGCGTCAAGCCATGACGTGAGCAATATCTTAATTAGCTCCCACTTAGCACAATTCTCTTATCAATTATTGGGTGTTAATGGAGATATTATAGAATATCCAAAGAATAACTTACCCAAGCCCCTGTGCAGCCGCAGCATGGTTCTAGAGCCCGAAACAAACCCGCTTTTCTCATGCAAACTGGTCTCTTTCTCATACTTCATCATTTTCTTAAATGACTCGTAGTATAGGGCGTCCTCTCCGTCTTTATGTTTCTCCATTACCTTAATTTTACTTTTTACGTCACTGCTCACGAACGAGAACACCGACCCGATGAGATTTAAGAATCTAAACCATTAGCCCAATTAATATTTTATCAAGAAATAAACAAAGCGTTTCATAATTCTTGTACTTACTTTACTAGCTCGTTGTATCCATCGATATAGGCTTCTACGATCACATCATCTTCATCATTAAGGCTTCGTTGGAAGCTTTGGTGTACGTAGTGCAAGTCCAAGGTGTTTTCATTAGACATTTCTCTTAAGATCCGTGATTTTTATTTTTTGCTCCAAATTTTCACCAGCTGTGTGATTCTTTCCTTTGTAATTTACTTGACAGCTGACAGCTGGCACTGGCAGTCATAATCAACAGCTGTCAGTGGCAGTCAAGGTCAAATTCCACAGATATCGTAAATTAAGTCGGTTAAAAAAGTAGCAGTGGAATCGATTCCGATACGATTTTTATAAATTCCTCCCGGTTTCATGAATGGCAAACATGGTGTTATTTTTTTTAACATTCTGTGGTGTTGTTTTTGTATAAGTGTGCGCTCGGTACAAAGAGTATAGTGTAATACCAAAAGGAAAAGAGTGGCTTCTCTGTGGTTTAACATGCATCTGTGGACATAGTGCCATCTATAGCTGGGTGACTAAAACTTCTCATGCAAGGTATATATATATATATACGTACGTATAGATCTACAAGTGCATATTAATAGTTAGGCCGCACACGCACTACAACTAAACCGCCGCGCTCTTTAACCGCGTGACTTTTTTTATCAAGTAAATAATCAGCAGCTATTGAGGCCGCGTGCATTATTTTTACTTGGTTATAAAGTCACACCGTTAAAAACCGCGACGGTTTAGCCGTAGTGCGGGTGCGGCCTTAAGCAACTAACGCCTGCGACCAATACATCGGAACCCGAAAGATCCTCTGCTTTACTTAGATAATCTTTAATCTCATTCATTAAAAATTGTCTAGGTACGCGAGAGAATCATTTTGACTTCTTGAACTCTTGAGTGGCGCCGCAGGTTTTGACTCTGGCTTGGAGAGAAATAATGATTTTTGCAAAACAATAACACATGTAGATTTTTTATTCTTATAGACAATTAAAATTAAAAGCATTTAAATGTTTGCTATAATTTTATTTACATAATACTAATACTCATTACAAGTCTCAGTGTTCTTTAAGGACAAATTTAACACTTTTTATGTTTTAAATAATACTCTCGCGCTGATTTTTTTATGACATCATCCCCGTCATCATAAGTTATTTAACCACCAAGTATTCGGTTAACAGATCTGCACCAGCTATAAATAATAATGTTTATTGAAATGTTACAAAAATATTCAATGAGCTTTTCTTTGTGCCTCTCACAATCTATAAAAGTGAAGTCTGTAAAAAGGTCTATAAAACTTGTGATTCTTTCTTTAATATTCTTCTCATGGCAATCAGAGTTAAGAAAAGAAATGGTTATTTGCTGAATGTCTTTAAAGCATGTTATGAAATCTTCAGAGGGGTAACACAACCATTTCTTGTTTTTATTATATTCTTTGGCTCTTATGTAATTGTGTACATTGCTTGGTGCTGCTGTTATTTTATCGCGACAGCATTTACATGACTTCACTATATTCTGTAGGCACTTTGCCAGGGCCCATCCACAAACGTAAGCTCTTTGCTCAGCCCCTGAATCTGATAGATTTGCATTATTTTGGATTAGATCCAGAGGCTGATCTAATACAATATGCTGTGGCTGTGAGGGAGCATCTTGAGTTGTCTCTTTTTCATTTTCTTTAAGTACGAATAATAGGGATTGCAAAAGAGTATTCGAATCCTCTTCGCAATTAGAATTTTGTGAATGATTAGTGTTAATATTATTTAAAAGTAGCGTTTTAAATGCTCCCTCAAAGCCGACGCAATTTGGAGCAATATTTCTCGCTCCTAAGCTTCGAATACTCCCAAAAAAGTTTTCGAGAGGGTCCTGGTTGAAGTTCCTTGTGAGCATGGCATCAAAAGAATACTTTTCGTGTAACAATTTCCAGATGGACTTAAAATTCTCAATAGTTTTAGTAAAATTATTTACAAAGGGTACAGATTTTTCCGAATATTAATTAGTATTTCCTTTTTTTATAAAATATTTTACAGTTTTTAATACCTTTACAGCATCTGACCATAACTTATGATGAGGTGAATTATGTTTCACAGCAGCTTTATATATTTTTCCATTAGGAATTGAGTAAGTTGAAGAGTTCAATGAATCGAAAACTTTGTCGATAAGTAGAACAAACGGCACCAAATCGCGACATTCGTCGGGTACATCACCCCTCGCAGCCAAGTGTTCAGTTGCTACTGCCATGGTGCGACTTAACACTTGAGCCGCCATTTTTACCCTCATTTTTTTTATCTTATTTTTGTTTATATGTTCGTCGGTCAATCGGGGTAAAAACCGTAACTCCCCATATGTTTTATCGGCCTCATAAACCCACTGAAAATATTCCCACTTGATTTTCTTTTCGGTTCCTTCATTTGAGTATTTCATTTCTTTATTTAAAATATTATTTCTTAATCCTTTCAATAAATGAGGAACGTCATAAAGTGGGAATATTTCTTTATTATTTACTATCATTAAATCTTTACGCCACTCCCTCTGATTTGATACATAGCAGCGTTTTGCATCATCTATGAGGCTATTAATCACACTTACATTTGAGGAGCATTGGTCGCAGACAGTGGCAATGATATGTAAACCTGTGGCTTGTACATTTGTTATCACGTCTATTAAAATATTTTTAAGTGTCGAAGTCTTTAAGCTTTGAGTAAAGTAGTAAGCCACAGGTTGTTTGAATTTGGCTTTAACCCCTTTGACCATAAAAACTAAAACATGATTCGCAAATCGATTGGTTTTTCGATCGCCTAAATTTTCGAAACCCACAAGATCGTCTGTGTTACTATTATAATTTATTTGTGGGGTTATAGCCATTTCATCAAAAATGAGTGTACAAAGACGATCTTGGGGCAACATTTTCGATACAGTGTCTTTAAGTTGCGTAAATATAATTATATTTATGCCCGGAACAAGTTTAACCCTCGAAAGAAGTTGTTTTAATATTTTTTTGGAAGGCAGAGTAAAAAGTTTTGACATTAATTTATAGCCTTTAGGACTCCTCTTATATAAAGATAACGCCAGAACCTTTTCATCAATGGTGAATCTTCGCCCTTTCGCCTTTTTCTTGCTCTCTATAAACTGCATTCTTGTAAAAAGTCTTGCTGGTTCATTCATATGTTCCGTCAACTTGCTGAATTCACGAATGTTTGCAGCTCTCTTTATATGTTGTAGACGCTGTTTAAGTGCCTTATTTTTTTGCCGCAGTCTTCTTATTTCATTTTTTTGCCGTCTTGCCTCCCTTGTATATGTTTCGGGACACACAACCTTTTCATGACGATGAAATGATGCACCTGAAACATTTTTTAACATGTTAATCTTAAGGTACTTTTGTCCAGCTTAGACGTCCTTCGGTTATAAAATAAGATTCACGCTGTAAGTACACACATTTTTCTTTTACTAGTCCAGTATTTCCTTTTCATTTAGTACACTTAAGTGTTAACATACAAACATACAAAAGAAACGCAGGGAGCTACAAGATTTTTTTCAACACAAATGAACACATTCTGCGCCAGTAATTCAGAAAATTACAAACTTTTGGATGGGATCGATGTAGCAAAGGATCAATACCTTTGCAAGATTGATATGTCACCTACCCAGGCCAGGAGGTAAGTAATACGAGATATAAGAACTGATAATAAAGCAGTCACAATATAATTATGCTCACTTTGTATAAACATGTTTACTATAACGTTCACTGGATGTAGCGAACGAAAGATATAGTTTCAAAACATATATTTATATAAAGTATAACGTCTATTAATATTAATACCAATCAATAAAACGTATAATAATTATGACACCTAAGATTTAAAACATAATATATAAATCAATGAATCTAACATCAAAAAAGCGGCCATGTGCGAGTCGGACTCGCACATGAAGGGTTCAGCGGTTTACGATTTCTGACGTATTAAAAAAAACTACTTACTAGATCTCGTTCAAACCAATTTTCGGTAAAAGTTTGCATGGTAATGTACATCATATATTATTTTTACATTTATCATTCCCTTATTTTAGAAGTTATGGGGGGGGGGGGACACACATTTTAACACTTTGGAAGTGTCTCTCGCGCAAACTATTCAATTTAGTAACCTCAATATCATTTTTGAAGACCTATCCATAGATACCCCACAAGTATGGCATTGATGAAAAAAAAAATTGAGTTTCAGTTCTAAGTATGGGGAACCCCAAATTCACCAAATACATCGACTTACCAAGTTTCCACAGTATAGCTCTTATAGTTACGGAAAAAAGTGGCTGTGACATACGGACGGACGGACGGACAGACAGACAGACAGACAGACAGACAGACAGACAGACAGACAGACAGACAGACAGACAGACGGAAGGACAGACATGACGAATCTATAAGGGTTCAGTTTTTTGCCATTTGGCTACGGAACCCTAAAAACGTAATGAAAGATAAACGCCTAGAACGACTTTAGTAGCCCTAATGATCTTCTTAATTAACAATCAACCTTACCGTACCTACTTACATTACTGGAAGCAATTTTCTGGACTTTCTGGGCAAAAAAAAATAACCTCGAAGGCCAAGGCGAGAGCGTTGGCCTTGTAACCTAACCTAACCGAGTCGGTTCTACCCTGATTCGTCTTGCTCGTGGAGGTTTCTGGTTCGCTAAAACAAGACCTTTCTGGTACAGTTTTTAAATATGTATAGTTATGTCATGTTTAAACTGAAACAAGTACGTTATATGAATTGTCACAGCGATCATAGTGACATGGTACTAAAGTGTACACATATTTATGAAATCGACTGTACCCTATCGTTTCAGTACCTACCTATTGAGTATACCATATATATTAATATTTATTATGATCGCTATATGTCATGTGTTATACGAAAATTAGACAATATGAATGTGAGAGAAAAAAACATTACATAAAATAAATATTATGTCAGTTGACAGTTATTCCTTATAAATATATTGATTTTGTTATTATAGCTAACGTTTATAATATTTTGTAAACGTTATTAACATAAAAATATCGGTTTTGTTGTTATATCTCGTAAAACGCACCTCTACAGCCCAGGGTCGGCACCGGTATATTAATTATCAGAGGTCAAGCCGTACAAACATTGGCTCCAGTAAAATAATATGCGTGTTTATACCTTTATTGTCGTAACCTTGATCTCCAACAACGACACAAGTATATGATGTGGAAGCCGAAGGTTCAGGATTGTCCATCGGTACTTCTGTATGAGAAGTTGAGGGAAACCGGCGCCTTTTGGACATACAATAATTGTGTTCCTCTTCAACCGACAAGTTGATCACCTGAGGCATATCTAAAAATAAAATAAATAATTTATAAGCAGGTACATACATTAGTTTCAGTATTGGTTAAATCTGATTAATTGATGAACCATAGCTACTGATGATACAATCAATCAATGACTTTATTTTATTTTATATTTCATCAGTGTCATATTTTTTGTAGCGGTTCATCAGTTTGCATTTCATAATGTATTTTATTTTTCCTTTGTGTCACAGTTGTCATGTAAATTGTGGTTATTATATTCCCTCATAGCTTCAGTCGCATTTCACCTCGATCGCTTATTTTTATTGTATCATTTGGTCTTGGTCATCTATAACATTATTAGCAAAATATTTTTAATCACAGTATACCTCATATGCATATTTTGTAATAACATTTCACAGCAATCGGTTTATATCATAAAACTATGTCGTCGCATCCTACGAATAAGGGCGCGACCAGCCCTCATGACCGTTTTCCGATTCTTACAGAATCGTATTCTCCATATTTTATTACACCTTTTCACATTTAAAATATGGTCAAAATCCTAATTTTGAAAAAGTTATTAAGGTTTTAAATTTGGACGTAAACGGTCTCGGCACATTTTCTCCGACGAACAAGGTTACGAGGTCATTAAGGTCTTTTCTTCGCGGGGGAACCGAGCGCGGGCCGGGGTCGCAAGCGCCGTCGCTTCTATTACACGCGGAGCGCGTACGCAGTCGGATGTGCATTGGTTTTGTAGGTGTAACATTAGAAAAAACATGAATAGAAGTCAGAAGCTGCTGAAAATGGTAAAGGATTCGGATGCCGTTAAAGTAAAACAAAGAAGGACCGCAACACGTAAGTACATATATTTTTTTAAGCAATATGTTTTTACCTATAATTAGTTATAACTTCATTTTGACCACGTCAAGTGTTTTTTCTATTGTATTAAATAATATGTGTAAATATTATAGCATTGTTACACGGAAAGAGGTAATATTATGTTATAAAACAATACATTATAGAAATTAAAGCACCCAACGCGGAACAAGGGCGCGAGGTAACAGCAGGCCCTTTTTCCGCGGACTAAATATCCGCGCGCGCGCTCTCGCCGCGGCATTTGCGCCTCTTTTCCATGGGAAATATTTAATATTGTTATTTTAAAAGTTACTTTCAAATAAAAAATGATTTGATTGGAAGAACTGTACACTTTAAACTGGTTTGAAATGATTTTTACACGACTGCCCAAAAAAAGGTGTGAAATGTTTTCAAGGTTCGTGTATTATTATTCGTTGGTTATTCCATCACTACTTCTAAACGCCTGAGCCGATTTAGATGTGTGTGGTATCGATAGAATCCTCACAATCCCGGGTAACATAGAATACCTAAACTGTTAAAATGTAAATAACCACATTGGCAAAATGACAATTATTAACATAAGTAGGTGTATACCGATGACAATATAAAAATGCAGTCGGGTTTCTAAAACTTGGTTTCATTTAGTTATCATCTTATCATATATCGAAACTTGATTTACTCGCAGTAATTCATGGAAAAAATAAAATGTTTCATGTACTTAATGTTGATTCAAAAACCCTTATAATTATGATTATCGTTTATTTTAGCGTCACCGGTGCCTGCGGGATCCGAAAACGAAATTAATTATTTATTTAATTATTTACTTATCACGCTATTATTACTAAACTATTTATGTTTTATCTAGGTATCACATTATTATCTTGTCTTGCCACGTTAGTATTAACGAGATTTTTTGTCTGTCCGATTCTTATCCGTCCGATAATCCGATAGGAATCTACAATCCATATAAAACTAACTTCTCGTTGAAATAGGTACTTAAACTTTTTAACATAGCTCAAAACTTGCGTTCTGGTCTGTCTGTTTGTTTTTTATCGCTTGTCTGTTCCATACTAATCTTGCAATAGATTTATAACTAAAATCCCGATAAACTAGAAACCTGAAACCCTAAACATAGCTCAGCGCTTGATGGTAATTAATGCAACATTAACTCGCTTTATTTTTCATATGGTTGTTTGTTTGTTCGTTTGTTTGTTTGTGTTTACTAAAAAAATGTTTGTTGTACTTACTAACTTCATGGAGACTTGCATTTTATTCGTTACAAATAATAATATTGCCTTGTAAAGTGTCTTGGTTGCTTAAAAAAACATAATTAAATTATACATGTTTTTTACATACAGGAAGGCGATACTGTATCGAAACAAGACGGCAATGAGAATGACACACGTATCGTTTTAGCAGAGAGCCGTGCTACATGAAATGCCTCGAATATTTTGAAGTCTAACTCTTCATCTCATTGTGAATCGGACCAGGGCCAACTAAAAAAAATATCACCATTATCAAAATTTTCAGATAATACTTATGTTCCGACAAATAAAGATGCCGAGTCCTTGTCCGTTACATCATCATTGATTTTTTATAGCCATGTGATCTCATTATTGATATTTGTTACATTTTAATCTTACTTTGAAATTACTATTTAAGAGTATTTAATGCTCATTGAGAAGCTTATTTGATAAAATACTTATTGTTAAAATTGTTGAATTTTTACATTTGATAAAATATAAAAATAGCTGATTTTTGTTTGCGCTTTTAATGATAAGAAAATACATGTCTAATTTTATAAAGTATTGATTTTTAGTTATTGAAAAACGCATTGTTAAACAATGACAGCATTTTTTATGACTATTAAAATATATTAAACTACATCCAGTCTTTATTTTCGTAAATTTAAGCATTTAATCTATCATCAAAATTATTTGAAAAAGCCCTAAGTGCCGTTGTGACCCTGCTTATTCCGACGAATAAGGTCTTGTCAGTGACTAAGGCCTTTATTCCATAGATAATTAATTAACTAATATTAAATTTGACGTGGAAGAAAGATTTAAGACGGTTTTTATCGTATTTTAATGCAAAATAAATAAAATATCACAATCAATAGTTGTCTTAGTACTTTTAACACGTAATCTATAAGTTTCATAGCAATCGCTTTGAAACTGATTTTTTGAAAGATAAAAAACCTTCTCCTGTAAAGTTGACTTTTTGAAGTTACGCCTTTATTCGTTGGATGCGACGATGTCTGCAAAATACTTTAAAAAACTTACACAGGTTGCAAATAGCAATTAACGCGTCAACTAAAACAGCGTTCCAAACACAGCTTGATAGCAGTGAAATGCAACTGTGGTAAACATTTTTAGAAGACTAACAGCGCCAAAAATAGAGATAAATGGAAAGACATGGAGGAGGCCTATACCTGTCAGGGGTCCTTAATGTAAATTATGAATACTAACAACAAACATGTACAAACTATGTTTACGGAATAATAAAGGCTTATTATTATTTATTATTTTATAAATACATTTAGTCAGTTTTTATTTATTATTATGGATTATTATTATTATTATTGATCCTAACAATATAGTGACATAACTTTAACGATTAAACCAGCCATCAGTTATTACAAGGTATTGAAAAAGCTAGTTATTAAACCAAACTTACGCTTCAAGTTGATTGATGGTACAGCATTCCATACTAAGCGATGACCACTGGTCTTCTGTTCTGGCAGAAAATGGTGATCACAAATTCGTTTGTTAGCATATATCTTAGCCGGGTCAGTCTCCTTCAACACCTCGCCAACTGCAGACACCCAAGCAACAAACCGCTCAGGCTGCTTGTTGTTATTTGGGAACCTGTGCAGTGGGACACCTTGTGCAACTGAAATTGTAACAATTATAATTATATTTTACTTATTTAACATTCCATGAATGAGAGGCAAATGCCCAACAGATACAATAAATATATCGAACATATTCAAAGTGACAATATAAACAAAAACAAATATGTTAGTGGTCCCATATACCGTTTCTTTAAAATTAAACTGACAATATATTCACATTCCCAAAAAAAACTATTGTAAATATAACAATGATAGCAAAAATACAATTGCACAACAAATTAACTGAACCAACTTACAATTGCTTTAATTTTAGTCAAGTGGATATGAATCCCTACGTAGTATAAAACAAAGTCAGCAGGAATGCTGTCTGTCCCTACGTATGCTTAGATTTTTAAAACCACGCAACGGATATTGATGCGCTTTTTTTTAATAGATAGAGTAATTCAAGAGGAAGGTATTTATTTATAAGAAAAACTGCATTTCAGAAAACTCATATAAACCGAAGCGAAGAGAGGGCGGGTCACTAGAAGTATAATAAAATCGTGTTTTACTTGTAAAATATGAGATACTTGTATAATATGAGTGTAATAGATGATTGGTGTTAAAGAAATAAAGCAACTAGAGACCACATTTTGCACACCATTCTCCTGATTTTACATTATAGATGGTTTTTGAATGACAAAATTATTATTTTAGTGAAGCATTTTGAGGTTATTAAGTTGTCTACTAAATAAGACAAGTTAATTGGTATGGACCGTAGCTAATTCTTTACGTCTTGATACCTGTATATTTCGCGTTCGAATATAGCAGATTGTTTAAATTATGAAATACAAGCAGAGTACGCACAAAATTCTACAATGGCGAAATCACCACGGAACGCCATAAGGAGAAAGTAAGTTATAAATACCTACTGCAGTTATTTACGAACTAGCTGAAGGCTCCTAAAATGACGTGGTGTGTTGTGTTTTAATCAAAATATAATACCATTTTATTAGTTACGCACCAAGATTGTCGCATCCAAAAATACAGCCTTTTCTTCATTACACTCATAACGATAAAATTAACAAATAACAAATTCAACAACAAATATAACAAATGTAACAGTAAGAACAAAAAACTTAAC